>CM045760.1:77686731-78029137 GCA_025200525.1 Camellia lanceoleosa | reverse complement strand
ACTCCGATTCTTCTGGTCTCTCTCCTTATGAGACTTTGTTCTCCCCAAATTCCTAACTACTCCCTCCTTCGTGTGTTTGGAGTGCACTGTTTTGTCCTTTCCTACAAAGATAGGACCAAACTTAGTGTCGATTGTCCTCTCATGTCTTTTTGGTTATATTCCTACTCGGAAAAGGCTACTCCGGTGTTACAATCTTGTTTCCCGTCGTCTTTATGTCTCCCATCATGTTTCTTTTCTCGAACGTCTTCCTTACTTTCAACTTCTCCTATCACTGCTCCGGTTTCCAAAAAGATTTGGTTCACATTTATCCATTTCCTTCTAAGGTTCCTCCTGATGGTTACATGTCCACTGTTCCTTCTAAACTTGTTCCATCTTTTCCACTTTCACCCCTCATGTTGAATACCTCTCCTTGTTGACTCACGATGCTATTCCTACTTAACTACTCTGTTTCACCTCGACTACTTCTCCTCATTAGGCTTCTTCTCCTCCTCCGTTGATAGTCTATTCTTGTCATAAGGCTCCCCGTACACCGATTGTCTACTGCATTGCTCCTTCTTACGAAGACTACGATCTTGCTACACACTAATATCCTACTTGAGCATGTCATTCTCCAAAACAAGGTTAGGTTGGCCCAATACATGTTTTTTTACGCTTCATATTGTACTTTTTATGCGCTATTCATTCTTTTTGAAACCTCAATCTTCTGAGGCCTGTCGGGATCCCAATTGGGTTACGCACTATGGAGATGAGTTATGCGCTGTGAAAACTAATACTTGGGAATTGGTTCCTTTGCTGTAGGTAAGAATCTAATTGGTTGCAAATGGGTCTCTGATGTCAAGACTCATTCGATAGTTCTCTTGGCGCTACGGCTACTTTGGTTGCCAAGTTTTTTGAAGTCTGCATTATTGATTATGAGAGACCTTAGCTCATGTTGCCAAGATGACTCTGTCCGTACTTTGATTTTTGTCACTCTTTGTTAGCCATTGGCCTCTTTATCGAATCGATGTTAGAATGCTTTTCTTAATGGTCATCTCGAGGAAGTTCTAAGCGTCCTACCCACGGCCTTCACCATTCCTCTGAATAGGTTTGTCATCTTGGCGTGCTCTATATGGTTTGAAACAATCTCCTGCGTGCTTGGTATGATACGCTTTGATGCTATTCTTGAACTTAGATTTCATCATACGCTTCCAATACGCTTTGTTTCTAAGACATATCTCGGCTGGCTTTGTTGCTCTCTTACTATATGTGGATGATAGGATCATCACTGGCTCTGACTCTTCTGCTATCTCTGGGGTCAAGCAGTATCTTTTCCGCACCTTCGAAATAAAAGATCTAGGTCTATTGCAGTATTTTCTTGATATTGAGGTTGCTTCTTCTCCAAAAGGCTATTTTCTGTCTCAAGCTAAGTATGCTAATGAGGTCATTCATCGTCTTTGGTCTTCTTGATACTAAGGTTTACGATATACCTATTGAGCTTAATGTGAAGCTCACACTCCTTGATGGTGTCCCTCTAGAGGATCACTTTATATCCTAGCTTGTGGGTTGTTTAGTTTATCGTGTCACTAGCCCTAATCTTACTTATCTTTGTTCATATGGTTAGTCAATTCATTTACGCTCCTCGCTTTCTACCCGTTGAATTTGCTTTGGATTAGCATTCTTCGCTATCTCGGGGATACCATCTTCTGAGGCTTACTATTGTCCTCTACTTCCTCTTTGGACTTGGTACCTGTCTTTGATTCTAATTAATTTGGTGATGTTAATGATCGCAAGTCCACCTTTGGTTTCGTATATTTCTTGGCGATTCCTTGATCTCTTGGAAAAGAAATAAACAAACTATTGTTGCTCACTCTCTTGCCCAGCTAAGTACCATGCTATGGCTTCGTACTCTTGCCGAGCTTGTTTGGCCGTTGTCTTCTCTCGATTTGGGTGTACATCAATCTTCTCAGGCCTCTCTCTATTGGACAACCACAATGCTATTCGGATTGCCCTGTCTTGTCTTCCATGAGCGGATGAAACACATTGAGATTGATTGTCACTTTGTCCCGACATCTGCGATGCGGCTCTATCTCACTTCCTTTCGTCTCCTTGGCTTTGCAACTTAAACTTCTTCACCAAGACTCACACTACTACTCGGTTTGATTTCTTCTTAGCAAACTCTCATTGTTTTCAACTAAAACACTTTGAGTTTGGCGGCGTGAGAATATATTATATATATGGCATGATTGTGTATATTAGGAATATATGACATGATTGTGTATATTAGGAATTAGGCATTAGAATCTTTGTATTTCCTTTTTGATCATAGATTTAGGGCTATATAATCGATCAACTCTTTGTAAAGATACACAATTGAATATACAATTTCATTCAAAAACTTACATGAACCCTATGAATATACTCCTTTTCTTCTCCTTCTCCCTGACTGCTCTTATCCTCCTCCTTCTCCTCCTCCTCCTCCTCCTCCTCCTCCTTCGTTGTTAGTTTATTCTTGTGTAAGCTCTCCCTCCACAGTTGTCTCTACCCCTAATGTTGATCCTCCTGCTTTTGACGACTCTGATCCTGTTGCAACCGATGTCTGCTCGGCGTGTCATCCTCCAACGAGTTAGGTTAGTCTAATAAATGTTTTTGCTTCCTATCATACTTTTTTGTCTACTATTCATTCTTTTTCAAAACCTCGGTCTTACAAGGAGACATCGGGATCCCAATTAGGTTAGAGCTATAAAGGATGAGTTGTTACGCCATCTGAAGAGCTAACACTTGGGCGTTGGTCCCATTGCCTACTAACAAGAATCGGTTGGTTGCAAATGGGTCTATAAAGTCAGATTCATTCAAATGGTTCTCTCGGCGATACAAAGCACAAATGCAGTTGCTAAGGGTTTCTTGCGAGGAGTATGGTATTGATTATAAGGAGACCTTTGCTCCTGTTGCCAAGATGACTCTTGCGTACCTTGATTTGTTGCCGCTATTAGACATTGGCCTCTCTATCGAGATGGACATTAAGAATACTTTTCTTAATGGTCATCTCCGAGGAGATACGCATCGTCCACCCCAGCCTTCTCCACTCCTCTGGCACGTTAGTGCGTCTTGGCGTGTTACGTATGGTTTGAAGCAATCTCCTTATGCTTGGTATGATCGCTTTCAAGCTGTTGTTACTGAGCTTGGATTTCATGATTCTGCTTTCGACTCTACTTTGTTTCTGAGACATACCTCGACTGATTTTGTTGCTCTCTAACTATATGTGGATGCTATGATCATCACTAGCTCTAACTCTTCTGCTATCTCTGAGGTCAAGCAGCATCTCTTCTGCACCTTCAAGATGAAGGATCTGGGTCTATTGCGGTATTTTCTTAGTATTGAGGTTGCTTCTTCTCCCAAGGCCTATTTTCTATCTCAGGCTAAGAGCTTGTGGGTTGCTTAATTTCTCTAACGGTTACTCATCCTGATCTTGCTTGTGTTGTTCATGTAGTTAGCCAGTTTGTTTTTGCTTCTCGCTCCACACATTGGGCTACCTTGGTTCGAATTCTTTGCTATCTCCGAGGTACTATATTTCAGGATTTACTATTGTCCTCTACTTCCTCTCTGGATTTGGTGGCCTATGCTGATTCTGATTAGGCTGATGATGTTACTAATCGCAAGTCCACGTCTAGTTTCTGTATGTTTCCTGGCGATTCCTTGATCTCTTGGAAAAGCAAGAAACAAACTGTTGTTGCTTGCTCTATTACCAAAATTTGAAGTCTAGTGCTATGGCTCATGCTACTACTAAGATTGTTTGACTTCATTGTCTCTTATCTGATTTGGGTGTCCCTCAGTCTTCTCCGACCTCCCTCTACTGTGACAATCGTAGTACCATTCAAATTGCCCATAACACTGTCTTCCATGAGCGGACTAACCACATTGAGATTGGTATTACTTTGTGCAATCGGCATTTGGATCCAACTCTATCTCGCTTCTTTTCGTCTCTTCGACTCTACAACTTGCTAACTTTTTTACTAAAACTCACACCACTGTTCGATTTCAGTTTCTTCTTGGCAAACTCTCAGTGTTTTCTGCTACAACATCTTGAGTTTGAGCGGAGGTGTGACAATATTAGGTTAGGTAGTGTTTCCTTTTCTGAGAATATTAAGTTAGGCAATGTTTCCTTTTCTGAGAGATTGTATAGGTGTATATATATGACAATGTTTTAGGAGCAAATATATGGCAGTATTTCCTTTAGGTTAGGTGTATATATATGGCGGTGTTTTGGGTGTATATATATATATGGCCGTGTTTCCTTTAGTCTTGGGATTAGGTTTACTATATAATAGGATGTATTCTTTGTATTATTACACAATTGAATATATAGAAAATATTCAGAAATCTTACAACAAAAGGTGATAACAAAAGTTCAGTCTAAAGAGGACAAGGAAAACACAATTGCTAATCCAATTCCACAACTCAGCACAGACCTGGATATATATGTCAAAAACACTCTTTCCAAGACTTTTCCAAGTTGTAGGGTTATCGATAGTTAGCTCTACAAATTGTAGACTCACAGTATAGTTACCATTCAGAAGCCCCAACCCATAGTATCATAGTGATCCAGTAGATATTTGTGCTGTTTTGAACAGCTCTAAGTCCAAAGTATTTGTGAACTGAGATGAAGAGAAACTTGTATACTGGACATTGTTCTTCTCACCAAGCATCAACATTACTAACGGCCCACCTGTTTGTGCTAGTCACATAATATGTAGCCGGACCTAGAGTCTCATTATCTCTCTCATATATAATCTGATTACTAGAAGTAATCTGTGGGCCTACACTTGACTGCAAGTTGGAATCTATAAGCCAATGAGAGAGAATTTGCCAGATTTGGGCTTGGAAATGTGCTTTCAATTAACAGAAATCAAAATCAGCCATGCATAACTCCTTATTCATATGCTATATGGATTCAATGCATTTTAATGGGTTCAATTATGCATTACCTCGCTAAAAATACTGATAGCCGTTCAACGGAATGACATCTAATTAATAGTATTGTTATACCCATTGGTGAGGCTTGAGTTCGACTCCCACATTCCTACTGACTCCCTCTCTCCCTCTCTCTCTCACACACACACACACAAAAGAAGGGTCATGAAGGCACTTACAGACAGGAACATTGCGATGGCAGGGAAAGTTTCTTTGATGACGCTCAATCCTGAAGGCAGAAGACTAAGCGGACGAAGAATGCAAATTGATTATAAAAGGTGTTATATCTGGTGAATCTAAGCAGCATCAAGCACATGCATGTTTGACTGCTGATCAGGTGCTAGTTACCAGCTTATTGTGTTAAACACTAAACAATATAATGGAAAATAACTGAAATTTCCTTTAGCAACATTGAATGTTCAGGGCTGCAAAATAACATTAAAAAGATACAGCAGGGAGAGAATCACCTGTTGTTAGAACTTTCTATTGTGAAGTTATTGGCAACTAAATTACTGCATATTACATCCCAAAAAATCTCATTGTTAGTTTCAATAGTATAAAACCAATGCAGAAGATATGATCTGCGGAACAAAATGCAATCACAACAAATATTTTGCACTCAAAACTATTACAGGATGCCAGGATGGTAAACCACAAAATTTGGAAATAAAAGCAGTGAGCAGGACCATTTTCTTTTTTACATACAGTTGTAAGTCTTGTTGGCTGATCCAAAAGGAAAGCTCCCAGATCATTCGTTGTATGACAAATCTCTGCAGGCAAAAACATAATGGAAATGTTCAGTCGATGTTCCATCCTACTGATTCCTAATAAGTTGGTTAGTCTCAAATTTAGGCACTGAAGTTATGGATTTAATCAATAGCCTTACATACTCCCATGATTGCATGTATTACTACATGCCAGTTTCCAAAACAACTTTGTTCAAATACATAGACTCATTAATTGTTTCCCCATGTCTCCCCAAACACAGTAGTAGCATACTATTAACATTAAATTTTTTTCTAAGCAATAAATAGAGTTATTTACATTCCTAATTGCATCTCTTTTATGTTTAAAGAAATTGTACATTGTGACCTTGAAACTGGAAAGAAGTGAATCCATAATGATTCTCATAAACTTCTGTGGAGTGCACTAAACCTTCACATGTTATATAGCTTACCAAGGGTTGTGTTTCATATCAACTTTAAGACAACATGACTTCCATATACTTTCTACTTATTCACATAATCAAGTACTGCCTGATTTTTCCCCCAAAAATAAATTAAATTAAATTAAATTAGTCTTTTGGGTAGAAGTTTATAGTTATACAACACGACATTTTCACTTCCACTTTTCTATCAAATAGAGGCATTAATAGGACATAGTTATCTTTAATAAATATATACTCTTTGAATCAAACCTAAAAATAGCGTACATCCAAGAAAATATCATCTGAAAAAAATGCTAGGCTGATTTAAGTGCATGAAAATGTCCTTCAAAGAAATAAATAAATAAATAAAATTATTATAAAATAAAAAATAAAAGAAAAGAACCATCACAGGCAGATCAAGATGCAAACAGAAATCTAGTGTATGTCCAAATATTTAATATTTACCTCCCCTAGTGTGTTCCCTAATGTTGGCTATTTTTGCATACATCTCTACATTTGCATTTACACATACATGTATACTTGGATCTTTGTCTTGCTTAATACATGATTTTCTAGCATGTGGTAGCAGGGTTGTGCGACAAATATGCTGCTGTCAATAATACTTATGGCAAAACAGATTAAATCTGTACTGCATCATAGACCTGTTCGAAGGTACATTATGCTTCAGAAATTATATAAACTTCATATTTGGGAAAGGAAAACCATTTTTGATAATCATTATATACCAGAAAATGAAAGAACTTCTCAACTTACAACTAGTTTTTCGATAACAGCACTTACATTCTAATTAAACTGTGGATTGTTATGTAAGATATACTTACATATTCAGGAGAGATGTACTCTTTTGTGCAGGAAGGATACCAGTTAATTTATTATTCCCAAGAAACCTGGGCATAAAGAAATTAGTTCAAGCAATAAACAGTATTTGTTGGAAAGATTCTAAAATAATACAGCACAAGATGTTTATTACAAGTAAGAGAGAGAGCTCAAATTGAACAGCGAATCAGGAATCTGTCCAGTTAATTTGTTGAAGATCAAATCCCTGAAGAATTATATAAACCATGGTCAAGTAAATTCATTATATAATAATGTAAATACATTAAAAATATTTGCTTCATGGAGTTGGCTGTCTGGTTTTGACCCCATCTTCCCCCATCTGACTCTGAACTGGCCAAATTTCAGGTTGAAGTATATGGGAGACATGAAACCACATGGTTATATTGGATGGGATAGAACCAGAAATATTGTTATTCCTTAGAATTCTGCGAGACATGAAACCACATGGTTATACTAGTTTTGTAGAAGAGCAACTAAGGAGCATGAAAATGAAAAATTAAAACAGAATAGATTTGCCAGCAATAACCATATAAGCCTTACAAGAGATTCAAAGACTTCATATCCTTAAGAAAGCGCCAATGAAGAACTTCCATTAGATAAATCACTTATTCTCCTAGATGAGCATGGGTATATTATAAAAAGAAGATTAGCTTTATTGATATGCTAATATGAACAAAAGCTTTTGAAAGAGTTAATGCTCACAAGTCCTCCATCAAGGTTAAGTTGGAAAATGTTGCTGGTAATGGACCTCCAAAGGAGTTTCCTGAAATCTCCTACAACCAAAAAAAAAAAGAAAAAAAAGTGAAGTGGATTGCAAGAGTGTTATACATCTCAGTTACTACCCATTGCTATTTTAAAGTAAAGCTATAATTTGAGTGTGATTGTCAAAATAAAGAGAACACAACATAGAAGATTGCTTACAAGCTTTTAAGCTTTGACCAATTCCCAATGAATTCAGTTATGCTACCACTGAGTTCATTGTCTGAAGCCCACCTGAGAGTCCCAATATTCTTCCTCAGTAAAATTGATAACAAAAACAATTAATCTGAACACAATTTTTAGTTTCTCAGTTATGCAAAAGGATAGTTTAAGCTCTTACACTGTCTGCAGATTTATTAGAGCAGCAAGCGTTGAAGGTGTTGGAATGTGTCCCACATCACAGTTGCCCCATCTGTGCTGGTTATAAAGCTCCAGTTTCTCTCCCCTTAATACCTGGGTTTTAAGGAGAAGTATGGGCTAAACTTTTTAATTTGGTATCAGAGCTTGGTTGGGCCTGTGACTGGTGGGTCATTTTGTCCAACTAGTGTGTGGTCCAGGAGGGTGTGTTGGAATGTGTTCTGCAGGTTTTAAGGAGAAGTGTGGGGCTAGACTTTTTTTTCAATTGAAGGCATAGCACCACTAACTCCAGAGCTAACAAAGTAACTGTCAAGGTGGATAATGTTCAAGAAACAAATCGACACTTTTTTGTCCTCAACACCAGATTTAAATTTCAATTTTGTTCGTTGATGGTAAATCACGAGGTGACAACTCATGAGATGGGTTGCAAGCAATCAGCTAATCAGTACAAAGGTCCATGATACATATAACAGATCTTTATATCTAGTGACTGACATTTCTTATAAAAAAAGGATCGTGCTTACTGCTTAGTATGCCCAGAAATCTAGGCTCTCCAATGTGTTTTTAGAATTTTTATGTGATGTGGACTAGCATAGCTCATTAAATAGCCAGAAGGATGAAATGTTTATTTGAGACTAAACAAAAATATATGCTCAATCACTAATGTATACAGAATATATATACGACCATATATTCATAAAACCTAATATTCTCACAGATGACACGGTTTATAGATCGTGATAATTAAGGTTGTACGAGTCTGGTGCACCTTACCTGTGCGATACAACAAGGGGCACTAGTATAGTTCTCTATTCTATGTGAGGGCCTGTTTTATCATTTTAAGAATCCTTCATGGATTAGCATTGGTTGGTTGGCTCAGTTTGTCTCTGCTCTCACTCATAAACAAGTTTCAGTTTTCCATTGGACTTACCAATGTAAGATTAGAGAAGAGAGTAGAAGACTTCCCTATGCTTCATGAAATTCTCTTCTGATTACAGTCAATGGAAGGAACTGTCTTGTGAGGGAAGAAGTGAAAAGTCAAGGGAAAAAGTATTTGGTTAGCTTCCTCATCTAAGCAGTAAGCAAATTAGGGATATCTTCAATATACAGCTCAATTGCAGTAACACAAGAATTCTATGCCACTAGAATCTGGGGCACAATAGTATGGAAGTGGCATTATCGCACCATTTCCCAATTCTAAGAGAAGCAGCATTTTTCTGGATAACAAAATGAAAAAAGTGAGCAATGTCTCGGCACTTACGGTTGCTCTAATTTTGTTAAATTCCCAAGCTCTAACAGTGAGGGCCAGAGAAGTTATTTGTACCAAAGGCCCTGGAAAAGTAGCAAGTCAGCAACATCAAAATAATTAAAAAAGGTAACATTTGAATGGTATGCACAAAAGAGATGTCTTTCAGTTATTTGTGAGTGTTTCCAATGTTCAATTGAATGAGGTCCAGAGTACCCACTATAGCGAAAGACAGATTATAAAGAATAAAAAAAATATTATTAAGAGAATATTTGTTGGCACGAACATGCATGTATATATTGGGATATATGTCTATGCATTGGCATCAAGTTGCCTCCTAAAAAGGTACAAAAATTAAATAACATACAGTGATCTCAAATCAGTAAGTTTTCCCAGTTCCTTTGGAAGCTCCCCCAATAATGCATTAATACCCACGGTCCTAACAACATTTAAATGAGGTGCCACAACATTAAAGGAGTGTATCTACACATGGATAAAATATTAACAACCAGCAAAATTTTAATAAAAAATAAGGTGGCTTACAGGTACTGCATGCGAGATAGGTTGCCAATGGATGCAGACAAGCTACCTGTCAGGTAATTTTGGCGCAAGTCCCTGCAATATTATGGAAGGAACTTAGCATCATCAATGACCGAAAAAAATTAGAGAGCCTATCTAAGAAGCACGGACACTTATAAGAAGGTGACGTATTCCGTGTCATGTCCGTGCCGGGCACCGACACTCTTTGGACACTTTCCCAACATGTGTTTGACACTCTTCAAAACATGTCCTATTTTTTAATTTTTTTTAAAAACCCGACATTCTTTGGACACTTGGAGACGCATGTTTCTGTCGCTTAAACACACATATCTCTCGATTAGACACATATGAAATTAATTATAAGTTCAAATTACACAACTTAATATACAATAATAAAACGAAAACCATATAAATTTAGAAAAATGCTTAGGGACCCCAAAATGGGAACCCCCATGATCCCCAAAATGATGTGGACCACTCATGTATGTTTTGTTTTTTTCCCTTCCTCTCTCTATCACAGGTGAGTGGGGGATGAGTTTTTTGAGGGTTTGTAGCATTACTAATAAATTTATAGGAATTAGTATCATATTGTTTTTTTTATTATCTTTGAATGATATATTCATATATCTATATAACACTTAATAAATATATAAAATTATATATTTCATACGTGTCTCCCACGTGTCGTGTCCAGCATTTTTTGAAAATTGATGTGTCAGCGTGTCTGTGTCGTATCCGTAACGTGTTTCATGTCCATATCCATGCTTCTTAGGGGCCTATAAAGGAAAACTACCCAATCATGCACAGCACATATTTCAATAAGGTGGGATTCTGAATCATAATTTCACAGGTTGCAATTTGATAGTGGTTTACACGGCGAACATAAAAGGGAAGAAGGAAAAGGGCAATTTTATTAATTAACTCAAATATCAATGAACCATACAAATTGATGAGGAAAGTCAAAGTCCATAACTCCTCTGGGATTAACCAACAACATCCAATGCATAGACTTTCCTGTAACCAAACACACACAAAACTAAAATGATTACTATTATACTAACATAACCACAAAATCATTCATAACTATCACTTGAAGATGCACACTATAAATTCGGTAGTAGTTAGTAACTTTATTGGAATGACATAACATACCACAAACATCGTGTAACTTTCACCATAAAAATTAAAAATTAAAAATTAAAAAAAAAAAAAATTCTGCCTACACAACAAATTTATCTCTTTACACCCTCCATTTGAGATTTTTTTTCAAATTTTACATGTGAAATTACTTTTAGAACAAAAGATAAAAATTAAATAGATTTGATTATCTCTTTACACCCATTACACTTCAATCCTACTTTTTTTACCATACATCTACTTTCAAAAATGAGAAGAATTTTGATCATAAACTAAAAGCAATGGACGAATAAATGGTTATGAAGGACTAGCAAAAAAGTAAAATTGTGAGTTTTTTCTTTATTTTTATGTTTTCATCTCATTTTTTAAAGGGATGTTAGAGCTTTTTATTCATTGTGCGAAATTGAACAAAATCAAATAGTCAGGAATTACATTGCGAACAAAAATACATATCTAGTAACTCCTTTGCCGAACAAAAAACTTGTTTAGTAACCTCTTGCCAAACAAAAATGCGTCGATAACTCACTAACTCATTGCTAAACATTTTCAGTTTTATTTTTTGACATTTTTGTTTTTTGCTTTGAATGATTATGCTTATGTTCATTGTAGTAAGACTAGTAGTGCATTTTAATAGACTACGATTATGAATTCATTCTGAGCAAGATTTGTTAGATTTATACCTTCCTAGACATTCAATACCTCCAAAAGCAGATAATTGGATTCGTTTTCATCACTTGTGTACTAATGTATGGGAGAAAACATATACTACCCGTATTGATCAGTTTCATACGTTTGTTAGCCGTGATATAGTAATTACCGAAACTATCAGTCTATCAACATAGATGGATTGTGATAACATCATATGTTTTTATGGATGTTTGTATTAACAAATTTGAAGATATTTGTATTGATAAATTTTATGAATATTTTTATGGATGTTTGTACACTTCATGTTTTTATGGATTCTTAATGTTTTAAGGAAAATAAATCTGTAAACGTGCAGCAGCAGATGGCTGAAAAAATCTAATTTGTTCGACAACATGACATCATAATAATCCAAATTGTTTGGTAATGTATAACCGAACATGCCCATCCTAAATTTAGAAGAAAAAAAATGATAACAGATGGCTGGAAAAATATAGTGTGTTCAGTAATATAAAACTGGAGTAACTCAAAATGAATAGGTGTAATGAGAAAAATTTGTAAGAGCATCTCCAAAGACGTATCCTTTTTTTCACCAAATTTGAGTTAAAACTTCATTTGATATCAAGTAATCCAACAGAGTATTTTGAACTTTCATCAAAACACCGGTCAACCGGGCAGATGTCCGGCCGGTCAACTGGCCAATGTATTTTTTTCACAAATTTTTGCAAAGGTGGACATCCATGGGACATCTGGTGCTGAAAATTCAATAGCTATGAACAATGATTTGATGAAAGCTCCCAAACGTCCTCAATTTGGTGAACAATTTTTGATATTCTCGATTTTTGATATTCTGTCTAATTTTAAACACACTTTCATTTAGGAGTAAATTAAAAAATAAAAAAATAAACTTTACATGGGAAAGTAAGCGAACATAAAAGAGACGAGCGTAATTTATCCCAAAAATAATAATAATAATTTGCCTCTTTTGAGGTAATCTAATCTCCATTTGGAAGGCATGTGAAACAGATAGATAGATAGATAGATAGATACATAGGGGTGTGTGATGAAAAATGGTGGTAGTAATGTTTGCTACTTACAGACGGGTAATTTGGCAAGTAGTCCCATCGCAATCGCATTTGATGCCGGGATTGTAATTGCCATCCGTGGACTCGACGCTTGGTAAGTCTATGGCTGCTCCGCCGCATGGTTCTCCGCTTATATTCCATTGATTCGATGCCGATAAACCCAGGGGCGGAGGGAGTTGAGGCTCAGGGGGTCACGTGCCCCCCTTGACATTGGCATTTTTTTTTTTTTTTTTCTTTTTAAAAAAAAAAAAAAAAGTGTGGTCTCCTTTACTTTCACACACACAGATTAATCCACTGACCACTCACGCACACACACCACGCACTGAGAGACGCCCAAGTTTGTATTTTTATTTTTTTTTAGGTATTTCAATCCCAATCAAATATTAATACATAATTTTTTTTTTAAGGTGAGTACAAACAACTCCAATTATAATAAGGTTAAAACTCTAAAACCTTGTAAATATATGAAATTCTTTATTTTTTTACTTATTCACAGTACTTGTAAAGTATCTTCATATTTTCTTTGTCTTCTTTATTTTCCGTTGTTGTTTTGCAATTTTTCAACTTGTAATTCACCAAATTAAGATCACAAAATACATATTTGGGACCACACTACAACCTTAGTATCTTCTCTTCATTGTTTACATGTAACTTTATTATTTTTTTTTTAACTTTTAAATAAAAATTATGAGAATTAATTTATAATTATTTATTAAGTTTTGATTTGTAATTTTTTTTTTATTTGTTATTATTTATGTTAAAATAAAAGATTTTGATATGCTAAAATTATGAATCTTAATTGATTGTGATTTATATTAAAATTAAGAATTTTGATTTGTTGTTGTTTGTGCTAAAATTAGGAATTTGATTTGTGCTAAAATTAAAAATATTAATTTGCAATGATTAATATTTAAATTAGGAATTTTGATTTGTTATAATTTATGCTAAAATTAAAATTTTTGATTTGTTGTGATTTGTGCTAATTTAATTTTTTTGATTTGTATTAAAATTGAAGATTTTGATTTATGGGGAGTTTGGGATTTTGATTATGAATTTTTATTTTGATTTTTAGTTTTTTCAAACAGTCATGGAGAAATATTTCAAAAGAAAATCAAAATGGGAATCGTCTCTTTCTCAAGAAAAAGATGAAAATTATTCTTCCGCAAAACAAAGTCGTATAGAAATCAACTTAGTAGACCTTCCTGCAGATCCAGGACTACGGCCTCGGATTATGGACTATAATGCTAATGATCAAGACCGAATTCGTAGGGCATATCTACAAAAAAGTCCTTGTCAACCTCGTGATCATAATTTTCCACAAAAACCATTTGGACAAAAACTTCGGCGATTTAATCAGGCTTGGTTTAGTAAATTCATCTTGCTGAATTTTATCCCAAAGAATTTTCTTCAGTGGAGCTCGTGGTACTTAATGATTAACTTGATACATATATTATTGACATGCTATCCAGTAGTGAGTTATCAATGTTGAATGGAATTGTCAATCTTGCTAAGAAAATGGTAGAGACTGGAAGAGACAAAGTATATCCATTGGTGTATTTGCTCTTGACTTTAGCATTAATCTTACCTGTTGCAACTGCTACGGTTGAGAGGGTATTTTCAACTATGAATATTGTGAAGAATGGGTTGCGAGAACCGAATAGGTGATGAATAGATGAATGATAGCTTGATTGTCTACATCGAGAGAGATATTTTTTATGGTATTGACAATGATACTATTATGGAAAGATTTCAAAAGATGAAAACTCGTCAAGGTCAATTGTAAAAGTTTAAAATTTAAAACTTTTTGTAATGGATATTAATTTTAAATGTTTAACATTAGTTTGAAAAATTATCATTATGTTATTATTATTGATTTAAGAAGAAAAAATTTGAGATTGTAATTAATGGGTGCTCTCTATATTAAATTCCTAGCTCCACCACTCGATAAACTCCATTCTCGGAATATGTAACTCAAACGATTTGCGGGTTCGTATGAATACACATAGCAATTCAAATGCTTACCAAGATCAAATAAACAAATTTAAACTGCATTTTAGATTTCAATTTTCATACTTTAATATTTATGTTCTAAAAAATAATAAACTCCACTACACAAACCGAGCACCCCTCTAGGGTGTGTACATTCACTTACGATTTTTCTGTTCTTAATTATGATAATTTATTATGCTCTTAGTTATAATAATTTGTTATATTAAATATAATATTATTTTAGTTATAATTTAAAAATTATTTAATTAAAATTCATATGATATGTGATTATAACTTAAGCCAGGTATGTAAGGTTTATTTTGGAAATGGGATTGGATTAGTATTCTGTGAATTCTACCTGTATCATGTTTGTTTGTAGATAAATGACATGGGATTGCTAATCTTATACAACTATCAATCCCTTTCCATGGTGAGATTAGCATATCCATGGGAGCAATGACAGAGCTATGAAGGGACTAGGGGGCCACGTGCCCCCTCCCAGGTTTTGCAATTTTTTTTTTTTTTTAATAAGCATATAAGGAATATTAACTAATAAAAAATTTATATAGAAATAACATTTAGAATAATTTCTTAATGACATTTTTCAAATTACAAAAATAATTATGGTTACTTTGATTGAAAATAAAAAAAATTATAACAAACCACATTATTAAAAAAATTTAGTACAACAGTGATATCAAATCATCACTTACATGTAAACATAGTTAATCTCACTACGAAAATAAGAAATTATTGAATTGTTAATTATATTTAACAAGTGTGATTGACCTTTCATGCGTTATTTTATTATTGATTAGTGATATCATATATCATTAATAATGTGATATCACTATTATTTATATATTATTATATAATCTATTATAAGATGTACAAGGCTCTTTTGCATTGCCTATAATACACTAATTATAAGTAACATCATATATTTCAATTGTGATTTTTCACAAGGTCAATTGTAAAAATAGAAATTTTAAAAATTTTATATTAAATATTTAAGGTTTTGTGCATAATATTAATTTAAAATTATTATATGTTGTTATTAGTATGAGGAAAAAAAATTCAAAATTTTAATTAACAAGTGCCTCTTCTAAACTATTTTTACGGCTCATACTTTGCAGGAGAGGTGGGATTAGGAGTGGCCAGTGGTCGATTCTTGGCCATGGAACCTCCAATCCACCATCTGTCCGCCAACCAGCGGATTGGAGAAAATCAATGCATCATCCGCCAATCCGTGGATGTGGATTGGCGGATTGGAGGTTTGGCGGATAGATGCGAATCGGTTTGGCGATTTAAAATTTTATAAATTTTCAACATAATTCAACTTATATGCTTCTCAAAAACAAAAAAGAAAAAAGAAAGAAAGAAAGTATTACAGTTAATGACTTAAAAAAATATTCCAATCACTGCATGCCTCATCCAAAGGAAGAAAGTTTGAAACTTTAGAATATCACAATCACTGCATGCCTCATCCACATACTATAATCACAACATGCCTCATCCACATAAAATATTACAATATGTGGTTCTTAAAATATAAAAACAATTCAAACCACCAAAGTCACGAACAAAGCAGTAGTAGAGATGGTATGTCTCTGTATTGTTACATCTATATCTGTTTTTGAAAACAAAAACCAACTAACATATATCATATTTTTTATTTTTTATTTTTAGAGATAGATTTAAAAACCAAAAAATATAGATAAATAATACGTTTATTTTTTCCAATTCAAACAAGATATTCAAGTTGAAAACTTTTTTTGAGAATATTTAAACTTTTTTAATTGAAAACATAAGCAGAATATTTAAACAAAGCTGAAAACACAAAGTCTTATAAATTATTAGGGGTGTTCGCGGTTTGGCGGTTGATTCTTGACAAAGGAATCCCAAATCCGTCATCCGTCCCCAGTTAGCGATTGGAGAAAATCAATTCATAATCATTTCGTCATCGCATCCGTCCAAAATCACGGCGGATCGGTTGATTCGATCGATTTTGGCGGATCGATATATCCATTGCTCACCCTAGGTGGGATTATTAGTCCTCCTATGGATTAATGGCTAAAGATCATTTTGCCCTCATTTTATAAAATTAATAAAATTATCTTCTATGTAATAAGAACTTTTACATAATTTACATATTTAATTCAAGTAATTAATACCACCACACTAGTGCATAAATAAATACATTTTATTTTACATCTCCAACTTAATATTATCACACTAATAATCTTTTCACTTAATCTCATCTTACTCTTAATTCCCTCCATCCTATAGAGCCAAACAAACGTGACCTTAATTTTTTCTAACTATAATTTTAATTATACCATCTGTGATAATCAAAATCACAGATAATATAGCTTGCCTACGGTCCACACATGGGTTCCATAGTAGCTCTATCTGCTTCTTTCCGCCTTTCCCATGAATGAACAATTGGATTAAAAATTGATTTGATTTATTTATATATTCTTATTGTTTATAGATTGATATAGAACATTATATATCTACTGTTATTATAATCAGGGTAACTGTAGATATATCTTGTGAAATGTTTTTAAATACCAATTATTCTCTATAATTTTACCAATTATATTTCACTCATTGAGATTTCTAATTTTATAATAAATGGTTATTTTATTAATAAATCATCATGTTAATTAACAATTTTTAATAACATCAAAAATATATTTCAATTAATAAGTCAAATAATTTTATTATTGTATAGGTAAGTAGTTATGAATTTTATTTTTTTAATTAATTTTGTTAAATAAAAAATTATGGCAAGAGAGTATTTATAATTTTTCAAATCACATGAAACAATTTGTATTTTAAATAAATCTAAAAATATGTATTTATAATTTACTCGTATAATTAAATTAGAAAAAATATCACATCAATGGAGTATTGAAAAAATAATCACAAATTAATGAGAAATTTTATGCATATTAATAATTAAATTTATAATTTTTTTCATAAGTTTATATTAATTTTTTTCTACACCACTAAGAGGTAATAACCCCATTAAATTAAGCAAGCGGGCTAACTCTCTCCTCATGCTTTAGTTTGAACCCACCCAAACAGACGAGCAAGCAACTTAGGGTTATTTTAGAAATATGGTTAACAACTATCTTTCAACTTTTAATTCATTTTGAATCATATTTTTTATAATTTTTTTTTTAAAAACTAAAAAAAAAATCAAAAAATTAATTTTTAATCATTTTCTCAAAATAACCTTTACTTATTAAGAGAAAAATAGACAAGTAGGTTAAAGAGGGGTCGGAGAATTAACAGGGAAATCCAATTCATTAGACCTTTCAATCCAATCAAATGGAAACCCAAGGGCACCACATTCTAAAAGCATAGTTTGAATAAAATAGAATCAAGTCATAATGATTGCAATTACATAACCACGTTACAGCATTTGCATTCACACGAGTTATTTGACTAATATAAAGTGAATGTTGGAAAGAAAAACACAATTTGAAAAAAAGAATTAAAAAACGAAAAACGATGTCCTTCGGTAGTTTTTTTTTTTTTTTGGATAGACGCATGGTAACCTTGCCTCCGGCCACCACCTCCGACTCTCTTCTCTTCTCTTCTCTTCTCCTTCTTCTTATTCTTCTCTCACCCCCACCATCGTCATCTTTCTTGCGAAATCCCATATCTTCCATTGCAATTGCAAGTCCTCCACCACTGTCATTTTCCTTCTGGAATCATAGTCACGATTGCCACCGCCGCCTTGCGATCTGAGAATCGCAATCTCTGTCTTCTTCATTCTCAGATTGAGAGAGAGAAAGAGAAGCAGAGCGTCGTGCTGCAGTGTGAAACCCTACATCTATAGGGTGGCATCGCTAGAAAGGGGGTCTGGCGATGAAAGTAATATATTATTGTCTTATGGAGCACAAATCTGGAATGGGATGGCTAATTTATTGGTGGCAGTGCTGGAAAATTGTTAGGTCTGGTGAGCAAAGATGAAATGGCTTGAGAATTGTAAGAGAATGTGTTGGAGCTCTAAGATTCAGTAATGTCGACACCAAGACTGTAACTCTCGAACCTCTCTTGTTACGTTGATCAAAATCATCTTCCAATGAAACACTCATTGAAATCAATGAGAGACACAGAAAGAGAGTAATGAAATTTAGATTTTGTGCTTTTTGGGTTTTCATAGTGGGATGGTAGAAATGGGTTGGTGAGGTTTGATTTGGATGATGGTTGTAAGATTTGGAAGAGTGCAGGGATAGCAATGTTGGAAAAAATGGTTTTATAATGACTTTAATGTGAAATAAAGTAGATCTCAATCACCGGTTGAGGTGGGATCAAATGGGTTTATATTCTTTATAATAAGATCTTTACACCACAAAAGAATGATAAAAATCATTACGAATTAAATTAGAAATTGTCTCATAAAGTTGGCCTCATGAATGAGGTATGGAGAATAGTGTATAACTACCTATCTTACATTGATTATAGAGAAAGTATTGATGGGTATTTAAATCCTAAGTTTTGGATAAGGGCATGAGCCCTTTGGGGCATCGAAATTTTCGAAGGAAGTGAGTTATGAATGCTTCAAGGATAGGTTTGGGCCAAAACTATCTCCAAATTGGTTATGCAAAAATTGCCACTGCCGCACCACCCTCCCGACTACCGGCTGGACGGATTGGGCCATGGTTCATAATTAGTGGATCTTGGGACTTGGAACTTGAGCCTTCTTTGGAATGGGTTAGGTTTGGGCTAGGGGATTAGTGGCCCATCAACCTAATCTTTTTAGGCTAAGTTTATTTGGTGGTTGCAAATATCTTGTAATAACCCTAGATTCTTGATCAGCGATTATACCGATTACTAAATTAAGATCAATTATGGAAAGTAAATGAAGGCGTCTAAATCTTGAGCGGTGATTGAAACACAGCCCGAATCGATTGTACTGTTTAATTGCATGTTTATCTGTTTGAGTGTAATTATACATTCGTTTTTATGTTTAAACTGTAAATTGAAGGCCTTATCGGCGGCCGAACCAGAAATTGATTGGTGATTTAGGACCATCATAAGTTATGTGATTTTATCGTATATTTATTGAAAATGTGATTTGGTATGATTAAATTAGATTAAAATGAACCAATTACAAGAGTTGCCTTAATTACTATTTTGCCACTTAGTGGCCCACTAGCTTGAACTTGTTGGAGCCTTGTACACATGATCAAACAAACATTTTCTTGACCCCCATTTCCTTGTTTTTCTTAGAAGTGGAGAGTGAGAGAGGGAGATTGGCTTCATCTTGTTGAGTTGCTTGGTCTTGCTTGGGAATTGAGAGAAATTGAAGTGTAGCTTGTCTATTGAGCCTCTAGTCTTGTGTTTAAAGACCTAAGGTAGAAGAATCAACCCTCCATTGTTGTATTTAAGATAGTTCTTGCATGCTTCATGCTTAATTGTAGAGCTAAGGCATGTTCTAGTCTTATGATGTTGAATTAGAACTCATTTCATGCATGCATGTGTGTATTGTTGAATTTTGAGTTAATTTCATGGCAAATTGCCACATGCATGTTCATAAATAAGCTTAAGTCCATGTTTTCAACTTGTTTTTAACAAGAATGAGCTCATTAGAGCATGTTTGAAGATGTAAAATGATTTAAATTCATGCATGTTTGCATGTTCTTCATGTTCATGAAATTGGGATTGATTTTGGATTTAATTGATCCACTCTTGGGCTTTAAATTCACAAATTGAGCTTTGAAACTTGTTGTATATTGAGTTTTGATGTGTTTTCTGAATTTGGGCCCAAGAGGTGAATTTTGAGCTTAGGAATGCTCGGTTTGAGCTTGGGAGGCAAATCTGGAAATTCGAGGTGGCTTCTCGCTCGAACGAAGGATTCTCGCTCGGCGACCATCATTTCTTCGAGCTCACTCGGCGAGGAATGGTGGCTCGGCGTAAATTTCAAGCTCTCGGCATCTTAGTGCTTGTGAGCATATTTCGGCGAAGAGACCTCGCTCGGCGAAAATTGTCTCACGCTCGGCGAGCATCGGCGTAAATCTGAGCATCCGGCACTTTTTATGCCGCAATCCGCTCGGCGGCGGAATACCGCTTCGGCGAAGCTCCTTTGTCTGCAGCTCGAGCAAGACCCCATTTTTCGACAAATTTTGTAAAGTGTTTTCTAGTGCATCTTTGCATCATCTTTCCATCCTAGGCATTCCTAGGGCATATTTAAGGCATCTTAAAAAGGATATAGATGTAGAACCATACCGAGGCAAATTAGGGATTAAGTTAATATTTTTCCCAACTGTGTAGCTTAGTGTGTGTTCAATCTGTAAACTGTGTAGGGTTGGCTTTCTGAGGAGACGCTCTAGTCCACTGTAGCCCAGAACTCTGTGAGTAACGATTGTGTAAAGATATGTTCAACTGATTATCTTTTGAATACCGAACTGAACTGTTTACTGAACTAGTATTATTTATTGAATGAATGTATGTCCTTTATTTCCGAACTATACTGTGGCATCATTAGCACCTACTGTTTACTATTACTGTTACAGAGATCTCTGTCGGTTCCCTCGTGGAGCCACTACTGTTTTACTGATTGGTGGCCATCATTACTGTTCGGTCTTTTAAGACCTACTGTTACTGTTATGCTAATGGATGTACCACATATTTGTTCTTGTCTTGAACAAGCGATACTTGATTGAATTGAGCAGGTTTCATTCTTTGTAGGACATTCATTCTAAACCTCTTTACGATTTGTGTTATTCATGGGCTTTAGCTCCTTTGCTCATATATATATGTAGGTGTCTGACGAGCACCGTGACTAGGGCGTCGGGGTAAACTCGATTTGTCAAGCCACCTATGTGCCTCACTACGAGGTTCCGAGCCTATCATGCTAAGGCTTAGGGGTGTTTTAGTATCCCCCTCCTGCACTGTCTTACCGCTTTGTAATAACCGAATGGATTGTATAAACTGAATGTTTACTATACTATTGAGTAGGGATTAAGTCCCTGTTTTGAATGATTGTATATATGTACATACTATTACATCCTTTGGATGCATATATGTATGAAGAAAATCTTTTGCATCTGAGACTATTCTGACTCATTGGACATTATTTATTTCTTGTATTGGCTTCCATGAACACATACTTTGTTCTCTTGTATTCTTGTTAGCGGGCCTTGGTAATCCCAGATTCTTGGCGATTCTGATACTAAACCCATAGGGCCAGGTTTGGGTCGTGACATATACACACATGTCTATACTGTGTATAAACTCTACACTTGAGATGGTGATTTACACCATCAGTTTTCATTGCATTACTTCTTTAGTTTTTACAGAAATTAAATTATGCATTTGTTACAAAAAGGCTCCTCCTCTCTCCCCCATTGTATATAAAAGAAGACCTCCCTCTTTGGTTTTAGGTACAGAATATTTTGCTCTCATATTACACAATCAGTTTGCTCCTATATTCTTCTTTCTGTGTGAGAGAGTGCTGCTATTGTTAGTTCCCCAAAGTTAAACAGAAGGTGTTTCTGCTTTAGCGGATCTAAACCGCAGTATCTTGGGAGATAGCCGACATACCTTTAGCACCCAGTGAGGTGGTGAATCTATTTTAAGAAACTATGTTGCTACATAAGCTTGACGATTTCTTTTCTTGTTTACCTTGTTATGAATTTATGTTCATCTAATTGTTGTAATTTCGGCATAAGTTCTTGTTTTGTAATTTAAATTATTAAATATGAATCTGTTTATTTTTTATTTAATTACACAATTTGAACAACAAGCAGCACGGTGAAGAGGGTTTGTGGGGGTGGTGGATGTTATATATACTACTGTTAGGAGATGGTGGTAGTGGTTTCAGTGGAAGGTGTTGTTGATAATAGGGTTGCAAGTTCAAGAAGTGGCGATAATGGTCAAGCATTTTATTAAAATATATGTATATTTATATAGTAAATAAGTAGTAAATTGACCAACATATCCTTTATCCGTTAATTATTATATTTACCACAAATAAATGGATAATTGGAATTATATCTATTTTAAAAATTCTATTTGGTTTAACTCTGGAAACATGATTCCGCCCTTATGTTTCAATGCTTTGTTTGGTTTAAGTTTTCAAAGATTGATTTCAAAGTCACATTTCAAAACTCATTTGAGAACATGTTTCGCAGAGGAGAGAGTTTTTGAATTTTGATTTTTGAGTTTTGAAAAGATTGGATTGGGTCTACTCGATCGTTTCTTGAGATATCGGACGGTCATCCCATTTGGTCAACTTGAACGATGTTTTTTTTTTTGCAATTAGCACTTGTTATTTGGAAATATATATATATATATTTGTTTTTGTGACAACCCTCACTTTATCCTAGTCATGCTCGCATGCATTCACATGAATTGTCTTGATAAATTTGCATCTACAGACCTTAATTCGTTTTGTCTAAGTGTTGCTTGCATGTTTTGTTTCTTGCTTGGTGTGTGTGTAGCCGATGTTATCTTAAGCCTAGGTTATACCTTTGAACCTCTTACACCTAGGACCATCTTGGAACCACTTTGGTTGACCTCCACCTTTACCTTGGCATGTTGGCCGAGATGTCATTATCTAGGGCGAGGTGTTCATCACCAAGGCCGAGATGTATATTATCTAGGCCGAGATGTTATCCTTACACCTGGTGATCTTGTTCCTGGACTGGTATAACCTAGACTGAGGTGTGGCACATCTAGGCCGAGGTGTGGTACAGCTAGGTCAAGTGTTGTCCTTCCTAGCCGAGATCATTGAGACCTTATTTGCCGAAGCCTATGTCTTGATCCGAGGTCATTACCTGCCGGAGTACCCATGTCACCTTACTTGTTATACACACTTTGTCATGCTTTTGTCTTGTCAGTCAGTCACCTTTTTGAGGAAACCCAATCGGTGGTGCCACGTGTCCCGTGAGAGGTTAAGTCTGCTGGCGATGAAAAACATATCATTTTGTCATATCTTTGTCCTAGGAAGAGAGAGAAGCTCTAGAAAGAAAGGAAGAGGAGTTCTTGAGAGAGAAGTAGATTTCCACGCTTGTTCCTTAGAGTCTAAACCGTTTGATCCGAGTGTTGAGGTTAGATTCTTGATGTATTCTTGTTATTCTTTATGTTTATTCGATCGCATTGCATGATCTTGCATGATTCTTGAGCCATGCATTGATTTAAAGTTTGTTTTGGAAAAGAAAATGATGTTCATGTGTTCTTGAAGAAAAGCCATGTTTTGATCCGAAAGTTTGTACCAAGATTCATGTTTTGGTGTTTGTTTTCATAAGATCTTCAAGTATGGATACCCAGGTCCATGTTTTTGAACTCATATCATGAAATCTCAGATTTTGAATAAAGAAGTTATAATTTTAGCATTCATGTTCTTTATGTTCTTCATGTTCTTCAAGGAAGGAAATCCAGATTTCCAAACTTCACCCTTCCTAGGTGTGGTCACCAAGACCACTCTTGCCTAGATCTCACATTCGGGCCAAGCATCGTATCTCACATTGGCCTACCTTGCATGATCACTTGCACCATTAGTCTGTCTTGCATGAACACCTCGGCGATCGGTATTCGCAAACCTTAGTAACCACACCTCGGCCAAGAGGTGTGAGACCTCAACAAAGACACAGTTGATACCGGCATGTTCTCAGAAGAAAAAAAGCGTGTTTTAACTTCGGCGTGTTTTGCTCGACTTGACCTAGTTTTGAAAGAAATGCGGGATCATTTGCACTCATGAAAAGCTTGTTTTAAGGCTGCATTTCATACCCATCTTTGAACATTTCTTCTTGTCTTCTTGAAGTGCATTGATAGACTTTATTATGTGTTTGTAGGACTTGGACCCTTGCTTTAACCGGCGTTTGAAGAGCTATGTGAGTGGTATTTTTAATAAAGCTATGTTATAAAGTTTTGATAAAGCCTTGTTTTCGTCTTGGAAAAGTGTTTGTTCAAGCATGAATGATTATCCATAATTTTTGTATCAAGTATTATCTTGTTTTGATAACATTCTAAGAAAGTCCTTCTTGCCAGGACTATAATGCAAGCGCACCCTTGTTTGAGATATCTCCTTGTTTTGCCAGCGATTTTTAGCGTGGTTTTGTTTGTCCAGAATGTCATCGTTTGGTATTATGTAGATGTTATTAACATCCAAGAAGCTTTGAAAGATTTGATAGATGAACTTGGTTCATCCCTTTGATTTGTAAAGTTATGATATGTATTGTTTTGGAAAAGATCTTGGATATCACTCATTCAAACCTTTATTACTTATATCATTCACTGAGTATCCAAGCTCACCCTCTCCTTATATATATGTAGGTGACGAGCAAGAAGACGGTGACGCCTAGATGTGTTTTGCAAGATGTTTTTGGACTCATATTTTGTAGCATCTTGAAGATTATGCTTCTTGGCTTTGTAATTCCTTTCTTTTGTATATGTCGGCTCAAGAAGCCTTTTGATCAAGATGTATCTTGTACCTTATTTTATTTAAATTCAAGTTGTAAAACCACGTTATGTATGCCATTTCATTTGATCTATGCACAACTCTTGTGGACTATTTAGATTTAAATTTTATTGCTTCCACACATGTAAGCCCCGTATGTATACTCTGTTTGTGTGTGACTTTGTAAGTTGGCCTTCGGTAATCTCGGATTACTGGCCATCATAACTTTCATTCTATTAGGGGCGGAATGGGGTCACGAAACTTTCTTATATTTTTTAAATATAGAAATTATTTTCTTAGAACAAAATGACAAATTATTTGGCCATTTATTTAAAATTAACAAATAAAAATTAAAATAAAAATTAATTTGTCATAGTAATTTTTAAAAAATAAAAAACATTTTTAAACAAAACTATTAAAAAAAATCAACCAAATAAACAATCAAAAGTATTTTTAAAGCACTAGTAGTTTTTTTTAACAAAAATAATATATTTTTAAATATTTTAAATAAAAAATATTTTTGAAATTTTTTAACCTTTTAAATAATTTTTTTTCAATAATTATTTTTTGAATTATTTTTTAAAAAGAGTTTGGTTATAAGTTTTGAATAAAATTTTAAATAGAGTTTTGAGTTGTGTGTTTGGTTATGAGTTATAAGTTTTTGAATTAAGGTTATTTTTAAAACTTATAATCAAATAACTTTTCTCCTTTCAAAACTCATTTTAAAAATTCAAAATTCAATTCAAAACTCATAACCAAACAAATTTTTTTTTTTTCAAATCATAATTCAAAAACTCACAAACTCAAAATATAACTCTATTTTCAAATCATAATTATAAAACTAAACTAAATGCAACCTAAGGTTTGTACAAACTAAAAATTTAAGATTTAATTTGTTACTAAGATTAGATCTTAAGTAGTCTTTCTTTTTTTCTTTTTCTTTTTTTTGTGTGCGTAATTTTAAAAGAAAAGATCCAATTTAAATGCACAATGCATCTCTAGAAAGGATTCATGGTCAAAATGAGTTGAACTTCATCTAAATTCCATCTTAGTCTTTCAATCTCATTTCCATTTCAACATCTTGGAAAATCTAAAATTTTGAGATATTGATTAAGTGATTATATTTCAATTTTAAAAGCGAATACCAATCCCAATCAAACAATCAATAACAAATCGACACAATCATTTAGCGTGGAAAAAAATCACAATTGGGCGCCTCCAATTGTAGTTTAAAAAAAATCACGAGTCAAAATTATAAAATAATCCACGAAGACAAAAAAGAATTACACAAATATACCCTCAATTACCTAGCGAATCCACTTGAATTGAGCCGACCACGATATGGCTCTTCCACTTGTCTTTACTTGAAATTGTCTTGCCCAGCGTTGAATCCTACGCGATATCGAATCCACGACGATGAGCTACTCTAAAATCCACCAAAGCTTCAAGTCCAAATTCTTCAAAATCCACTGAAGAACACCTCTCTCTTTTATGAAAGTAATAGTAAATCTAGAATATGTCCGTTGAAGGAGAAACTGGATCCCATGGGAGATCGGCTGAAGAAACCAATCATCTCAACCGAAGCAAGAAGAAAATCAAGGGTTCGACGGAGATAGAAGATGATAATGTGGGGGAAAACAATGTAGGTCATGAAGAAATTAACATGGATTGTGCTGAACCAAAGGCCAGCAATACCGTAGAAGATGCTATGGTTGACATCACGATAAGGGCATCACCACCATCACAGAGGCCAACCGTGTAAAGGGTTGAGTTCGACTTAACAAGGCGGTGCATTGAAGATAGCGTTGATGGCTCGACTCTAGATCCTTTAAGCACGCTCTCCAGATCTGATTTATCGAAAATCCAAATGAAAGGAATTTCAAAAATTTTAGAAGGATTAGCGTAATTTCCTTCGAATGAGGAAGATGGAAGCGATGAAGAGGCTGAAGAGGAGAACATGAAAGAATTTGAGGATTTACAATGCCAAATCCCTAAAATTCAAGTGCCTGCTAGCCTGCTGAAGAAAGCACGAAAACCTTGGGAAAAATGCCTCATTGTAAGATTGCTAGGTAAGACAATTGGTTATACTCTGTTTGTAAAAAAGATCAAAAAGGTTTGGGGATTACAAGCTAATTTTGAAACATTAGATATTGGGCATGGATTCTTTATTGTAAAATTCGATATGATAGAAGATTACTCGAGGGTCTACACAGGGGGACCTTAGGTAGTGATGGATCATTATGTTACGGTTCGCAAATGGCAACATGACTTCAAATCGGATGAAGCAGAGGAGGATACTATAGCAATATGGATGCGTTTTCCAAACCTCCCAGTCGAATACTACAACGAACAAATCCTATTTCATGTTGCTAAGGCGTTTGGGTCTCCGTTGAAAGTGGATATCAACACTACTATGCCGGCCAGAGGTAAATATGCCCGGGTTTGCGTTGAAATGGACCTGAGAAAGCCACTGATTTCATATTTTACAATAGGTAAATATACATACACTGTGGAATATGAACATCTTCATTCATTTTGTTTTTGTTGTGGCAGGGTTGGTCATTACCGGGAAAAATGCAGTGATAGGTGGCCTTTGGCGTCGATAAAGATGCACCAAGACATTACCGTTGCAGGTGAGGCAAATCAAAATGAAATTTGGGCCCATCAAGCGATATAAATGATAAAGTAAGTGCGACCAAAGAAGGTCAAGACCAACTTAGTTATGGCCCATGGACCAAAGCTCCAAGCAAGGAAAGATGGCACAAGCCCAACAAAAACCAAGAATGGATAATTAAGCATAACACAATAGATTTGGAGCACTTGACAAGATCTTGAGTCGGTGGAAAATTAGGAGACCCAAAATAGGCACGAGACTCATGTAAGCGTCCCGAGCGCCCGGGAGGATAAGTCCGTTCTGTTCATTTTGGGCTCACTCTGATTCGAGGACTCAATGTCACGGTTCTTAATATGAACCAAAGAGTCCAAATCGTGGGTGTTTTGAGAAAAGCAGATTTTTTGAAAGAAGTGCCAAACATGGTGCTTTGCGGAATCTGAGTCGCCACCTAAATATTTTATTTTGAGAAATTTAGGAAACCACGACTCGTGCCTAAGGCCCGTGTCGTCATCACCAAAGTTGCCTCGGCTCGGGAACTTGGAGTGCGATTAGGAAAGTCACCGTGAGCACCCCCGCCCGATCAAAGATTGGCCTCTACTAACCATGATATCTAGTTTTGAAAACATTATGCGTTCTTATTCCGGTTATTAGCCTAGATTTACTATGTGATCGTCTGACATACAAGTATAGACAGTCGCTGAATTGGAACAAAACATTTCATGTTTGTTTTTGAAAGATGGTTTGCTACTTAAGTGGGCTTAAAATGCTGATTTTGCCACCTCGGTGGGCTTAGAAAAGATGGTTTTGCCACTATCTAGTGGGCTTAAAACTCACAGTCGATGCATTGTTCCAATCCAAATAACCCAACCTTCACCCACAGGCATTCAGGCAATTATATCACATAAGCAAATAGCCTTATGGTAAGCATGCTATCATAGCAGTCACTCACACACATGCAAGGATGCTAAAGCGTAAAAACTTACCGAGTACTCCAAGCCAAAACAAAAGCTAATTAGAAATCCATGCGTGATCCTAATTATACAGAAATGTCTAATGCAACACATGCAAAATGCAACTAAGATAGGCTCGGCTATTCTAAACATGGCATATGGAATGCTACAGCTAACATGTATTCAACTCGGAATTGAAATACAATGCAATGCGTATGATGCGCCGAGCCCGGTGCATGCAAGATAGATGAATGAATGCAAACATGCTATCATACTGTATGCTAATTGAAACATGCCCTAATCTAACCATCATAAGCTGGTAAATAAAAGGGAGAAAGACGTGGGGTTGGAAGACATACATCACACACACGCACACTTATTACAATTGTGCCCTCGCTCGGAGGGTCCAAATAAATAATATACAGTCCCAAATGAATAATTACAGTCCGAATAAATACAAAATCCTAATTAATTAACAAATTAATCTAGGAAAGCAGTAAATTGGCATGCAAGCTAGGGACTGCCTCGACTCTGCTCCGGATGATGAATGATGCATACTTGAGTTGCTTGGCGCGGAAATCCATTGCGATGCCCCTATTTGCCTCTGTTTGCAATTAATCCTGGAATATTGCGCGAAGCCCCAAAAGATTGCGGTTTGATTTCTGCAGAGAAGCGAGAAAGGAGCATGGCAAAGTATTTTCACATATGTATGCATGACTACTCTTCAGGGAGTGTAGTCCTCGATCTTCGTGCCACCAATCACGCATCTCGCTGCAGGATGGGCGAGGAATCGATTTGCATGGGTCAATATGGAATGAATGCACATGAAAACACAACAAGACCAAGACTTCATCATGGATAATCCGAGTGTCGGTGGTGAGAATTGAGACACGTTAAAGTCACTCGAAGTCTGAAAGCGTCCCTCGTTTTTCTATATTCGACTAACTCCTACCCAAACACAATGCAATATGCATGACATGCATGAATGCAACTAATATACAACCTAGCATACACAATGCTATGAAATGGCATACACAATGTTCGATGTAACACGGCGTACACAATGCTCTAACATGCAACCTAGCATACATAATGCTATGAAATGAAATGACATCTGCGATGCATAATGGACTTACACCAACATGAGTGGACCTCGCCACACTCACATTAGCACTATGAAATGAAAATGAGACACTTTCGAGATGTATGCACACATGCACGCAAATCGAGGACCGATCCTAAGGCACAAATGCCACTTTAACAAGGCATGGTAAGGCATGAAATATGGCATACAAACATGCAAGTTTTAACCTTTGAAATGTGATGCAAAGTGATCCCAAAACATGGAAACATGGCACCCGATGCATGGAATGGTCCTGAAACACAAAACTAGGCACATGTATTGACCTATAGCTATACAAAGCATGCATTATTTGACCATGAAGCATAAAGACATAACCAAGGCAGTCCCAAAAAATGAATGTTTCTAGTTCAAACCATGACCAAAAGATGCTAGCAAGATGGACTAACATAGTATGCAATTTTGACTAGCCAACATGGTTTACATGGCATGTATATGAAGCAGGTGAGAACTCATCAAACCATAAAAAATCGGTGAACAAAATATGCCAAAATATGCCCAAATAAATATGGAAAGGCAGCCAATACATGCACAAATGAGGGGCTTCTTTGGAGGGCATACAAAGGGGTTATTAAGCACATGCATCAAGGATACTTAGCATGGCACTAAAAACTCTGTAAATCAAATATGATAGTCCAAAAACTCATCAAATTGGCCCTGAAATCAATCAACAAAGCATGCAAGATAGGGTCTCTTTGGAAGGCCAAAATAACCATCAAACAAGTCAAGGTGAGAGGGGGGCATCCCCCTCTGATTTGGAAGGCTCAAAATAGTGTGTTAGCCACTGAAAATCCTTTGGATTTCGGTGGCTATATAACAAACAAAGCATGCAACAAGAGCTTAGGTGTAGGGCTCAAAATAAGAGATAATCAAGCATACAAGGAGGCATATGATCTCAAAGAAAAATGGGACCTCAAACAAACTTGAAGATGAGATTAAAAAGATATTTTCCATTTTATGACAACTCTCAAAAATGAACACAAGTAGGGCTAATTTATCATGCAAAATGGCCCTAAAAGAGAGATTGGAGACAAGGGACAATAGCTGGCCCCAAACAGAGGATAGCCCTTCAACAAAGTTGAAGAGGGACTAAAAAAAAGGCACTTTACAGTTTATATCAAGTCTTGAAAATAATCACAAGTAGGGATAAACTATTATGCAAAAATGGGCCTACAAAGAGAGATAGGAGACAAGTGGTAGTAGATGGCCTCAAAAAGAGGAGAGCCCTTCAACAAAGTTGAAGAGGGGATCAAAACAAGACATTTTACAGTTTGGCATGGGCCCATAAATGCTCAAAAACAAGGCTAATATATCATGCAAGAAATAGCCATAAAAGAGGGATAAAGGGAAAGGGGTAGCAGGTGGCTTCAAACAGAGAAAAACCCTTGATCAAACATGAAGATGAGCTTAAAATATGACTATTTATAGTTCGGGTCGGAGCCCAAAAATGCTTGCAAGTATGGCTTATAGATGAAGTAAGAAAAGACTAGAAAAGGAAAAGAACTCACCCTTGTAGAAGCGATAAACCGACTCTTGAACCAAATTCTGAGCTCTCAACCTCTTCAAATGTCCTCCAAGTCCTTTGGAATGGAGTGTAGAGGTGTGGTGCTATGGGTTGTAGTACAAAGGGTGCAAGAACCTTAGGGTTAGGAGGGTGGAAGGGGAGAGAGATGGAGGTTTGTATGCAATGGCACTTAAACAATTTTTGTAACTTTTAAACATGGAGGAGGGGTGCGGGTTATATAGAGGAGAATGGGTAGAGAATGGGGGGGGAAATCAAATTCAAATTTCCCCCAAAGAATCCTTGGCGAGTGCAGGTCAAAACTGTTGCACAGTATGTAGAACTATGGAGAGAAGTGCGGCGGCCAAGTTCAGAGGGTTCAGGTGGCCGGCTGGCCACCTCCTCTGGCCGAGACAGTCAAAAGGTCAAGGGGATTTGTTGGGCGGCCTACCCCAAAAAGATGGCCTCCCATGTGTGCACAACACAGCTATGTGGAGAAAAACCAAGAAATGTGACCTAGGAGAGAGAAAAATCCGCTTTTTAGAGGGGTTCAAAAGGGTCAAGAAGAGTTAATGGCTGGCCAAGCCATATTGGTGGCCTCCCAGGTGTGTACAACACAATGGTGTGGTGAAAAATCAGAAAAAGTGGTCCGGGATGGAAAAAGTCAACTTTCTAGTGAAGAAAACGGGCAATAAAGAGCAATGAAGGTAAAGCTGGTCTTCAGAACAATTGCTGGCCTCCCACCCTTCTACAACCTTCCTAACAATGAAAATAAGGTCTCCGCCAAAATGAACCCAAATCGACGCAAATCGAAGGTTCGGGGGCCAAAACACGCGGCCTGGGGCCTCGAAAACGGACTATTAAGCACGGAGGTGGCGTTTGACCTTGAAGTTAGTCTCTCGAGCCACAATGTCCCTCAAAAGGAGGAAATAAGGTGTGTGCCAAAAGCTGAGTAAGGAGGTGGTTAAGCGGTCTGAGCAGGCACACTGCGGTCGTGACTCAAAATCGAGGCAAGGCTCCAAGCAGGAAAAATGGCCTCGACCACGAAAGCGTAACCTCGGCCACTAGAGATGATCTACAAGATCTCTCCTCCTTCGACAAGAGAAAAGCAGAAAGCAGGGCTGGTTATGGCAAAGAGGCAAGGCACAAAAGAGTCCGAAAGTTTGGAGGCAAGGCTCGCAGCCGTGACTCCGCAACCTCAGAACGAGCACAAAATGCAACATCACGGAGCGCTCAGTTGGTGACGTCTGAGTCTTAAGGTCAGTCAAAAATGGAGTGTCTATAACTACCTTGCGTGATTCTAATGGGAAAGGACCCAACTTCAAGTATAAAGAAAAGGCCCAAGAAACTAAAGGTAAGAAAACCCAAAACTTTGAAGGAAACAAAACAAACAGGAGAGAGGATAAGGAGGAAATCTAGAGAGGGAAACAAGTAAGCAATGGCAAGCTAACGTAATGAATCTATCGGATGCCTTAAGGATAAGACCATAGATAACATTGACTTTGTAGATCAAAAACTCTTACCATCCCCAACACTTGGTCTCTAACCCATCTCACATCGAGAAAAGTTACATTGGTGACCATTTGAAGAAGTATAGCCCCAGATTACCACTTGATAAGGATGGAGGATTGGACCAACACTCTACTCCTGAATGTAAATCAAGAAGAAGATCAACTGAGCTTGAATCATTATTGAGCGTACTTGGACCGGGTTCTTTTGATGTTGGAACCAGGAAAAAAAGTGTCACCACTTAGACTTAGAATGGTGGATAGATGAAGTGAAGGTGATAATCAAACCATGGTAGCATATCGATGCGCACATCGACCAATACATCGTCACAGTACAGCCAATTAAGTCAATGGATGAGAGATATAATAAGGTAACGGCTTTATTAGGGGTCCCAAAAAACTCCTATTTACCTGATTTTCATCGTATGTCATCTATGGACATGCTTTTTTGGAATTGTTGAGGTGAGGGTAACAATACATTCAAAAGAACTCTAAAAGAGTTGGTGAGGTCTCATAAGCCAGAAATTTTGGTACTTATGGAAACTAAGGTTGAGTTAAATTATGTGGGCATGTTTTTTAATAGACTGGGGTTTACGGCCTCAACCCATATTGATCTTGTTGGTAGAAGTGGGGGCATTTGGATGTTATGGAACCCATTTCAGGCTAATGTCCGACTATCGGAGGCAAATTCTCAGATTATTACCGCAACTGTCTCAAGACAAAACTACCCCGATTGGTTATTGTCAGCTGTTTATGCTAGTCCAAATGCAAGGAAAAGAGAGGAATTGTGGCAGACTCTGGAACAAAGCAATGAAGAGAATGACCCTTGGCTTGTTGTAGGAGACTTCAATGACTATAGTTCTCAGGTAGAAAGGCGAAATTTCTCAAACCATTTGTTTGCATATAATTTAGAAGTTATTAATGAATTTGATAGATAATGGATTAATCATTGGCGACAATTAGTTACAAAAATAGAAAATTTCAAAAATTGATCTTTCTTACCATAATTTCCATATTTGCAACCTCTGAAATGAAAACATTTGTTTTGTTTTGGTGATTTTACGTGTACCCACATGACCCATTTGTGTTTTCTCTTGCATTTGTGATAGTAGGCATTGTTAGTGCTATGAATGAATTGGAATCATTAGTGGATATAGTTGTTTACGGGTATATACATATATTTTGGTTGGATGCAGGTGTGTTTGCGGTGAGAGGCCATTAGAGGAAAGGAGAGTGTTTGTCTCTCTCTTTCTGTTTTTATTTTTATTTTTATCGAGCGATGTACAAAAGCGATGTTGTTTTGTGCACTTCTTTTATGTTCGTCAAAAATTAAAACATGATATAAAGTTTAAGGGTTTAAGTGTTACAAATAAAACTATAAGTAGGTTTCGTATTTTTTATATAAATTACTGGGTTAAATTATAATTTACCCTTATTTCTAATTTTCAAAGGACAGACTCCTCTCTAGTTGGGTAACTCAATTGAAGGATGTTGTTGGGTCTTTGTAGGCTCACCATGAGAACGTGTAGATAATACAAACCGTTTGATATGTAGGACTCGTTGAGTATTTCATCTCTGTAAAAAAATCATATTGATTGAATATCGATAGCCACTTCATCAGATCATATTTGTATAAATAATTTATTATAAAAATCATAATTATCATTGACATAAATGTGATCGATTAAGTAATTATCGATATTCGATCAATATAATTCTTTAAGAATAAAATGCTCAACAAAACTTATACATTACACGATTTAGATTATGGATACGAAATTTCGTGGTGCGTCCACGAAGGCACAACAACATCCTCTAATCCGATTTGGGACGGAGAGAAAGGCGTTTGAAACGACTATTATTTCTAAGAACTAGAGCAAATGAGCAGGCGTTCATGAACAAGCTCGCGCTCTGCTAGTTCGATAATTTTTTTTGCCGGTCAAGCTCGTGCTCGAGCTCATTAATTTTAATAAACAAGCCCAAGCAGGTCTAAAACTTAAACAAATGGCTCGGTTCGTTTAATATTTATTATTTATATATATTAAATAATATAAAATTATGTATAAAAAATAAGAGAAATATGCTATTTATATATTTAAAAAATATAAATGTAAATAATACTTAACTATAGATAGTATATTTGTATAATAGTGATAGTAGATATTATTATTTTAGTAAAATATGAACTTTTTTTTAGTATGTTTATATATATTGTATATATAATTGTATAATCAAAGTTTTAATTGTAATTTTAGTCTCACGCAAGTATGAATTTATAATTTTTTAGCTCGCTAAGGTTAGTGAGCAGGCTCGAGCTCGAGTCGAGCCTAAACCAACTTCGCTCGAACTTGGATTAGATTAAATTTTATTCATTTCGAGATCGAACTCAAACTAGTTAAAATCTTAATGTGAGTCAAACAACTAAAATTACTCGACTCGTTTACGGCCTATCCTAACTAGTGGGTGACTAACAGATATTCTAACTAGATAAAACCATAGTCACGTCTCATCCTTTCTTTCACACACTCCCACTCTTTCAATTCCCAAAACCCTTTCAGCTTTCTGACCAGACCATACTCTTCAGAGAATTTCACAAAAGAATGGCCTCAATCTCATCCATACTCTCTCCCAATCTTCTCCAACATTACCTCACAAAGCCCTTCGCAATCCGCCAACAACCCAATTCTAAACTCTCTCTCCACTCCTTCAAATCACCTAGCCCTCCTCCAATTTCTCTTCACTTCCCAATCTCACATTTGGGTTCCAACTCTAATCAACCCAAATGGGTCTCCGCTGTTGCTGATGAAACTTCGGTTTCGACACAAGACCCGGCGCCCGAGGCGGCACGGAGAGTTTACATCAGGAACATTCCTCGGACTGTCAACAACGATGAGCTCCGCCAGATTGTCGAAGAGCACGGTGCTGTCGAGAAGGCCGAGGTATCAATTCTAGTTAATTATGAATTTGTCTGTGATTGCATTAGTTTAGTACTGTAGAAGTGATTTTCTTTAATTTTAATTGGGGATCCATGGAATAAATCAGTGTTTGCGCTTGCGCGCATATACTTTGCATTAGCAATTTGTAGAAAACTTGACAGTGGATCTTGTGTATAGGTGCAATTAGAGTGAGGATCATGTACCACTAGGATAGACAAATAAGGTTGAGAAATAACCTCATTTAAAATGCCTAAGTTATGATCCTATCAAACTGAAGGAGTGTCTATTGGTTTGACATGTTCACAAGTTTACATTGGACCAAAGCAGAAAGCAGAGGGCTCATCCTGATGCTGGGTAGACATGGAAAAGGGTTCACTTTTTTCTAAATAAAACAATTTGCAATTAGGCACACTAACTTCCTTTCTGGATTCTATATAGGTTATGTATGATAAGTACTCTGGAAGGAGCCGCCGATTTGCATTTATTACGATGAAGACTGTTGAGGATGCAAATGCTGCTGTTGAAAAGCTAAATGGCACAGTAAGATGTGATTATATGGTCATATTACTGGCTTTTAAAGATTAGAAATTCACTATGAATGGTTCTTTGTTTATATGAATTCTTTGAACAAATTGCTTAATTTGATCTAGTTTTCCACTACAGCAAATTGGAGGGAGAGAAATCAAAGCAAATATAACAGAAAAACCCTTACAAACTATGGATTTGCCATTTTTCCAGTCTGAAGAATCTGAATTCATTGACAGCCCCCACAAAGTTTATGTCGGCAATCTTGCAAAAACAGTAACTACAGAGTTGCTCAAAAACTTCTTTGCTGAGAAAGGGAAGGTTCTTAGTGCAAAGGTATCCCGAGTTCCAGGGACCTCAAAATCTAGTGGTTTTGGGTTTGTAACATTTTCTTCAGAAGAGGATGTCGAAGCTGTAATCTCATCCGTAAACAATGCTGTAAGTTTGCTACTCTTTTTGTTATGAAAACTTGGTTTTTTGTAACCACAACCACAGGCCCGTGTGCTTCTGATAATTAGTTTCATGATGGGTACTTCCAGTGGATGTATGCATACAATAAATAGAAGGAAAAAATAATAGATCATCTTCATTTTTTTAATTATATTTTGTAGATGATTGTATTAACATCCCAATTATCTCATATTTTTTTGTTCTTTTTTATTTTGGCAGTTGCTTGAAGGGCAGAAAATTCGTGTAAACAAGGCTTAATTAGCAGAAACTTGGTATTAACGTGGCATAGCATAGTTGGGAGAACTTGGGTTGGGGAGAATGGTTTGCACTGTAACTGTTGGACTGAGAATTGGATGTACTTTTTGTAGAGTCAGGGAACAAGAATTACAATATTTAGAGAACATCAAACTGTTCCCAAAAGAAGAAAAAAAAAAAGGATCAGCCAAGTGTTGATAGTTGTTTTGTTCAGAGCTTTGTGTTACTAGGTTACAATGATGTTCATTGAAAAAGTTTAAAGTAGTTGAGTTCTTGCATCGTACTTCTTACGTAGTTTTGATCTCTCGAGCTTCATGTTTTTGTAAGGATCTCTTATTGTTTGCTCTAGACACTTGACAGTTTTTGAGAGATTATGTGCACTGAACTATAAAGAAAATTGTGCAGTGAAGTTCAATTTTCCTTTTTCAATCTTGTTACTTGTTGCTTTGAGTGAACTTGATCTTATGTATGAGCTTCGCATCAAATCATGGGCATCTACAACTATGAGGGAGCAGTAGATCGTTGATTGAAGAGACAGGTCAGATGGATCAAATCCCCTCAAGCCAATTCTTTGTAGAGAAGAGCAAGAGTGGGTCACGGAGGACTGAGCTCATAATCCCGAAATCCATAAAGATTGACAACCTGGAGGAAAGCCTTATAAAGTAGACGATTATTTGCCCAAGGTAATGAGTGGATGCATCAGTTCATATGGTATTTTCATATTATTGAGTTCATCTTATTGAATTGTTTTCTTTGGCTTTGCTTCTTGTGGTAATTTTAAAGTGTGGTTGGAAACTTCCCAATCCCCCCTTCATCTGTGTTAATAATGGGCAATGTGGTGTTAAGACTACTGTTTTTGAAGTTCTTACTGAAGAGTTGAGTTTGAGCTTTCAGTCATTGCAAATGTAAAATGATCTTTTATGGTTTTGAGTGTTTTCTTTCGGTTCTTGATGAGAATGCATCAAAGCATTTGAAGTAATTAAAATTGAGATCATTTAGTCCAGATAATTTCAAGGAAAAGTGAATGAAGTATATATTTTAAAGCGCTGTCTTTTTCTTCCTTAGATGGGATCCAAACCCAATATTTTTGCAATTATTTTTACTTTCCACTGATTTGCTATCCTCCCTCATTTGCATATACGTAACAGCTAAAATTATTTTTTATGATCTTGTTGCCTTCTAATAAAAAAAAATTCCCGTGTAAATTACATTAATTCAAGGGATTTTGGAAAAAATTCCCCAAATTCCATAAGTATAGCACATTTATGTAACACTTTAGTCCATTTTTTTATGAGTAACTCGTTGGTCAAAAAGATTTTTAAGAAAAATAAAATAAAAAGATATGTTGTCATAACTTATTGAATTGAATATTTTTCCTGGTTGATCTACATGTGTTTACTATTCTGGAAGGCAGTTAAAAGTTGATTTTTTTTGCTTTTTTTTTGAAAAAAGTGCAAAAAAATAAAGAAATAATATAATTTAAAAAAGTCAATAAGTACTTTTAACATTATTCCTAAAACAAGCCAAGCATTGTTTTTGGTTACTTGCCAAAAAAGTTATTGGTATAATTATGTCAAATATGTAAAGTTTATTGTTACTTTTTTAAATCACAAGAGTAATTAGTATAATTTAATTATCGTTCTATGATGAAATTCTACATTATTATATTAATGGGTAATGCTACAATACATATCCTTCAAAAAGGGTGTATCATATACAGATTAATAGTAATTAGATCTTTTATGTCATAACTTAATGGATTGCACCCAAACACTTTTGAGGCATACTAAAGACTTCTTCACTCATAATTAAAATTACAATTATAATATGTTATAACTAAGTTATAATCAATACTAAAATGTGTTATAATTAAGGTCCAAGGATAATAAACAAACACCACTTGAAATATAATCAAGAAATATTTCAATTACAACAAAAATAATAACTACGGTTATAATTAAGCTATAATCAACGATACAATAAGTTATAATCAAATCACAATTAACTCTACAATAAGTTATAACCAAATGCTACAAAAATTATAATTGGAGCCCTATGGTACACCTTTCATAAAAAAAATTTCTCTCTTGATATTTTTTTTTTTTTAGACAAAACGTTTTATACAATTTTAATATGTTAGTGGACTCAACATTTTTTGAACATGTAAAACCCAAGGTATCATTTGGATTTTTAAATTACAAATATATTTTTTGAGATATGTTTAAAATATAAATTTTTTTTTTTTGTGATTCTAAAAATTAAATTTTGTTCCTTTAAGTTTCTAATTACATAATAAATTATCATTTTCAGGAACAAAACTAGGATCTTCATAGAAAGGGCCGGATATATATATATACTAACAAAATTTTGGAAAGAAAGTATGAATTATAATATCAATTTTTTATTACGCCCCGAAATAAATAGCATTAACCCATCTCATAACATTGCTACAATTGATCAACAATATCATATCTTCTATTCATTATATCTTTGATCATTACAAAAGATGGCATATGCGACATATATTCATAAATATTAAATTTTGAATCTATAGCATATGATATGGATACATGATTTAAAATAAAAGTAAAACCAAATAATTACATGCCCTAAGGGTTACAATTTTCCAAGTCGAAGCTTGAGTACAACAAAATGAATTCAACTCGATATAATTAAAGTCCAAGACTTATGCAAAATTAATTACAACAAAATAACAAAATGAAGCCTTTGGCTCCAAGTCCTCCCAAGCTATGTCCTTAGTAGATGCATATTATCGGCACCTAAAAGTTATTTTCCACATAAGATTAGTCAAAACCCAGTATATGAATCTTAGCAAAGTTATGAAATGAACGCACATGCATGCCATTTGTCAAACATTCCTCGTTTTCCATCTCAAAACAATGTAATGCCAGATTATAAATCAATTCATGAAAAATAATCCTTTTATACAGAAAATAGGGCAGTGGATATAAAATACTGGGAATCTCTAGGTATGTGTCTGCCAGTAGACTATACAAGCACTACCAAAGTCATTTTACCGACACTAACTGAAATGATCGACACATAACCAAGCGAATTTTTGAGCTTTCACCAAGGACACACAGGCCAACATCATAACCATAACCGCACTCCCTAACCAGATTTACCAAGATATTCACCAATTTTTCTCAAAATCAATACATTTACAATATTTATCAAGAAATGATGCTCAATACACAATGTATGAGAAATTAGTTTCAATTTAATCTAATTCTCATACGATGTCTACAATAATCAAGACTATTTTCCACTAATAGCCCAAAACAGATATTTCTATTTAATAGATAATTTTCAATCAAAAGATATAATTTCATCATTTACAATGGGAGTGATATTACATATCCAATTTCACCATCATCATCAACATAAATATTGTTCTAATTTCACAAAACCTAACATCATTCTTATGTTTCTCTTCACAATCCCAAGTATCCAAAATTTAGGGCAAAACGCTTTTTTTTGTACAAAAACAATTTTAAGAAAAGTTATCCATCATTTCAAGATAACTCACCCATAACTATATCCCTACAACCATTTTCAAGAAGCCATTTGGAAAATCCCTCTTTTGATTCAACTCAAACCCTAGATTTTTCCAAAAATTCCGAAATCATCAACCTTTTTCAAAGAATAAATAATTAAGCTAAAAATCATATAAAAGAGTCAAAGAAATTCCTACCTCAAAGTAAAAGGCAAAAGGAAACAATTGGTAGAACTTGACGGAGCCAAAAAAACTAACTTCTCCGATTAGAGCGAAACCCTCGACATGCTCTATATTTTACACTAAAGAGCGAGGGTGAGAAACTAATGGATTGAGTATTAAGAGCTAGAAGTAAGAACTAAAGAGAGTGTGTGAAGATATAGGGTTTTAAATGTTTAGAGAGAGAGAGAGAAGTGAAAAAGTGACCAAAAATAGCCTTCTCTCGAACTGATATATGCACAAACCACTCAAATACAAGAATGGTCACTTGAGCAACAGACACAATAAGTGATACTGCTCGAGCAAACAAAACCATCGCTTGAGCGAACAATGACCCCCTCCCAGAAGTTTTGACCTACAAAAAACCAATTCAGCGCAAGAAATACTGCTTGAGCGAAGATATCAAACAACAGTAGTTTTGTAGACTATAAAAGACCGCTCGAGTTCAGGAATGGTCGTTTAAGCGAACAAGCAAAATTATAGGCAACAATTCATTGAAAAACTAACTTCCCAACATGTTTAAAACACAACCAAAGCTCCCAATAACCAAACTCAACAAACAGCAAAGTGGAAATGAGATGGACAACAGCTAAGTACATGGGTTCTCGGATCCAAAAGTAAGAAATGGGTCAGGTCTAAACTAGAATCGTTATAATTTCTACTACCATAAAAAGTAAAAATAAGATAAAAATATATATAAGTAGCATGTTTTTTTAGATGCATTTAGTTACAAAAAATAACTATTATAAAATTATATATATATAAATTAAAGTGAGTCATCTTGAATTGTTGTACTCGACACTAGTTTTTGTCATTAAAAATGTTTATAATAGAATCAATATTAAAATCTCGTACAATATCTTTCTCAATAAATGTGATTAAGTGTTTATCTAATACCTTATTGATTCTTTTGAATCTTGGACTTATAATTAATAGTAGTTACAATTTTTTGTCTATTTTTTAATATTATATTTTGATCCTTTGTTCCATATATATAGAGTGACAACCATTTAAAATTTTCTAAAAAAAGCAAAACTTAGAGGGGGCGAGTTTCTACAATATGTAAATAATTGTAGCTAATATTACGATAATAAAATGGTTTTTTTTTGAAATCATAGGGGGCGATCGCCCTCTTTCCTTCTTTAGGCCCATCCTTAATAATTTTTATCAATAAATCATCTACTCAATTAACTGCTTTCAATTAACAATTCCAGTACTTTTATTGTTGTATAAGAGAATGTTTAAGATTTTAATTTTTCTATTAATTCTGTTAAATAAAAAATTCATATAAGGAATTACTCACAATTTTAAAAATTCTAATTGGTTTTGAAAGATAATTTTGTTAAATAAAAAAATTCATATAAGGGATTATTCGTAATTTTCAAAATTCTGATAGGTTTTGAAAAATAATTTTGTGCAAAGAATTTTGAAAATTCCAAATATGTTTGGTTGTGAGTTTTCGAAGTGGTTTTGAGTTGTATATTTTGAAAATAGTTTTTAAAAAGTTGAAAATTCAAAACTTGATTGGTTATGAGCTTTCAAAACTAGTTTTTGAATTTTTTTAGGTCTTGTGTTTTTTTTGTTTTGTAGTCAAATTTTTTTTTTTGCAATATTATAGTGAAATTTGTGTACTTCTTTCATATACATGATCTAAATTTACTTTTTCGATGCATCTAATCTAATCTATAGGGTAAAGTTTCACTCAATATATTATATTTATTTTAGTACGTTTTTGTAATATTAACATCTCTTTTCAAGTTTTATATCAACTCTATCAACATGCATTTAAGACGTTTCACATTTAAATGTAACTTTTATAAAATTACGAATAATGAGAAATATACACACACACACACACAAAACGACTCAGTTTAAAAATTAATGCAATTTTAAAGTTTTATACATTTATTAAATTTATTTTTGAGTTCTTCACATTTTGTTTTACTATTTAAGTCTATGTAGATGATATACATCTAAAATATAAAAAATTATTTGGCCAATACTTAAAAATCAAACAAAATCAATTTTGTGAAAATCCTAAACCAAACTGGTTTTAGGTTTTGAGTTTTGAAAACTTCATTTTAAAATTTAACCAAATGCACCTTTTGGTATTTTAAGCAAATCTGAGAAGACGTATATGTAATTTATCTTTAAATTTATTGGGGCAAATTATTTGAAAGTCCTATTTAAAAGATGAGAAGTCTATTTAGTTCCACAATCTTTTGGATACTCTCAAAAGTCTACTATATTTTTCTTCTTCATTCTTCTCTATATATTCGTTCTTCTCAACCTCTTTTTCTTCTTGATTTCCAGTGATCGGCGATTATACCTTGCTTCCTCTCTTTCTCTTTCTCTTTCTCTTTCTAATATATAGTCACCGGTGACCGACGACTATCATTGATTAGGGTTCACTGGCAACTACCGACTCCTTACTTCACCTTCACCGACGATGAAGAAGACAAGTTTTTGGCGAGTAGATCTATTCAGATCTGCATCAGATTTGAGTAGATCTACATCAGATCCGATTAGATCTAAACCAAAAATAGTTGCCAGAGTACAATCTACTCTCTATATCTGTCTCTCTCCTTCGATCTTTCAATTTTTCTGCATTTTCTCTATTACACACTTTTATTTTCCTATTTGAATAGAGAAAATTTTTCAAGTTCTGAATTAGTTGTTTTTGAATTTTAGTTACAGGTGGTAAAAATTATAAAATTTTATAGTTTTAATTTTTTTTTGATGCTGAAATGAATCATACTTTAAAACTGTAAAATTTTACAATTTCATAACATTCTTTAGAACTGTAAAATTTTACAGTTTCATGACATGTTTTCTAATTTGATTAATAAGGATAAATGCTTAATAGAATCATACTTTGAAATTATAAAATTTTATAGTTTCAAAGCCTGCTTTTTAGTTTGATCAATATTGGAGATTATTTGCTTAAACCCTACAAAAATTAGAAAATAATATATATTTTTTCCATTGTTGTTGTTGTTGTTGTTGTTTTTTTTTTTTTTTTTTTAATCAATATTTGGCACATTTTGCTATATTTTTCAATATAATTTCGGATATTCCGGTGAGTCTTTGACGATATTTTTGACATTCAACAAACATTCTAGACATTTTAGCGACTTTCAGTAACATTCAGAACACTCCGGCGATACTCTGACAACTTCCCGGTAATGTTGAACATTCGGGCGAGTCTTCGGTGACCGTCTGACGGAAGTCCGATGATGATGGGATGTAACAATGCTTTTAAATTTATAAAAAATTTTTTTTTTTTTTGATAATAATTAAAAATATATTTGACTAATTAATATAAGTATTTTATTTTGGAACTAGATGAGATTTGAACTCTATGTATGGTACTTCTCGGTAAGTGCCCCAAATTTATTTTGCTCTTTGATTGGGCCTGAATGAATGTTAGCTTAGATTGGGCTTATATTAGGAGCCTATATTTTTTCTCCAAAATCTGAGGGGCCAGGTTCTAGTTTTTAGGAAGCAGCCTTGGCGGGAAGTGTATTTTGGGCGGGAAGGCTTATTTTGGGCGAGGTAATTCCAAGCAAAAATTACACAGATGGCTTTCATACATACATTTTCAACTTCCAACACTTTTTTTTTCCGATGATATAGAGAGATAGATAGAGATCTGTAAAGCCTTGAGGAAGAAGAAGAAGAAGAAGAAGAAGAAGAAGAAGAAGAAGAAGGAAGGAGATGTTTTACTCACATACGTTTTGGCTCGGAAAGGGCCGCTTGGAACAGTGTGGTGTGCGGCTCATTACAGCACAGATTGAAGAAATCTCACTACACCTCCACTGACATCTCTTCCACTGTTGGTTCGTTTCCTTTCCTTGTTAATCCCTCTTCCTTTTCTCCAATTTTAATTCATTTTTGTTTTTGATTTATGGCGTCTATTAGACATTGTTGATTGTTCATAGAGAACCCTATTGTCAAACATGATTTGGGTTTGATGTGAATTCTTCATAATTTTTTTATCAATGGGTTTTGAAATTTAATGAAAAAAAAAAAAAAACCCAATCATATTCTTTGACTCCATGATTATGAAACCAAACAATTGGTGGGTGTTTTGTTTAACTCAGATGACATAAGAGTGATAAATTTTCTTTCCAGAGTTTTTTAGTGCTATATTGACCCCAGTAATTTTTTTAAAAATTTTTTTTTTGGGGAAAATTACACTGATTTCCCATTAGGTTTGGAGAGAAAGGACAACTAGTCTCGCAGTTTTGGCATAATTACATTGACCTCTCTTTTAGTAAGGCTGAAGGGACCAAAACTAATACAAATAGCGTGAAGACATGTGCATAACTAAGAAAAAATATTCATTTCACTATAAAATAGATGACAACATCATTTTTTTTTTTAATCCATGTAACCAACGAATTATGCTAAATTTATGGAGCTATTTATTTTTTCTCCATACCTCAGGGGAGTTCAGTGCAATTAATCCAAAAAATTTCAAGAGCCACTGTCAACTTGCACCAAACAATTGGTTCAACAAAGAAGAGTTTCATTGTATGTTAAAGCTAAGTGAATTTCAATTGATGGTAGCTAGTTGCCACACTTTTTAATTCTTAGATGCATAGTAGGTCAATCTTGCCAAAAGTTGATAGCTAATAATCCCTTACATTTGTGAATTTGGGATTTTTTGTGAGGTTAATCAGTCCATATTTATTTATTATAATTTCAGTTGGTGCATATGCATGTGAGCTTTCATCTTCATGCCTGCATGTTTGCAGCAACATGAAGTCAAGAGAGGAGATGTTGGTTAGATGGTAAATCTACATGCTTGAATTGGGGTGAGTTTAGTCTGGTTAGATGATGGGGATGCCATGACTATTTTTGATGTTTCTGAAGCATTTTGGTTGTTGTACCATAAAGTTGTGATAGGGGATGTTAAAGAGAGCTTAATCTTATGGTAAATTTATATGGTTGAATTAGGATCACTTTAATAAGGTAGAACAGTCATCCTTGTTGTTCGAAGTTCTTCTAATGGCAACTAGAATCCTTATTTCATTTTCAATTACTCTCCCAACATTTCCTGATTTATGCTCCTATCTTTGTGATTCACTATTTGCAGAATATCTATATTTGTGTGAATAAATGAGTATTTGCTTCTGATTAGTTGAACATGAGAGTCTAGTGGTGGGATGCAACAAGTTGAACATCCTATCTACTTGCATAGCACTTGAAACCAAGGGGAATTCTTTATCTTTCTTTCTTTTTATTTTATTTTATTTTTAATGTTTTTTGGGTATGCTAGTGAAGATCCTTATCCTCTTCAATGTTGAAAAATTACATATAATTCTTTTATTGCTTCATCATTTGACTGGCAATTTGCTGCTTATTTTCTTAATGTACTCTAGTTCTGTTCTCATTCTTCCTCTAAACCTATGTGTTTAGCTTGCATAAAATCATACATCAATGGCGTGAAATGGCCTTGTTTGATAATTGTTTTTTCCCCCCTGAATGTTTCCTCTAGAGCGCATCATGTATCCGAAGTTCCCATTGCACTAAGAATGTCAGGTCATCTTCTCTTGGGTGTGGTTGGATATATTCAAAGAAAGTCGACTATCTGTACCAAGACTATAATTTTTTCTGATAACCATAAGAAAAGCATTTGCTCCTGTAGAAGTTAATCTACCAGAAGATGCAACTCATGCACCTTTTGACTCTGTCACTTTGCCAAACACGTTCAAACTTGATGCCTTGAATTTGGACGATGACTTCTCTTATGACGGGTAATTTTCTGGCAACCTATGCACTTGTGCCTTTCTTTGAATCTATAGATAACACTCGCTTTTTAATTCTCAGGGCTCAAGATAATCATCTCCGGAGCGAGGAGGAGATAACACTTACATGTGGTAATATTTCACTTTTGAATTCATATTTTGTAAATTATTGCACTCTAGTTTATGATTTCTCAGTTCAACAACACTTACTGGTGGTAGCATTACATGTGCTTCCGAGTATTCATATTTTGATTTGATAGTTCAAATGGTAAATGATTGAACTGGAATTATCATATTGTAGATCAAATTCCAATTGGAAGAGATCCGTACATTGCCATTACTTTTGATGAGGTAACTTGATTACCTGAGTCATTTAATTTTTGAATTGGGAGGTGTCTGAGTTGCAGTATCACATAACAAAGATGTCTGTTGTTGTAGGGCATTTTGAGGGATTCAATCGGTTTGAAAGATGCGTCTGTATCAGGAGCCAGTCCAATGAAGGAAGAGTATGTTTTTGATAAAAAGAAATAAAAGTCTCATTCTTTTTCCTGTCACTTGATGAATTAATGAGTTCCTTTCTTTTGTTAATTGCAGTCATCGTCCTTCACTTCCAGTGGACCCAACTGTAGGTTTTCAAGATCCTGGTCCAGAAGAGACTGAAATGCTCAATGAAGATTGTTTTCCTGAAAATATCCCAGAAATTGAAGTTATGCGTGATGCCACCCACGATTTTCATGCGGATAACATTTCACTTTGGCCCGATCAAGGGAATGATGTACTTGAACCGGACAGGCTTTTGGAGCAACAAATCATAAATGAGAAGGAAATCCTTCCACCAGCTGCGGAAGAAATATTAGTTTCTGGAGGGCAGTCTCTCCCATCTCAGCAACATGGAGAACCAGTTAGTTCTGCTTCTTCAGACAAAGCTCCTGACGTTTTTGATTCACATGTTTCATTTGGTAGGTGTGAATTTCTCATTATTGGATGCAGCCTAAAATCAAACTTGCATTATATTTGGGTATACTTTCTTTCTTGTGTGGCAGGGCATGCATCACCTGAACTGGCAATGCGTTCAACGCCACTTGTTGGCCAGCCAAAAGCTAGACCAAGAAAGAAAGCAGCTCTATGATGAGTCCACAGTATTGACTAATAAGTATGAATTTTGAGGCTGTTCATTTGGGTTTTTATTATTTATTATTCTAATCCTTTTAAAAAAACTGTTTCTTAACAAGGATATGGATATGTCAGGTTTATGAAGGCAGCACTTGATAATTGTAGTGACCTACTGCGGAAGAGGAAATGTTGCCCTTCTTCTGCTTTGGATGTTTGGAAGTCAAATAATAGATTAAGAAAAGAAAAAATCTTTCTCGAGCCACTAATGACTGGTGAGTGGGTTTCTTCATTTACTGTTATGCCTCAATTGCTTTTGTCTCTTGATCGGAGGAATTGATTTTATGAGAGAATGGGTGCCCATATATCTGCAGGGTTGAGCGCAGATCTATGTAACCTTTATACAAGGGATTTCATTACTGTGAAACCTCATTTAGTTAACGTGGAAGAAGCTTGTCCAGAGCCTACTGTTGCAGAGTCTTCTCCCATGCATGACCTTGATATGGAAATTGAATGCCTTCGAAATTATGAAGGCCCCGATGGTAGTAACGTTTTACCTGAAATCATGGGTTCTCCTAATAGATTCATGGCTTCTGAGACCAGATTCACGTCTTCTCCATATAGAAGAGATGACTTCACTCCTGCTTCAGCTGGCAATTTAGGCTCACAATCAGAACCTCAACTGGGAACAACTGTTGGGACTGGAGTACAACCCACACCGGACTTGGCAGCATCTACTGGAGCTCTTGGGTCTGAGTTGGAAACACCGATGATATTTTTAGGGGAGCGTCTAGGATTTGAAAACACTGGTCTTTCGGATATACCTGTGGTGATGAATTCAGCAGAAGCAGATGTAAGTTCATTATGTTTAAATCATTTCTGTGCCTTGAGCGGTGATTATTGTCGGAGGTATATGTGTTTTGTCTTTAATGATCCATCATGTTTTCCTTTCTTGTAAATAGTTTGACTTTGGAATATCATTAACAATAGGTTCATTTTGTGGTTCTGAAATATGGTAGATGCTTCTTGATGACCTCTCAGGGCATTACTTAAAGAAAACAATTCAGCAGGGATCAACTTGAGGCTTGTGCCTAAAAATGTGACATATACATGAACTGCATGCCATACACTTTATGGTCCTGTTTTGTTGCTTATGTGTTATATAACCATCAATTTACTTAATGAATGTCATATAAAGAATTGCCGCTATTGTAACTTTTGACTTTTCTTTTATGCACATGTACATATATTCACTCTAAACCTTTTGGAGCGAGTTTCATTTAAGATTCAACACAATAAGTTGGAACTTGTAGTTCAATTAAAAAGTGTAGACTCTGCATAAGTGATACTGTTAAACTGTTTGATAACGATCCTCACTTTTAGTTGATTTCATTGTGCATGAAATTTTGCAATGCATTAAATTCTTTTATGCACATGTATTTGTACACATGGCTTCACTTAAAACCTCATCTTTTGAATGATTGAGTTGAGAGCACTTATTGGAGGTTGCATCTCACTCACTATCTCATTTCATTGCAGGACCTAAGTTTTTTAGCCTCTGAAGATTATACTCCAACCAGTAAGTGAAGAAACCTTTTGTAGATATTTTTGATTATCAATTTGAATGATTTTGTGACAAGACACGAATGACAGTAGACATTCCACTGTTATTTACGTTTGGTATCAAATCTTCATATGACCTATTCATGCTTTTAACAGAAATCCAAACAACTCAAGGAGTTGACGTATTGTCGGGGACAACAAGGTAGCTTCTTGCAAGATATCCCATTAGTACTAAATGAGCTTCACTGTTTTAAGTAGCTTCTCACAAGATATCCCATTTGTGTGACTTACTTACAGGAAAGTGGCTCAATATTTAAAAGGAAAGTCTTGATTACCCCATCTCGAAGACATATCTGGGGATCTAATCTTGAACAAGCTCGTAGAAGGAAAAATCAGAAAAGTATGTGCTCGAATGTTCTATGAGACTCTGGTGAGCTCTGAACCTTCCATCCAACTGTCGGTTTATTAGTGTTTTTTTTAATTTTAATTTTTGAATTTTTTCAGTATTTGGTTAGTTTGTGATTGTGTCATCATTTTTATATTGTTGGTATGCAAATGGTTGAAAATATATGCATGATTTGAGATGAATATCATGGGAATGACCAATTTATATTCTGCAGTTTCTGTGGTTATTCTTGTATAGATTAACATGGTCATTTGGCACAGTATCTACCACCATGCATGTTGGGTTGGATTGAGTTTGTGCTTAAAGGCTCTAACTGGATCAGCCTTCCCCTCAAATTTCTACCAAGATGACTGGAAGTTCCAACCAATAAAATGGAACTTCAGGGGTAATTGGGATTAGTATGATATATTTGGTTTATTGAAATAAAATGGAATGAAATGATCATTCTATTATAACGTCGATTCACACATTTAGTTTGCCAAGGCTGTGTTTGGATCGTACATTTGAGTAGGGATTTGGAAAGGAAAGAAATTTACTAGGAAATGAAGAAAAAAATTACCTTATATTTCATTAACATTTCCTCACATTTTTCTTTCCCTTTCCAAACCTATGATCTAAACACAACCTAAAAAAATAATACAAAAATGATGAAATTTGTATGACAAATGAAATAATCATTCACCATTGTAAGGGAATAGTCATTCCATAAGGTGGATAAAGAATGATCATTCTATTCCATTCTAATAACCCAAACACTACATTAAATGTTTTAATCAGCATGAACTATGATGTATATCTACACTAGTTCATTCTGATCCAAATATTAATACTCATGTCAGCCTTGCAATACAACAATGTTGGATACATGCTTCACCTATATGCCTTTTGATGGTGGTTATTGGTATGAGAACAATTTTCACTTGCCAAGAGTCTGAATTGTCCTTGTATGTGTTGGTGGGGTGAAATAGCTCCCAACAACAAAGAAAGCTATCATTAGTCTCTCTATGGTTGTAAAAATCAATTGATTTCATCAAGTTGCACCATTACTGAGCTAATCCTAATCGTAGTTTATAAAAGGGTGAATAGATAAATTGAGAATCACGATTTAGTAAAATTGTACATTTTGAGAGTCTTGTTTCTTTTCACCATCTGATTGCTGTTGCTGTCCCATTTGGTAATAAACATGTAGCAGACTATCAGTTATTTCACAAGCATTGAGATTTGTGGTGCTAGTTGATAAAAATTGACTAAAAGGGTAAAATGTCTGGCATCTTTGGTAGGTTTTAAAATGTTGTGGACTTGTAGATGTACAACAAGCAGAGCCTTATGGTGATATTACTTTGAAGTTGACACCTAAACTATTCAAGGACCAGCTTTGAAGTTAAATGTGCTCGGCATGCCTTCATGCAAATAGGTAAGAAAGCTAATTTGCTTATTTTGGCAAATTGAATAGCAATGATTGCTTTTCCTGTTGTCATATACACTGTTAACAAGTTCTGTTAATGCCTTTCAGTATAAATTCTCACACTATTAACATGTATAGATTTTGGTTGTTGCTGTTAAGGCCTTGTTTGGGAAGACTAAATAAGTGCATTTTTTGTCTTTTTGGACAAAAAAATTGAGGTTGAAAATATGGATGTTTGGGTTAACTTTTTGACTTTTTATGAAAAAATGTGCAATAAAAAATTGTGAAAATTGGTTTTTAGAGGAAAATTTGAATTGGGAGTTGTGCAGCCGTAATTGTTGACTTTTGGTGAATAATGTTAACTTTTTAACTTTTTGAGTAACTTTTTGACTTTTTGAATTATTTGGGAGTTCCCAAATAAGGCCTAAGTATCAGTAGTGTATATCTGTGGTGTGGTGAGTCTGCATGCTCATGGAAACTACAAAATATAACCGTCCAGTTTTTTAACCAATTCTGATTGTAGTTTTGACTTGTGAATTGCAGTTTGTGTACAGCGGGACTAACACAATTTTGATAATCTTATAAAGATGCAGAGCCCTCCTTGTTTCTTCTTTCTGGCTGTTGTTCTAGGTGATGCCTAATTATTGTAATCCACAGCTTTTTCATCCACAACTCTCTTTTTGTAAATGACTGTTTTTTTCTCCACTTTTACTTAAGTCGTAGCCGAAGTGACTGGATAATGTAAAAGCAGTCAGATTTATTTATCCTCATATATATAGTTTTTGCTTTCGGCTTTTAATACCGCATTACTTTGCATTCACTTAAGAGGACTATCTGCTGCCTTTTGGGTCTACTCTCCAGTCACAAATATCTCAGCTCTTCATCTTAGCGAGATGGAGACCAGGCTCTTCTATAGGGTTCCAAACCTGCAGTTCGTCAAATATCCCATAAATAAAGGTAGGGCTTCAAAGCTTGAACTAACAAATGAGAAACTTGACTGAGAGAAAGGGAGTGCACTAGCTGCAATTAAACTAAAGTGCCAACACTCAAAACTATAGATAGGGCCCTCTCTTGCTCATAAGCACTTACTAATAAGAAAGAAAGGGCTTTTCAGCTTTCTTCCACCAACTCTCTCGAATGTCTTAGTATGAATATTGAGTGAATATAACAAAATTTGTGTCTTAGAAGTGTCAATAATTACAATTAAACCAAAATTTGTTCTTCACCTTGAAAGGCTACAAAGGTTTGCATATCCACTAGGCTGTTTATAAGAATTGTAAATCAAGGTAAAAAGTTTTTTCCAAAGTCCCGAGGTATGTTGGTCATACATAAAGTGGCAATCATAGAGAATACACTTATGAAGTCAGAAGATACAAAGGCTATGTTTGATTTACAAGATTAATAGTGAGGTATTAATAATTTTATCAAATTAGTGTGGTATTTACTATCCAATTGGATTAATAGGATAAATTATCCATAGGATTAATAATCTCATTCTTATTCCATTATTAATAATCTTACAAATTTGTTGGATTAATTATTCATTGGATTAATAATTCTAAACCAAAATGTTAAAACAATCATAGGATAATTGGATGTACGGATTAATAATCTCAATCTTATACTCTAACCTATGCAATTAAACATGCCCAAAGGGTATATAATAAAGAAACTTCTAATAAAACAAGTTTATGCTACCATGGCTCTTATACCAAAAGCTTGTCATCGCTAAGAAGATACAATCACAAAGAAGGAATGATCAAATTTTAAACACTCAGCTTTCAGCTTATTAAGAACTGCAATACATTTGCCTACTTGGCTTGGCAATTGCAAGTGGCATTGTTACATGTGCAGTAACTAAATTCTGACAAGAAAATTGTTCTCTCTTCTTTTAACTGCGACAAGAAAATTGTTTAAATGTTTGGAATGTCCTCTGTTTTAACAAGTGCAGAGCTGCCGCAGGGTTTGCTCAAGTGGTGGTTTTTTGTGTTTATTATAAAATGAAAACAGAAAACAAAAACAACCAAATAGCTGACTTCTACTTCATTTATCCTTTAGTTTTCATTCCCCCCCACAGATTTAAAATCCAATCACAGCCTAAAACGATAATATACTCCATTGCTTGTGATTATCCATTGCTAGTTTAAGAATGCATGGAACTGTAGTAGCTGCAATTGCTCTTAGAAATCCGATTTCTAGGTTGAAGCAGGTTTTCTAGTTGGTAAAAAAATACTTCACTTATTTGGAGCATCTTTTACTGGAAAATAGCAGTCATGCTGCGCCAATTATAAACTAGTACGTTATAATTTTATAATCCTAAAAAAAAAAAAAAATTTGTATTCTTATAAAAATTTTAATCTGCTGACCAGAGATTGTTTTACCTAAATTAGGATTCACTTCAATCAATGATTCAAGTTGCAAAATCACATATCATAAGCATAAATTTTTTACTTCATCAGCCAATAAGGGCAACATCATTAATTAATGTTCAACAGAGATGAAAACTTTAGAGTTCAGTTGCAGATTATTCTATGAAACATAGCTTATCCAAACCATCTTTATTGAGATAGACGATATATTATTTTCCAGCAACGAGGGCGTCAATTTTGTGTTCGAGGTGGGCTTCATGGTCTTCAAGGCGGCCTTTGACGGCATCGTCTTCCCATCGAATTAGTGTAGGAACTCCTGTGAGCTTGAACCTTGAATCAATCCGCCATGGATGCTGGGGATTCCTCCATGTAGGTCGATCACCAACATAAGCTTGCAGGAGTGCCACATCATCAGGCAATGCTTCTAGCTTTTTGTAAATTACAGGTTCGGCTCTCACACAATCTGCAAGCAAAAAAGAGACGAGCTTATGATTTAATAACGATCTGCTTTTCCAACAAAATGGGACAGAGTGTATTGACTCAAGAGTAGGATTTAAAACAACAAACTTTCTTTTCCCGACCGTCGAGGCAAAAAGTGCAAATAAAATTTTCTATTCTAACCAATTGCCTCATTACAGGTTAATTTACAAAAGGTTATGCTATGTTCTACTGTGCAAATTTTTTTTTTTCCACCATAAATGAAAGTGCAAATGAAATTTTCTTTCACTCCTTTTCCTTTGTTGTTACCCAATAAAGCTTCCCACGCTAAAATTACAAATCAATTATTTGCCTGGATGAATGTTGCATGGACACTTCTAAATCTACCCTATTATGTAAGGGAGAGAGAGGTTTTTTACATCAACGTCAAATTCAAAGTCTTCATTCCAATTGACACTACGTGATTTGGCTATCAAATTTTTCAATATGTTTTTGTATTTGAAGTCACATAATTGAGCTCTACAAGAAAAGATTCAAATAATACTATCAATTTGCATGGACATACATTAAACTTGTATGAATGCATGCAATTGCTGGGCAAGATAACTGCTATATTTCCACAATGGCATCATCAATTGAAAGGAAAAAGGGTTTTCAAAAGGAAAAAGGGTTTTTGAAAGGAAAAGGGAAAAGGTGAGGCAAATGTGAACAAAATCCAAGCTAAAAATTTCTCCATTTTCCTTTCCCTTTCCAAATCATTGTCTAAATTCATGATCCAAACAGTGTAAACTTCTTCCCCTTGCCAAAATTGTCTCCTCATTACATGACAGTTTGGATTCTGCTTTTTCCCAAAAACAAAATTTCTTATGTATATATATGCATATATGTTGACTCTTAAATGAAGTTCTAACATGTATATACAAACAAAACAACACAAGTCATTTTTCCATACACAAACATTGCATATATACATATATTATAACATATGTTATGGGTAAATTCCTCATTATTGTTCCCAAATAGGTTCAAGAATAGAACAATTATATTCTAAAATGCATCAGAAAAGATTCCCAAATTCCCAACTGACCTGGAATCCCAAGAATTACCAGAAATTTTCTCAAGATAGAATAGACCTTACATTGACACTTTGTTCTATTCTACTAATTAAGTGGTTTAAGAAATGCATAAAAAAAAAAAAAAATTACAAAATTCCAAAATTCATATATAAAAACATCATTAAAACAATGAAATACAAGGACATGCCTATAATTGATTGGGTTAATAAAAACAAGGACATCATTTGATTGGGTTACACAAAGGAATACAATAATAAATCAAATTTGGGTATGTTGCCAATGCCTATAATTCTGACAAAAATAGAATAAAAACAATATCCAAATAAAGGGAATTTTATGTATATGGGTATGTATGTGAGTGAGTACCAGGACACCAGCTGAGAGAGGTGGAAGGGTCTTTGTCAGCCAAGAAGAGAATCAGATTCGCTTTGTTGTTTGGGGCATCCGATTTGAATTTCTCCAACACTTCGTCAAAGGTGGAGATTGTAGCGTCCAACATCTTCAGAGGCATTTTCTCACTCAGTAGACACCTGGGTTTTCACTTTCTCTAATTCTCTCTCTATTGCAATGGATTCGCAAAATCACCTTCTACTGGGGCTTCCTCCTCTCTTATACACAAATCGAAGAAGGCAGCGTTTGGTGCAGGCTGACCTAGGATTGTTCTGGGATGGTTAAAAATTGATTTTTTTTAAAATTTTTTTTATGATTTTTTACAAAAAAAAAAAAAAAAAATGCAAAAAAATAGAAATCAAAATAAGTTAAAAGTTAGAATACGGCTTTTAACTAATAAGCTAAAAGCATTAGTTATTACAGGTTGTTTGTTACTGGGGTAATTATAACTTATTTTAATTTAAAAATATGTACTAGATTGTTTGGTGTAATTTCTTCTTATTATAATTTATTAGTCAGAAATAATTCAAATAAGGTGAAAAAAATTAATTATTTAAAAGTTGAGAAAAATGTGCTTTTAGTTTAATTTTCTAATTATCAACTTTTTTATTTAAAAAATATTCTACCAAAAAGTAAATTACACGGACATTAGATTTATATATATATATATAATTAGTTTTATACTTTTAACATAATCATATTGGTATTTCTTAAGAATTTAATTCACATAATAATTAAATTTTTTTCATCAATAATTTATTAATCGTATAAATGAAAAAATATATATTTATTTTTATTTATTTTAGTATTTATCCATTGTCTGCATTAGTTTTAAGGGTGAAATACTAATAAATTTCAAATAGTGATTTTATAAATTATTTGGTCCTTTTTTCTTATGGATCCAAAAGTCTTATTATAGTGTGAATTACATAAAGGATCAAGTATAATGCACGTGTATTATGTGTTGAAGGACAAATGTGAGTTTTTTATAATATTGAAATTACTAAACATAATACTTAAAAAAAAAAAAACTCTTTAGTGTGTTTTTTCCGTACGTAACACTTCAATGTAATACTAAAAAAACATAACAATCCAATGTAACATATTAACAAACTCCTTAGTGTACTTTTTCAAACGTAACATTTCAAAGACTCCTTAATATACATTTTCTAAATGTAACACTCCAATGTACACCAAATCAAATCAAACCAAACCAAGTCTTAAGTCCCATCAAACGTAACACTCTAATGTAACATACTAAAAAATTCATTTGTGTACTTTTCTCAAACGTAATAACGTAACATTCCATAAAAAAAAAAAAACTCTTTAGTATACTTTTTCTAAACATAATACTTTAATGTAACACATTAAAAATTTTTTTAGTGTATTTTTCTGAAATGTAACAACGTATCATTCTAAAAACACTTCACAGTGTATTTTTTCAAATGTAATACTCCAATCAATGTAATACACAAGAACTGCTTAGTGTACTTTTTTTTCTAAATATAACATTCTAATGTAACACTACAATATAACATAAAAAAATCACACTAACAAAAATGTAGATTTCAACGCTCGACAACCAAGACTAGCCATCAATCTCTCTAAAAAGAATCTTCCACACCTCACCTTTTGATTCCCATCCTAAAAACGAATCAAAAAATTAAAAAAATAAATCACAAAAGAGTATTCACTTAAACTCAAATGACGCCAAATAAAATAAATACAACTTTTCAAAACAAAAAAGACTAATTAGTTTATAAGAAAACTCTTAGAAGTAAATGGATCAACATTCCCCATATGAGATTTATGGATAAATTTTCTTAGTTTTAATCAATTTAACCTTATTAAAAAAAAATCAATGTAAATATGTTAAACTTATGAAGTTAACTATAATTTTTTCGAACTCAAGTGAGGTGAGTGTAATTTATGCTTATTATTATTAGTATTATTTATTTATTTTGGCTAAAAGCGTTACTTAAAAATATATCTTAGCTTTCTACTATATTGTAATTTATTTTTTTCGAGTAATTCTAGCATTATTTCTAAATTTATCCACGTTAATATTGTAAGGATTAAGTTTTAATTAATTGATTTTTAAATAAATCAATAATTAACCTACAACGATGTTAGGGCTGTTATGTTAATGAATTTAATTGATCTTTTATGTTATTGAATCTGTTATGTTATTAAATCTGTAATTATGTTATTGAAATTGAATATGTAATCTGTTATGTTATTGAAATTGAATTTGTAATTTTTGTAATCTAGTTTAAATGGAGGATAGTGTTCAATCTCCCACAATCAATCTTTTACCTCTGGAATCCTCTAATTCTCAAATGAATTCTTTCTTAGCTGAATCCGAACCCGACCTCGAACCTAAGCCTCCTAGATCCCCAAAGAGAAAGAGTGAGGGTGGAGGGAGGAGAGCACCATCAACAGTTTGGGATTATTTTGATAAGGTTATGGGGACCGATGGGAAGCGTAGAGTCGTATGCAAATATTGCAAGAAAGAGTATTTGGCTGACTCTAGACTTCATGGGACTAGCAATTTGAGGAGTTATATATCCCATTGTGAAGAATATCCAAATAGGGTTAGGGATGGTCAACAAACATTAAATCTTAAAACCAAAACAAAATGAAGAGGGTGTTGAGGTTGTAGCAACAACTTTTGATTTTGATACTTGTAAAAAGTCTTTTGCGGAAATGGTTGTCATTGATGAGTTGTCATTTAGATTTGTGGAGGGAGTTGGGTTTAGAAGATTTTGTAATGTCATGCAACCAAAATTCACACCAATCTCCTCTCTTCTCTAGAGAAGTGCTTAACACATTCAAGAATGAAATAGATAAGTTAAAGAAGGTCATGAAGGGTCGTAGAATTTGCTTTACTACGAATACTTGGACATCTATTCAGAATTTGTGTTACATGTGTCTGATTGCTCATTTCATTGATGATAACTGGAAACTTTAAAAAAGAATCATAAATTTTTAACAAGTTGAAGATTACAAAGGAGAAATATTGGGTAGGAAAATTGAGTTGTGTTTGATTGAGTGGAACATTGATAGCATATTCACTTTAACAGTTGATAATGCTAGTTCTAATAATCTTACCATTCAATATTTGAAGACAATAACCAAAGATTGGAAGGAGACTATTTTGCAACATGAGTTTATTCACATGCGTTGTTGTGCACATATTCTTAATCTCGTTGTGAGTGATGGGTTAAAAGAAATGGACGATTCTATTGCCAACATTAGAATTGAGGTGAGATATGTGAGGTCTTCTCCTCATAGGCATGATGCTTTTAAGAAGTGTGCAGCCACATTCAAACTTGATTCAAAAGCTCTTGTATGCCTAGATGTACCAACTAGGTGGAACTTTGCCTAGTTAATGTTGGAGGCGGCCGAAAAGTATGAGAAGGCTTTTGACCACTTGAAGTTTGTGGATTCTAATTTTGAAACTTATTTCAAGGATGTTGATGGTGGCATAAGGAGAAGTCCTAATGAGTTGGATTAGAAAAAATGTAAATTGTTTTTGAGGTTTCTAAAATTATTTTATCTTGCAACTAAGAAGTTTTCGGGGTCTCTCTTTGTTACTTCCAATGCTTTTACAAAGAAATGTTTGTTATTGAAAGCAAAATTAACCAATTAATTTTGGAGGAGGATGACACTTTGAGCACAATGGCAAAGACTATGAAACAAAAGTTTAGCAAGTATTGGGGGGATGGAAGTACGATAAATTTGTTATTGTATGTTGCGGTAGTTCTTGATCCTACCAAAAAAAAGGGCATACCTGGAATTTTGCCTTTCAAATTTATTTCTTAGAGATAATAAGAAAGTGGAAGATATGGTAGATAAGGTTAAGGGTTGTTTGAATCGTTTGTATAGCTATTATGTCACACTTTATCTTTCAAATGAGAAACTTCCAAGTGTGAGTGAAGTTGTGAATATGGTGGAAAATGATAATGATGATCCTTATTCTTTGGTGACTTCCAATTTAATTCCTATTTGGAGGGGCGATGCACTAGTGGATTTAAGTCAGAATTGGAACAATATTTGTCCGAGGTTGAATATTTTGCAAAGAATCAAACATTTGAGATTTTGGATTATTGGAAAGGTGAATGCAACCAAATATAGAGTGCTATCGCAACTTACAAGGGATATGTTGGCCATGCCTATTTCTACCGTCGCGTCGGAGTCGATTTTTAGTATGGGAGGCCGTATTCTTGACCCATTTCGTAGTTCACTCTCGCATTCTATGGTTGAAGCTCTTGTATGCACTCAAAATTGGCTTCAAAGCAACCTTCCAATTTCTTTTCGAAAGGTGATGGATGATGTGGAGGAATTTGAACAATATGACTCGGGTAATATGAGAATTTATTTATCTTCATTTTTATTTATATTGTTCATTTTCTAATGTAAGTTATCGATTTTCTCTTGTTGACTCTTAATTAGGTACTTTGGAGTCAAGCTCATCTTCAAGTTCAACCTATAATGTTAATGCTAATACTATAATTGAACTCTAATCCATTTGCTCATTGGTAAATTTTTCATATACTCAACACATTTTCTTACTATATTGAGATGCAATATATAGACATTTGTTTATCTTTTTGTTACTTTATTCTTTTACACTTTTTTTGTCAAAGGAATTATGAAGATTGAAGATTAAATTTTTTATTTTTCAGTATGTTTTTGTGCAGGGTTCATCAACCAAATGCATGGAATCAAAATTTTTGGAACTTGGATGTGATTCATAATGATGGAGTTTGAGATATTGTGTTGCAAATGTTTTTATTTTATTTGACAACAATTTTATTTTATTGCATTTTGGATTAATGTAATAGTTAATGAAGTTTTTTTGACAATAATTTTATTTTATTTTATTTTTTTCATTTTATTATTGCATTTTGGATGAATGTAATAGTTAATGAAGAATTATTTTTAGGTAAGCTTAGGATTTTGAATGATTTTACTTTAATTTTGTATTATTGGATAGTAGTAGATGGAGAATGTTGAGAAAGTAGTTGGAGAATGAGATTGATGATTTAGCTTAGGATTGTGAATGATTTTACTTTAATTGTATTGTTGGGTAGTAGATTAATTTTGAATGATTTTATGATTTTAAATGATTTATTTGTATTAGGAATTGATTTTGTTGTGTTTTTAATTTTATAAATTTTAATTCATTAATTATTAATGTTGAATCATTTTAGAAAATTGGAAGAAAATGACCCAAAATAAATATTTACAAATGGGAAAAAAACTCAAAAATTAATTTTTAAAGGAAAAAATCCAAACAATAAACCGCCCGCGCATCTGCAAACCTCATCCACACAAATTGCAAACCGCACTGCAAGCGTTTGCGGTTTGACTTTTCCTTAAATCGCATAGATGCGGGCGGGTCAAAATCGAACCGCAACTTGCACAAATTCGATCCGCAAGCACCCTTAGTTTGGAGTAACTTTAAGAATGGTATTTTAAAGTTATAAATATTTTTATATATTTTTTATCTTAAAAAGTTGCACTATATTCCACACAATATTTTATCCTAATGAATACAACATGTAGGTGTTGAAATATGACATCGTAATTAGATCAGATCTCTTTTCTAAGATTTTGGGATTTAAGTAGTAGAGCATGTACAGGAATAGAGAAACCCAACACATGCACACAGAAAGGCAATAAGACCGGTGGCTCATCCATCTGGAGACATTTCGATGATCAAATCAATCAACAATCTTTCAATATATAAGCTCAAGTAAATAATTCTTAATTGAAGCGTACCATAGACTTACGGATGTGTCTTTCTTATATAATGATTAGTGTCTATATTTCCCTAGAAATTTTACTTTATAGGACTCTATCTTTTTCAAGGATATCACTTATCTTGGACTCTTCCTATTCAAAATAAGATTAACTTTCTGAAGAGTCCAAACTCATCTAAATGGATAGTCTATCATCATTTAAGACTCTCAATTCTTATTTGAACATGTCGGATTTCGATGCAATCTAATCACACCTCGGTAAATAAAAATACCTACAAAGCAGTTCAATTAGCCACTTAGGCCACACGGATAACTCAAAATTATGTCCCTATACAACTTTTATTACAATTATGCTATCAAGCAAAATGACTAATAACAACAATACATATCGTATATCTTCCCATTTTATAGTTCATATTTGAATCATGGATTTTTCTTTGCTACTCATATCCAAACTATGAATTTTAGTTTGCTACTAAGTGGGTGTTTAGGATTAATTTTTTTTAATGATATTTAATAACTTTTTATTATATGAAAAAATGTGAATAACTGATATTATACACCTTGTTTAGCTCCAGTTTCCTGAATTCAATTTTCTAAACATTAAGTTTTTTGTGTTTTTTATTTTTGGTGAATTTTTTTAATATTTTAAGTAAAATTTTTTTTTTTTACTTTTTAGATACACTTAATATAAATTCACTTAATATAAAAAAAAAACATGAATTTTTTTTAAAAATTTTGTATTCTTGTGTATTTATTGATTTTTTAAAATACTTTTTTAGGTAGATCTATGTTAGGTGTATTTAAAAAGTAAAAAATTTGCTTAAAATATTAAAAAAATTCACTAAAAAAAACACAAAAAATAAAAAACTCGATTTTCAAAAAATTAAATTTAAAAATTGGATATATATATATTTTTATTGAATTTCCTGTTTTACCCCTTTGAAGGTAGTTACAAACACTTTATGTACACGTGAGCATTGTTTCGTCTTTTTAAACTGAGTGAAGTACCAATAAATCCCAAATAGTGATCTTATAAACTGTTTGATCTTCTATTTTTTTTCTTATGGACCCAAAGATCCTATTCTAGTGTGAATTTCACACTACTAGAAAAGTGGTTTTTTGCGACTAATTTTTTGCGACGAATCACTACAAGAAATGTCACTTTTAGCTACCAAATTATTGGTCGGCAAAAGGCATAATTTTAGTCGCTAAAACCATTTAGCGACCAAAATTTTTCGTCGCTAAGGTCGTCGCGGAAACCCTGTCGGCGATAGTATTGGCGACTAAAATTTTTTTGGTCGCCGAAAGTGTACACATTTGGCTACTAATGTTAGTTTAGTCGGCAAAAGGTATGCTTCCGCCACTAAAGTATTAGTCGCCGAATGAGGCTTTTTGGCTACTAACTTGTTGTGGTCGGGAAGGTATCGATTTTAGCTACTAAAAATTGGTGAAAGTACACATTTGGTTACTAATCTTAATTTAGTCGGCAAAAGATCTATTTTGGCCACTAAAGTATTAGTAGCCAATAATTTATTTCTCTCATTCTCAAATTTTTTAGCTACTAAAAAATTGGTAGCCGAAAGTACACATTTGGCTACTAATCTTAATTTAGTCGGCAAAAGGTCTGTTTTGGCCACTAAAGTATTAGTAGCTAATAATTTATTTCTCTCATTCTCAAATTTTTTAGCTACTAAAAAATTGGTAGCCGAAAGTACACATTTGGCTACTAATCTTAATTTAGTCGGCAAAAGGTCTGTTTTGGCCACTAAAGTATTAGTAGCCAATAGTTTATTTCTCTCATTCTCAAATTTTTTTGCTACTAAATATTTCGTGGCAAAAACATTTTGGATTATGTTTTTGCTACTAAATTATTAGTAGCCAAAACTCTTGATTACCTATTTGGCTACCAAAACATTTGGTGGCCAAATAATTTTCTATTTTTTTTTAAAAAAAAAAAAATTGTAAACAACCTGTATTCATTTATATTACAACCTGTACCTTGTATAAACAATATAATCCATCAATACTAAAATATATTATCAACCATTAAATCATTCAACAACGTGCACACATTTCAATTCCAAGCATCCAAAAACGTCCAATTTTATATATAATACAAATTCCATACACTCCAAGTCTAATCCAACGTCAATAATAATTTTTTGAAATGATTTTTTTGGGTTGTTGTTGTTGACATTGTGTTCAGATCATGTTTGAAAGTAGGGGGATTTCAACGGACACTAGGATTTGTATTCAACATTACAAATCTACTATAGGAAAAATAAATTTCAGCTTCAATCATATCAAAGTACAGATATATGTTTTAGTTCCATAACGACTGGCATATCCGGTCGCGGGTTGTGCAATGGCAAGCTCAAAATGGATCTGCCTCTCGGTTTCACTAAGCGATCTCTCTAACTCGATACTTGCTCCACGCATAGCAGTTCTCTGGGCCCACTCCAAATATTTCTCATAAAGCTTTAAAGCAGCGATCTATGTTACCAAGTTGCGACTCTATCTCAATGTACTTCTTGAATATCTGTTTGTTAAAATGAGGGCCAACAACATAATGTTACAAAATTCATCAAAACTTGCATAAGGTCATGAAATTCATCAAGACCGTGTAGGCCAAAATGTCATACAAAATCATTAATCTATATCACCTTATCTTTGAGCCTTCCCAATGGCATTGCCGAGTGGATTGACCGGAAAAAAAATGTAAAACATTCTTTTTGCTTATAGACTCAATACCTTGTTGTGTAGATCCCCATGCAAGAAATGTCACTCCACCGACAACCACAACCAACTTATTTTGATCAGTTAATAGGGCATGCAAACCACCGCAAAACACAAATAAATCCCCATCAAGCAAAGCTCTTTTAAACACAAATTTACATCAATAACCAAATGAAGCGATCTGTGAGTAGAATTTTTGGGCATTTCAATAGAGAATTTATTTATTTTGATCAAATTATCAACCAAAAGAATCTTCCCAAGTCTCGCTTCATGTAACTAAACCGAATATGTCAACAACTACATCAATTTCAAATAATTCTTTTGGTGCTTCATTCATAGCACTCAACAAAGTTAAATTAGATCAATAATTTAACCATACCGCAAAGAAGGACATGTGGTATGGTTAGGCGACACCTTTCACCATCAAGTGGGTCACAGGACTTTTTATATCATGTGCCCATATTCTTAACTTCACTGCATAAGGTAACTCGTCAATTCTTGTAGTACCAATGACGCAGCAAGTTCAGATTGAATTCTACTAATAATTGGGAAAGAATCGCTCTCACCATGTGGAATACTAACTAACAGGAGCAGTACCTTGTCCGGAGTCTGATGCAGAAATCAAACGGGTTGGCTTTGACCCATTAACCATCCTTGCACAAATGGTAGCTCCCAACATGTCGGGTCCCTAGAATGTAGAAATTGATGATGTCTCATACCATGTGGCCAATACCATATTTTTTACAGGTAGAAAATAAATTGATGAACCTGCATCACATAATGCACATTAGCCATATGCACAGGAGAGAGAGAGAGAGAGAGAGAGAGAGAGAGAGAGAGAGAGTAAAAGCAAACCAAATAAGACTTCTTCCTAAACATTATTAGCAAGCTTAGTGAACTACATGAATCTAGATGTTCTTTAGACTCTTATGAAACAATCTATCTGAGTACCTCCCAAATTCATAAACTCACTAATTCCATAAACAAAATTGAGAAGATTTGTATTGTGAAAGAAAAATCGCAAACTATTCACTATCCAATCCAATTATGATAGACTATGAACAGAGATTTATGAAACTGATGACAGGACCATGTGACAAGGGTTTGTTAAAAAAAAAAAAGAAAAAAGAAAAGAAAACAGAGCTGCAATGTATATACATATATAATTTAATAAGTAACCAAAAACTAAGAGGAAAATATGCATCTTTGCTAGGACACTAAAATAGAGTTGAGGCTGCAGAACTCCCACACTAAAATATGCATCTTAGTCAATATATCAAACAGCATTCTCAATCCATTAAAAAGAAATACACTCATATGTGACATCAAACGTAATAGAGAATATTGTGTGTATGGTTCTCTGATTTAAAATAAAAAAAAGGGCAAAACCATAAAAATGTATACATCTAGAAGTAAATGCACAAACCAAAGATTAAAGTTGACTAAAATAAGCATACCATTGTATCCTGCATTTTCTCAAACAATATTGATTTCACTGGTTCTTTTCCAATCCAACGACAAAGCTCAAGTGTCAATCCTTTAGATGAAGCTCAAGCTCAAGCTCAAGTCTCAACAAAATATAGAATTCCCCAAAATCTGCAAAACACAGAAAAATCAACATATTTAAAGAAGAAGAAGAATTCATAGTCAGGCCTAAATTTTCTAACAATATTCATATATATAAACATATTTACACAAACGGATTAAGTTCAAGCTACACATGCATGTACAATTTGGTTAAATACATTTACAAACACCTTTCAGTCAAGACTATCTGTTTATTAGGATGTTTAATTATTGGCAAGTCATGTTTATTAGGACGTTATAATGGCAAGTCATGTTTCATACTTCAAGAAACAGACCAATGAATTGTAGCTACTTGTTGAACAATGAACAATAATTTCCAATTAATTCAAGAAATAAATATTCCTCATTAGATTCCCAAGAAAAATAAAGGGCAACATTAAATCCACACTAATTTTTTATGGTTCAGGAAGGCTGGTTTGATTGTTGACAGAGTTATTGGTTTTCATGAAGAATTTATCAAGGTTCAATCTCTATCCTATTATGTTTTATGTGTTCTCTGGTTGTCCTTTTATTTGCAATTATCTCTTGTGTTGCAATAGAAGAATGTGATCAACTATCAAGTATGTCAAAATGATCCACACATTGTAGTGTTTTGCTCATTGGTGCAATTGACAGTATGTAATGAAATACCTTTTAACATTGTTATTGTATCTTACCAGCTGATGTTTCAAATCCATGGATTGATGGTATATGCAATAAAATTTTCTAATTTATTAATTTTTCTTTTCTGCCAAAGTTATGCAAGGATACTAAAATTGTATGGTATGGATGCATCTAAACACACCCATATTCTCTCTCTACACATTTGGGGCTACTCAGTGCATGAGGCTCCCGCTAAACCAGGGTTTGGGGGAAACAAACCTCATCCCATTTTTGCAGAGGTTGTTTTCGTGACTTGAATTCGTGCTAATAGTGATTCTAATGGCAAATCTTATCATTGAGCCGAGCCCCTCTTTCACAAGATGGGTGTAGAGAAAACAAATTAGGGGAGTATTTAGAAGCTCCTATCTGGTATTTCTTATACGAGGACTCATAGTTTATTTTCTACTCATGATTATTCTAATTTTGCAACATAAATTATTGAAATTACCCCAATTTTTAATGGACTAGAGTTCTGTTCCATGGTTATGATATTATCAGTTAAATAAGTTCATACTATCACAAGAATGTTGGAATCTTACTAACTGGTTCTATAATATCTATAAAGAGGGAAATTGTTGCATTTATTTGTAAGATTTAAACACATCGGCATTATGATTAGATTCAGTCATGTACTAAGTCTGAATTTACATTCTGTGATCATCACTTTTTTAGCTGGCAGCACCTCTGGAAACTCTTGGGAGAGCTGCAGCTGAGTTGCAATTAAAGAAAAGAACTCATTTTGGTAATAGTTACTCTGCTAGTCCTTAGTTTTTTTTCATTGCCTGTCCATGATTTGGACTTCCTTCTCTATTTCTCTTGCTCTTAAATGCTCTGTTATCATTGATGAGTATATCATTTACGGAAAAAAAAAGAAGATGTTTCCTACGAAGAGAGAAAATCACTATTAAACGAAGGAGACTATATAAGAAATCTTCAATAATATATTATAGATGGCGCCAAGTATTTCATCAATGTATCATGTGATTTTCAGTAAAAACAACTAAAATCCTGAGTAAAACACTGAAAGAGGCAAACCTTGTTTGTCAAAGGGGATGTGGGAACTTCTATATTCAGTAAGCAACTTCTGGGGAAAATACCCTTCTCTATATCTCTTATGGCTGCCTTTATTAAAGGTAAACAGACAAATCCAAAGATCCTTGAAATCAGTATCTTGACTTTCATCCTTCTTCCTGAATTAGGTAATGACAACAATATATTACATATATCAACTGCGATGAGAAAACAACAACAAATATCATGAGTCAAGGACTAAAACACACCAATTCATCAATTTTTATACAATCACACGTTTTAGATTCAACAAACACACTAAAATTTTAGATTCAACAAAATAATTTCTTTTATACAATAAGAACCTAAAACTAATTTTTTAGGTCCTCAATCAAAACATTATTTTTTCAATTGAAATCTCCAAATCAAAAACATTTTTTTTTTGGGACAAAATAATTTTTGTCACCAATCCTAATTTTAAGTGTGTTGAAAATAATTTTTGTCACCAATCCTAATTTTAAGTGTGTTCACATTAGCTCGAAATTACAATTACAAATTAATTGAGAACAAACCTGTATGAAATGAAGCTGCACTTTTCCTTGGTGGTATGGTATCTGCGCACTTTTCCTTGGTGGTATCTACAAAAATAAATAACAAGTTCAAAATTAGGTTGACAGGAAAATGGAAAAATGGAAGAAGGGGAAAAATGGAAGAAGAAGTGGAAAAGGGGGAAAAACAAAAGGTATGCAAGTTTCCCTCCTTGGTTTCCCTCCATAGTCTGAAACTCATACTCAAACAGGTATGCAAGTTCAGGCACAATCAAATTTACGTTTCACATAACTACTTACATGGCATAATCAAATCCCATTGCCTCTTCCATTCCACCCTCTGCATAGCTCAATCAATTCATATACAAAACCTGCAAATCAACAACAATTAAGGAGAACATGGTAAAACAAAACTCCCACAACTATATATATAAGGACAGTCTCAGTACACAATGCTTAACTACTACAGGGTTTAACACGGGTCAGATATACACAATTTTTCCGCAAAACACATCCACATAGTAAGAGAAAAGAAAGAACAAAACAATACAACACAACATGCATACCAAAAATTGGGTAAGAAGGAACACTGACAGACATACCTTACTCTGTAAACCAAGGTATGTACTTTGTAGAGTTGTATAAGGTTCTTGTTTCCTATACACTAATTTTAGTGTCATAGCTAAGGCAACCTCATCAGCTCCCACGGTTGTAAGAATATGTTTGTGCACTAATTTCAGTAATCCTATAGAAACCCAAATCAGTTTAGAGCAAAACAAATCCTATTTTACCATTTCAAATAAAATTTGTTTGAGGTGGGAACACATAAAATTTGATATGATTCATTTTCTTGGATTCCAAACAATAACACTATTTTACCACTAATGGGAATTCTAAGAAACACAAAACAAAAAGCTATGTGTTCAATCCATGATTTTATGGGGGAAACAGAGCAGATTCGTGTACCAACGTGTGTTCAATCCATAAACATTACATCTGGCCTCCACTTCAGTTGATATTTTCATATTCAACTTTATATATCAGAATCAAAAAGGTACCTGAAAGGTAGGAGCCAGTCCAGGGCTCAGGAAAAAACGACCTTTTGATAAAGATTCAATCCTTCAAACTGGCAGAATTAATTTGATAAGTGATTCCACATCAGCCCACTATCCAATTTTATAATCGAATGTGAGGGGACTGTTATTATTTTATTTTTATTTTCGATAAGCAAACATATAAACAAAAAGAATTGCATGCAAACACCATATACATATGCATCGGATAAACTGAACAATGGTTTGATCAATTATTACAAATCTTGGCATATTAAATAGAAATCCATGACAAAATTAATGACTTAGATGTTTGCAATCCAATTGAGTTCCTTAAAAGGTAGTTTCTACTTGGTTTAAACTACAGAACCAATGTTATTGAAATTATTAAAAAGATCATACTAAGAGGACTACAACCTGTCTTTTATTTGGAGAACTGACCCAACGGTCATGGGGGTGTTGCCTTGGATCAAACCACATGGAGGTACTATTTGGAGAAGTGACCCAACGGTCATGGGGGTGTTGCCTTCTATCTACAACATAAAATTTGAACAAAAATAAAAATTACATATAACAGAAATTAGATTGCAAGTAAAATAAAGGGGATTTGATTGCAAGTCATATAAAGATAACTCCTCATGGAGTTGAAAACAAAGTTATAAAAAAATAATAAAATAAGAATGAGAAGAGAATGAAAACACAGAAAAAGTTTAGCACTTGAAAACAAAATCAGCAACCATCAGTACATTAATGAGTTTTAGAGTGAGGGAGCACACATGGGTACATTTCTTTGAAGCATAAAGTTAGATATGCCAACTCATGAAAGAAATTTCAGTATACACAGTCCCTCTAACTGTGGTAGGGAGCACACATGCGTACATTTGATGAGGATGAGGGCCTAGATTGGATCATGGGTAATGTGAAGCCATGATGGAGTGAAGGGAACAATTTCACATTCAGAGGGCAAATGGAATTATGAGTGAATGAATGTAGTACCTATAATCTGTTAACCTCTAGAATTCAGAACAATACCGGACCACATTTATAGCGACCCCGGTCTTTTTCCCATTTGATTATTGTAACCGGACTTACGTTCCGTGGATTCTGCTGTTATATTTGTTGTTCTTTAATTCCTCATTTGAGTTATAGGATGTGTTGGGCAGGTTTGTTTCAGGTTGGTTGGGTTCGGAAACCAAATCTTACTGTCCAGTTTTTGAGTTGGTCGCTCGAGCGAGGGTTTGGTCGCTCGAGCGAGGGTTGAGTTTTGTCCCTAGTGGCTCGAGCCAGGGTTTCTTCGCTCGAGCGAGCAATTGCGTCTAGTATAGACCTGAGAGCAGAGTGTCTTCGCTCGAGCGAGATTTTCTTCGCTCGAGCGAGCGAGGTGTATGTTTTCGAGTTCTTCGCTCGAGCGAGCTTTCTGTCGCCGGCGTGCTTCAATTGCGAACTGAAGCATCGAGTTCTTAACTCGGCGAGATTTTCTTCGCTCGGCGAGTATTTCTTAATCAGTCGCCGGCGACCATGTCTTCGCTTCGGCGAAACTGTCGATTTAAATCTGCGACAGCGGTTTTAAAGCGTTTTTTATAACTTTTGATCCGAAACCCTAATTCGACCATTCTCTCTCCAAACTCACCTTCTCTCCTAGGTTTGATCTAGTTAGGGTGTGTTTTTACCCTAGTTCCTTCACAAATAAGATAGAGAGTGAGGGCTTCCATTTACTTAGGAGGCGATTGTTGATTTGGAGCATTTTGGAGTTTCGAGCATCCTCCTTGTCTTCTTCTTTTGGGTTCTTCGCATTAAGGTAGGGATTTCCTACTCCACGTATACGTTTTAATCCTAAGTGTTGGTGTCTTGGTATGTGGGGGGTGATTTGGTAAATTTTGGGAGAAACCCTAGGGTTTGTCGTAGATTAATTCATGTAATTAATTGAAAGGGGAATTGTGTATTGGATAAATTCATGAGATTTGGGAAATTTGAGATTAATTGATGTAGTTGGATATTTAATCACTCATCTGTGAAATTGACATTATATATGTTGTGATATTTATTTCTTGCTTAGAAATAATTGTTTTGGGCTATCGGTGGAGGATAGTCAGTGGACCTTGCATGTGGCATAGGTATAACTGGAATTTAGTCATTTATGTTGACTGTTGAATTAATACAGAACATTACTTGTATTAATTATGTGTTGTATATAGCAAGTATTATTTATGTTGCATATGCATTTGGTTTTGGAGGAGATAGGGGATGAACTCCACGGTTTAGGGGAGGATAGGGGATGGACCTCTAAACCGAATTTGTTGGGAGGAGATAGGGGATGGACTCCAGTAGCATCACTTATGTGTGTGCTTATTGATAATAGAATTATTTCTATTTGTTATTGATATGATACATCACCACCATGTGTATCAGTTGGGAAGTATGGAAGTGAAGTTGATTGTGATTGATGTAACACCAGCTAGTGTGTTTATTATATTGTAAGAAAGATTTAACCTGATTTGTTACCCTTGTTAAGTTGTTTGGCCAGGTTCTGAGTCTTGTCGGTATAAATGGAAAGTGAATTGTGTCATAGACCATGTGTCATAGGCAATGTAGGCATTCGTGTCTTAAAATTGAGAATTATTATCTTGTGTTGACCATGTATCGAATACTAATGCTTTAGTTAATTCTTATGCTTGGTTTAGTATTTTTCTACTGGGCTGTGGCTCACCCTTTATGGGAACTTCATTTTTCAGGTTCAGGTGGTTCACTCCCTCCAAGGACTTAGCTTGTGAGGAATTGAATTGGAAGACTTGTTTTATTTTTATTTGTTTTATTTGAACAATGTAATCTTTCAAGCCTAGGGCTTTATCTGTTTCTGAGTTAGAACTCAGTGAATTGTGTCCAAGTGTTGGCTTGGCAAGATGTAAGCCTGTAGGGCACTTTCTGATGTTTTATTTCATAATACTCTGATGGATGGACTTATATGCATGTTTATATTATTTATTTTGGGCTTATTTTTGAGGGCGTTACAACATTTGCCTACCAACATGCACATAAACTTATCTCCTTGTTACTCTGTCTAATCAGTAACTTCAACTCTTCATTTATACGTTAATCTATTCTTCATATTGTCATTTTAGATTTTTCTTGATATCTTCAAATTCAGCAAACAGAATAAACCACAGAGAAGATTCCACCAACAAACAGATCAAACAATATGAAGAATAGATGAGGATCAAACAATATGCTCTGTTAATGTGAAGCCAGAAAGAGGATCCAACAATTTATCCAACAAAATTAAAAATAAAAAACTTGAAGCAGAGAGAGAGAGAGAGAGGGGTACCAGAGAGCTCCCATGGGGGTTCGAAGCAGAGAGAGAAAGAGAAGACGATGAGGGAGGAGAAGAAGACGGCGGCGTCGATGTAGTAGTGGTAGTGAAGTTGGTGGTAGGGAACCGAGGAGCCAACTCGGTGAGTTTGACAGCTGCTTCTTCTCTTTTGCTCAATCGGAAACCCTAGCCAACTCCGAGATTGATCTCCCCTTCGATTTCGTTGCTTCTTCTATCTTGCTCTCCCCTGCGATTGTTCTCTCTTGCTTTTTCCTCTTCAACCTAGTTCAGATTTCAACTGATCCAGAAGAAAAACAGAAAGGGAAGGGAGAGAGAGATAAAGAGGGAAGGTGGGGGAGGAGACGTGGGTAGGTGGAAAGGTGGGGGGAATTGTTTGGGCGGGATTCATCTATCGATTTGAACCATTGATGTTTATTAGAGTTGATCTGAGCCGTCAAAACAAAATGTATCTCTGATACATTTGAGACATTTTCAAAAACCCTCCTATCTTAGTATATAGATATATATATATATATATTATAGCGATCCCGGGTTTACCCCTTATTGTACAGTGATCCGGACATGTGTCCGTGGATGTTAATAGTTGAGCATTGTCTTGTTTACATCCTTTTCTACATTGTTTTTGAGTTATAGGATGTGTTGGGCAGGTTTGTTTCAGGTTGGTTGTGTTTGGGAACCAAGGGTTGCTGCCCAGAAATTTTGTCCTTCGCTCGAGCGAGGATTTGGTCGCTCGAGCGAGCGTTGAGTTTTGTGTCTGGTGGGTCGAGCTAGAGTGGCTTTCGCTCGGCGAAGCGACGTCTCGCATCGACTGAACACCATGATTTTTGGCTCGAGCGAGCTTTTCTTCGCTTCGAGCGATACTAATTCGATCTTTGCTCCGCAGCGCTTTGTCGCCTTCAGCGTGCGTCTAGTTGCAGACCTGAAGGGTCGAGTTCCTGGCTCGAGCGAGCTTTTCTTCGCTCGAGCGAGCTTCTGGGTTGTTGGCTCGAGCGAGACTTTCTTGGCTCGAGCTAGTGTTTTCTGTGTCTGGTCGCTCGAGCGACCAATCCTTCGCTCGAGCGAGCCTATTTATATCAGTTCGCAGCAGCGATGTAAACCTCACTTTTTCAAAACTTTTATATCTTCAAACCCTAAATTTGAGAGCCTCTCTCTCTAGACTTGCCTTCTCTCTAAGAAATCATCTCCCTAGAGTGTGAATCTACCCTAAGTGCTTTGTTAAAAAGATAGAGGGTGGCTTGGGCTTCGATCTAATCTGAAAATATTTGGCTTTGGAGCAAGTTGGGTGTTGGGTCTTCATCTCCTTTTGAGCTCAAACTTTGAGGTAGGGATATCCTACTCCTCTTTATGAATTTTGTCTTTGAATTTTAGCATTTTGATGTGTTGGAAGTTGTTGAGTAATTTTGAGAAACTTTGGGCCTTTGTGTAATTTTACAAAAGTTGGGGTTTAATTTATAATGAACCTAGAGGCATGTTTGGTATAGAAACATGGGATTAATGTTGAAACATTGATAAAAATGGAACCTAAGGATTGAGTTGTTAATTATGGAAAATGCCCTAATTACATTGACTAATTAATTGATATGATTAATTATAAGGAATGAGGAATTGAAGTGGAAATGTTGATTTAAATATCCATTTTGGGCATTTATTTTCTGTTTAGAAATATCTGCTTTGGGCTATCGGTGGAGGATAGTCTTGATTGTTGTAGACAATGCATGATGATTAGGCAAACTAAAACCAATCATTGAAATGTGTCATTGAGAATGATAGTTGAAGAATACATTAACTTTATGTATTGATTCATGATGTGTATAATTATTGTTTATATGCATTGAGTTGTGTTGGAGAAGATAGGGGATGTACTCCACGGTTTAGGGGAAAATAGGGGATGTACCTCTAAACCGGATGTTGTTTGGGAGAAGATAGGGGATGGACTCCGTAGATAGAGCTCATATGCTTGTCTTGGGAATGTGATATAGCTAGTATGCATATCTGTGGAAGTAATGAAATTGTAAGTGGTTAATATGAGTTATTGTCTCATATGAGTTGTGTGGCCAGGTTCTGAGTCATGAATTATAAATTGAGAATTGTAATGTGTTATGAAAGAGTGTAAAAGTGTGGACCATCTATCAACTGTTAATCTTTTAGTCATTATTCATAACTGGTTTAGTATATTTCTACTGGGCTGTGGCTCACCCTATATGGGAACATCACTTTCAGGTACAGGCGGCGTGCCACCTCCAAGGACATAGCTTGGGAGGCTAGGGGCGGGGCAGACTTTTGTTGTCTTTCTTTTGATGTATTACATGTAAATTCAAGCCAAGGGCTTAATGTGTAAATGAGTTAGCACTCTATCTTTTTGTAACCAAGTGTTAACTTGAAAGTCAGAAGCCCTTAGGGCATTTGCTTTTGTTGTTAACATGTAATACCTTTTGTAATGAAACTGTGATAAATAGAAGGATATGGGACTTTTATATATATCAATGCATGTCTATATTGTTGGGTTTTGTGTTGTTATTTTGAGGGCGTTACAACTTGGTATCAGAGCATACCGGGTTCGAATACTTTGGGTACGTGGGAAGTGATTAGGATCACAATGGGTTTGTCTCGCTTGATAGAGACCTAGTATAGTGTCATAGGCCATGTGTTTAATTGATAACATGCTTATGTGATTATTTGGGTATGGGATTAAATTTCTAGGATGTTGATTGGATCCTTGGGTTTCTGGGAGTCTTGTTGGAAAGGCACTTGATCAATGCTGTTTCTAACCGGAACTCTAGTAACGCCTCGGGACTATCTTTATCCGGAAATGAAATTCGTAAGTGCTTATGTGTTTATGTGCTTACGTGGAGTGAATTATTGTGGTCCATGTTCTAGGACGCGAGTGTTTAGTTTCGGCACGTTTATAAATGTGCTAACGTTCTGTGTTACCTTTATTAGGATGTCAGGACGAGGAAGAGGTGGAAGGCGTGGCAGGCCTAGGAGGCAGGAAATGCCTTTACCGGATGAGATTCCGGCAGTTCAGGAAGGGGTTGGTCAGGCCAATGCGGCCGAGCCAGTGGGCCAGCAGGCTATGGGCGCTTTAGCCCGAGAGATAGCAGGGGCATTCAGGGAGTCAAGAGGCATTCTCGGTGAGAATCGTGCTCGAGTTGTTGTTATTGGATCAGGACCTTCTTTTCGAAGAGGAGTTCTTAGGTCTAATCCGGATGAATTTGTGGGTGATCCTAAAGAGCCGCTAAGGCGTATGAATGGCTCGAGCACAATAAAAGACGTTTGAGATGCTAGGCATCGAAGACGAGGCACTGAAGGTGACCTTGGCATCTTTCCAGCTAAAGGGGGATGCGGGTCAGTGGTGGAAGTTCACCAAGAGTCGTATAGGAGGGACTTGGAAGGCTTTTGTTGATGCTTTTCAGGAGAAGTTCCTGTCTCCAGCTGTTCAGGAGAAGTTGAGAGATCAGTTCTGCCAGCTTAAGAAGAACAGTTCATCAGTGGCCGAGTTTGAGGCCTCATTTACTAGTTTGTCCAGGTTTGCACCTGAGTTGGTGGCGTCTGAGGAACGCCGTTGCGTTGAGTTTGAGAAGAAGTTGAGACGCGGCCTCAAGTTGAGAATTGTGGGGTCTATGATCCAAGATTATGGGCGACTAGTTGATGCTGCAGCTCATACTGAGATTATGATGCAGGAAGAGGAGGAAGGCGAAAGGCTCCAAGAGTCGGGATGGACAGGTGATAGTAGGAGATAGAGGGTTATAACCCTCGGTCTCGAGGTGGAGTTTCTAGGTCGACTTTCCAGATCTGAAAGTCTGAGCTCGTGGGGCAATCGAGGAGTTTACTGTTTCAAGTGTGGCCAGCCGGGTCACAAGGCTTCATTTGCCCTTGAAGGCGAGGTCGAGGGTGCATCTTCTTGATCAGACCCTGAGTTAGAGTTTAGGCGGCGACCCTTGTCTTGTTATCGATGTGGGCCTGGGCACTGAAGAGGTTCTGCCCACAGTTGAGTACCATTTCAGGCGTCTGGTTCTAGGCAGACGAGGGTTTCAACCCAGCTCGATCTGTCGCGGGCCTCGAGGCCAATCCGGAGCTTCGTCATCGGTCAAGATTCTGTGATCGTATGCTCCTAGAGGTGGCAGTGGACGAGGTCCTCTGAGCGTGTATCTTTGTTGCAGCCTTGAGATCTAGTACCAGCTCCATCAGTAGTGAGAGGTACCTTTTTATTTTGCAACTCGGTTGCCAGAGTGTTGATTGATACGGGTGCATCTCATTCTTTTGTATCTGCTGCATTTGCATCTGTGTTGGAATTGGAGTTAGCAGTATTAGCGTCTCCTATTTGTGTGGTGTCACCTATAGGGGGTGAGTTAATTTTGAAGCACGGATGTAGAGGTTGTGATATAGAGGTCGACGATCATCGACTTCCGTTTCCATTTGTAGTTATGCCCATGAAGGGCTTTGATGTAATTTTAGGTATGGACTGGTTATCGTCATACCGGGCTGTTATTGACTACTACCGCCAGAGGGTTACGTGTTGTACCGTGAGCGGGGAGTGTTTCCACTTCTTGGGAGACCGGGTTGGTAGTGTTGTGCCACCGGGGTATGGTCCGCAAAGGCGGAATGAACTTAGTAGTCTACTTGCTAGTTTTGAGAATGGTGAGTGTGATGAGACCCAGATTGAATTGCCAAGGGTAGTTTGTGAGTACTCGGACGTCTTTCCTGAGGATCTTGTTAATTTGCCACCTCACCGAGAGACAGAGTTCTCTATTGATTTAGTGCCCGGCACGGCGCCGATTTCTATGGCACCTTATCGTTTTGCCCCAGCAGAGTTGATTGAGTTGAAAGTTCAGCTCCAAGAATTGCTAGATAAGGGCTTCGTTCGCCCTAGTGTATCGCCGTGGGGAGCACCGGCCCTCTTTGCCAAAAAGAAAGCGGTGCTTTGAGATTGTGTATCGACTCTTGGAAGTTAAATCGACTACGGTTAAGAATAAATACCCTATGCCCGTATAGATGATTTGTTTGACGTTGAAGGGTTCCGTTGTTTCTCTAAGATAGACTTGAGATCGGGTTACCACCGGTTGAGGTCGAGAGGAGGATATTCGAAGGCGGCATTAAAATGCAGCGGTATGGCCATTATGAGTTCTGGTGATGCCATTTGGGCTTACCAATGCACGCGATCTTTATGGACTTGATGAACCGGATCTTAGAATTCTTGGATCGTTTGTGGTCGTTTTGTGGGCGACATTCTTATCTATTCACCTTGGAGGAAGAGCATGAGAACACTTGAGAGTGGTGCTTGAGTTGCTTAGAGCCCATAGCATATGCCAAGTTTGGGAAGTGTGAGTTACGGCTAGGAGAAGTCAAGTTCTTAGGCCATGTGGTTTAGGAAGGGTGTCTGTTGATACATCAAGGCGAGGCGGTGCAAGATTGGGCCACACCTAAGAGTGTGTTTGAGATCCATGATTTTACGGGATTAGTAGTATTCTGGTCGGTTTGTGAAAGATTTCTCGAGTTAGCTTCACGTTGACTAGGTTGACTCGGAAGGGAGTCAAATTTGTATGGAGTGAGACTTGTGAAAAGTCATTTCAGGAGTTGAAAGTTAGATTGACCACCGCTCCGGTCTTGATTATTCCGGAGAGAGGGTTGGGTTATGCAGTCTATTGTGATGCCTCATGAGAGGGTTTGGGTTGTGTGTTGATGCAGGAAGGGAAAGTGGTAGCTTATGGCTCACGTCAGTTGAAAATACACGAGAAAAATTACCCTACACATGACCTAGAGTTAGCGGCTGTGATTTTTGCCTTGAAAATCTGGAGGCATTACCTTTATGGTGAGAGATTCGAGGTGTTCTCGGATCATAAGAGTCTGAAATATCTGTTTTCACAGAAGGACTTGAATTTGAGGCAGAGGAGGTGGATGGAGTTTATTGAGGATTACGACTTCGAGTTGCATTATCATCCAGGAAAGGCCAATGTTGTGGCCGATGCTCTTAGTAGGAAATCCATTAGTGAGGTAGCTTGTGTAGCCATCCGAGAGTGGGAGATGTTGGGGGCACTTGGCGAGTTTGATTTGCTTCTAGGCGAATCCGTTGAGGCTGCGCCCTTGTTTTCTGTTGTTGCTCAGCCTACACTTGTGACTCGAGTGTTAGAGGCACAGAGAGGTGACCTTGAGGTAGAATCCCTTAGAGAGAAGATCTCCAGTGGGAAAGTTGAGAAGGGTTTGACGGTGTATCCCGACCTGAGTGTGAGATACCGAGACCGTTTGTTTGTGCCGGAGCCTTGTCGAGAGGAGGTACTCCGAGAGTTCCATCATTTGCGCCTTGCGGTGCATCCGGGAGGTACTAAGATGTATCAGGATTTGAGTCGCCAGTTTTGGTGGCGAGGCATGAAGAGAGATGTGGCAGTCTTCGTGTCTAAGTGCCTTACTTTTCAACAAGTGAAGGCCGAACATCAGAGACCAGCGGGTTTGTTACAACCCTTGCCTATTGCCGAGTGGAAGTGGGAGCATGTCATTATGGACTTCGTTGTAGGTCTTCCGAGGACTCAGCGGGGTAGTGATGCTATTTGGGTGGTTGTAGACCGGTTGACTAAGTCGGCGCACTTCATTCCTATGCGCGTGAGAGATTCGGTAGATCACCTTGCCGACTTGTATATTCGGGACATAGTGAGATTGCACGGGGTCCCAGTGACGATTGTCTCAGATAGAGATCCTCGTTTTACTGCTAGGTTGTGGCAGAGTTTGCAGAGTGCTTTGGGCACTAAGTTGACCTTTAGTACAGCTTATCACCCTCAGACTGACGGGCAGTCCGAGCGTACTATTCAGATTCTTGAGGATATGCTTCGGGGTTGTATCCTTGATTTCAGTGGGACGTGGGAAAGGCATCTACCATTGGTGGAGTTTGCCTACAACAACAGTTTTCAGTCTAGCATTGGTATGGCACCGTTTGAGGCGTTGTATGGCCGACCTTGTAGGTCTCTGGTTTGTTGGGCCGAAGTGGGTGATACACCTTTGTTGGGTCCGGAGTTAGTTAGGGAGACGACGGAGAAAGTTGAGCTTATCCGTAGGAGGCTTGTTACAGCCCAGAGTCGTTAGAAATCTTATGCTGACCATAGGAGGAGGCCGTTGGTGTTTGAGATGGGTGATCATGTCTTTTTGAAGATATCACCTAGGCGGGGGTTGATGAGGTTTGGGAAGAGAGGAAAGTTATCCCCTCGATTTATTGGTCCTTTTGAGATCCTTGGGAGGATTGGCGAGGTTGCTTACCGTTTAGCTTTGCCGCCACAGTTGTCCGGAGTTCATGACGTGTTCCATGTGAGTATGCTTCGGAAGTATGAGCCGGATCCATCACATGTGTTGGATTGGACCGACTTAGAGGTAGATGAGGATGCCTCGTATGAGGAGAGACCGGTTCGGGTCTTGGATAGGCGGGATCAAGTCCTGCGTGGCAAGACCATTCCTTTAGTGAAGGTTTTGTGGTAGCATCACGGAGTGGAGGACGCCACTTGGGAACGTGAGTTGGAAGTCCGTGAGAAATATTCGGACTTGTTTATTGATGTGTAATCTTGTACTTGGATTTTATAATCTTGCCGGACTTAAGCTTTGTTTATGTCTTAAGTTGTAAAACCTAGCATATGTTTTGATTTATGGAAGTGGGTCGTAATATTGCATTTATTGGCTATATTATAGGACTGATTGTGTATCATGAAACTTTATTATGATATGAATTGCGAACCATGTATGTTGAAAATGATTGAAAAATGGAAAGGAAATGCATGTTATAGATGCACTTTGAAATGTATATTGTGAAATGCCTCTTAATAAGAGATGGATGGCCGGTAATGGGTCGAATTGTTGAACGTTGTGTTATGACATTGTTTAAAATAGAGAAAAACTTGCTTTTCAAAAACTTGTTTTTAATTTCGGGGACGAAATTCTTTAAGGGGGGGAGGTTATAGCGATCCCGGGTTTACCCTGTTGTCTGATGATCCGGACATGTGTCCGTGGATGTTAATAGTTGAGCATTGTCTTGTTTACATCCTTTTCTACATTGTTTTTGAGTTATAGGATGTGTTGGGCAGGTTTGTTTCAGGTTGGTTGTGTTTGGGAACCAAGGGTTGCTGCCCAGAAATTTTGTCCTTCGCTCAAGCGAGGATTTGGTCGCTCGAGCGAGCGTTGAGTTTTGTGTTTGGTGGGTCGAGCCAGAGTGGCTTCGCTCGAGCGAGCGATTGCGTCTGGCACTGGACCTGAACACCATGATTTTTGGCTCGAGCGAGCTTTTCTTCGCTCGAGCGATGGTTCGATCTTCGCCGGCGGCGGCGGTTTGTCGCTTCGGCGTCGTCTAGTTGCGAACTGAAGGTCGAGTTCTCGCTCGGCGAGCTTTTCTTCGCCGGCGAAGCCTGGTTGTTGGCCCGAGCGAGTCTTTCTTGGCCCGAGCTAGTGTTTTCTGTTTCTGGTCGCTCGAGCGACCAATCCTTCGCTCGAGCGAGCCTATTTATATCAGTTCGCAGCAGCGATGTAAACCTCACTTTTTCAAAACTTTTATATCTTCAAACCCTAAATTTGAGAGCCTCTCTCTCTAGACTTGCCTTCTCTCTAAGAAATCATCTCCCTAGAGTGTGAATCTACCCTAAGTGCTTTGTTAAAAAGATAGAGGGTGGCTTGGGCTTCGATCTAATCTGAAAATATTTGGCTTTGGAGCAAGTTGGGTGTTGGGTCTTCATCTCCTTTTGAGCTCAATGTAGACACCCCATTTTTGACCGTCCTCAAGACTTGGACGTCACCGCTTGGACACTCGGTGATCATCCATGTGTGTGTTCGTTTGGAGTTCCCGGAGTTCTCGGCTCGCGTGCCGTGCCTCAGGACCTCCGAACTCGACCGTTTGTGTTTGGTTTTGCACCAAACACCTGTGATTTGCCATTGAGGCGGGAATGCCTTCCGAGGCATCCCCACACACCACCGGGGCTAGAGGCTACCTGGTGGTCAGTAGTTGTCACCGGCACTATATTGTGCGGTCGGCACTCTTTGTGCCGTCGGCCTTTGTTTTGGGCGAAATGACCATTTTGCCCTGCCGACCACTGCACTTGCTTGGTGAGATATTTTCTCACAGTGCTTTGCAACTTGTTTCCCCTCCATACGTGTATGGAGGGATGGGCTGCTTAGTGGCCAAGCTTGTAAGCTTTTGGCCTATAAGGAAGCTCTCCCTCTTGGCTTGGGGTTAGCAATTTTCGAAGGTTAGCCATTGTTAGAGAGCTAGAGCTCTGGTTTTAGGGTTAGAATAGATATAACTTCTATATCTCTCCCATTCTCTTGTTTAACTAGGTGTTTTGTGCCTTACTTTTGCACACTAGCACCTAGTGTCCCCTTTCTCTTGGTTCGGAGGTTCTAGAGGTTAGTTTTTGGTGATTCTTGGATTGGAGCTCAAGGGACCAAGCACAACAACCTTTGTGAAGGTAGTCAACAAGGGTAAGAAACTTACACTTTATTCCCCATTCTTGCAACTTGATTTTACCTAGTTTAAAAACAGTTTTTGGCCTAGTGTTAGGCACATCAAATCTCTGTTTTAAGTCCTCTTTATTGTATATCAAGAGTGCTTTGTGGTTTGAGGAACTTTGACCACCTTTAGGCCTTGAAAAGGCCACTTTTGTGCCATTTTGTGAGAGATCCGAGACTTTGGTCTTGGGATCTCTTCTGTGAAATCTTGAGGATTTCGGTGGTGAAGAGCATGCCTTGAAGTCTCAAGAAGGAGAGGCCACCCCTCTCCTTGATGTCCTTGAAAAGGACAAATTTTGCTTCCTTAAGGAGCTTCATGCTTGAGTGTGTGTTGGGCATGTTTGACTTGTTTTCCATGCTTATTATACCATGTTTTAACTTGGTTTTAAGTTGGTTTTGGTCTCCTATACATGCTTAGTATAGTTGCCTTGTAATACCTCTTTTATGTCTCAACATGTCTAGGTAGTGTGTCTATATTTCTAGCATGTTTTAGGCTTGTATCCATGAAGGTTGTGTGCTTATTTTGCCATGATTTAGCTCTGTCCATAGCCTTTTGGGTCGATCCTATCATGCATTATATAGCTCCTTTGTATTTGGCTTGTTGGCCTTGAGAATATGAGTGTGTAGCATGCCATGCTTGCTTCAATTTTGGTGGTTTAAAACCATCCAACATGCCATTTCAGACCTTATGATGTGCTTGTATGCATGCTTTGGTTGCTTCTTTAATGCTTTAAAAGCATGTGTTGAATGCTCCTTGTTTTGGTCATGTTGTATGCCTTTGTGCTTGAGCCTCTTAGATGCCATCTAGGTGCTCCTTAGGATTTGTTTGGGTCTGCCTTGTAACCTATTTCAGTCCCCTTAGCCTTGTGAGGCTTGGTAGATTTGGCCTTGGTTTAAGCCTTCATGGCTTGTTTCAAGTACTTGGGCCATTTATTGTGTATTTGGCTCGCTTTGTTGCATGTTTTGGCAACATGTTTTGCTTGATTTTGAGCTTACAATGCATGCTATTAGTCCATGTTTGGCTTGTTTAAGAATGCATGAGAGTTGCTTGTGAATGCCTAAGTGTTGGACCATAATTGTATACATGTGTGTGTGCATTCTAGCCTTCATTTTTGAGCATGTTGGCCCTTTGTTCTTGGGCCTTTTAGAGCTGTCCAATTCATGTATAAGTCCATTCCTACTTTGCTTTGCATGCTTGTATGTTCATACAACAATATTCTTGCATTGCATCGCCATATTGCATGCTAGATGACATGCTTAGGGTTGCATTTGGCATTGTGCATGCCAAGCCTCTTGAAGTGAGTTTGATAGAGGTTTGGCACCTTTGTTTGCATTGCATGCATTTGAAATCAAAGTTGCATTCTTGGTCCTTAGGGCCATCACGCATGGAAATGCGCGATTGGTGGCCCGGGAATCGAGGCACATGCCCTCTTAAGTCCATAGCATGATTTGGGATGTGTTTGGTGCATATATACCTTGAATTGCATTGCCTTGCCTTTTGTTCCCTCTGCTACTGTGAGTTGCAGGTTCTGCAGGGACTTTGTGCCGACCGGCACTTTTTAGTGCCGCCCGGCTGCCACTGGGCAGCCGATAATGAAATTCAGAGCCGGTGGATTCCTTCTTCAGCCGGTGGCTCCCTGACTCAGCCGATGATACTTCCCAGTGCTCTGAGAGACACTCCTGAAGTTTTGGGAATTTTCAGAGAAAGAGAGCAGAGAAACAGAGCACACTTGCACTGGCAGGTCTTGATTCAGCGAGTCCGGGTATGTGCCACCCTCCTTAGAGGCATTTATCGCTTAAATAGATTAATTATTTGATTTAATTAATTTAGTTGATTTGTAATATTTAATTAGCTAGTTTAGTTAATTATTTATTTATTCTGTAATTATTTATTCGGTCCCTCGGTGAGGGCAAAATGTAATAAGTGTGTGTGAGTGGGCATGTATGTCTTCCAATCCCCACTTCTTTCTAACCCTTTTATTTACCCGCTTACGGTGGTAGATTAGGGCATTTTCAATTAGCATACCTTATGTAAATGCATCGTGCATCATTCATAAGTATTGCATACATTGGGCTCGGCACATCACATAAGCGCATCGCACTTCGATTTCCAAATTGAATACGTGCTATGTGGTAGCATTTCATATGCCATGTTAGGGTTAAGCGAGCCTAGTCTAGCTTACATCTATGCATGTCGCATTAGCCACTTAACATGAAATTAGGTCATGCACGTTTGCTAACCGGTTTTGTTTTTGGTAGCGAGTACGATGTAAGTCTTTATCGCTTTAGCATATCGCATGCGTGTGAATGTTAACATGACAATAGGATTGCCATGCGGCTAAGTGCTTATGTGATATAACTGTTTGTATGCTGTGGGTGGAGGTTGGATTGTATGAGTTGGGAGTACTCGTTGAAATCCGTATTTTAGCCTACTTGCAGTAGCAAAATCTAACACGTTTTCAAAACAAAGCGGATATGCAATGTTTATTTCCAAATTAGGCGATCTAGTCTATACTTTTGTGTTGTCGCATCACATAGTGATTCTAGGTTAATAACAGAATAAGAACGCATAAAGTTTTCAAAAGCGGATATCACGGTTAGTAGAGGCCGGTCTTGAATTTGGCGAAAGGGTGCTCATAATGACCTTCCCGTCGTACCCAAGCTCGAGCCAAGACCACTTTGGTGATGACGGACGTGTGGCCTTGAAGACTTGAGTCGTGGTTTCCTAAATTCCCCATTTTAAAAATATTTAGGTGGCGACTCAGAATCCGCAAAGCGATCCATGTTTGGCACTACTTTTCGAAAAATCTGTTTTCCTTAAAACGATTTGCCAGAGGTGGACTCTTTGGTTCAGATTTAGAACCGCAACAAACTTAAAGAGTCCGAGCTGTAGCGAGGTCCCCCCCGGGCTTGTTACACTCAAACTTTGAGGTAGGGATATCCTACTCCTCTTTATGAATTTTGTCTTTGAATTTTAGCATTTTGATGTGTTGGAAGTTGTTGAGTAATTTTGAGAAACTTTGGGCCTTTGTGTAATTTTACAAAAGTTGGGGTTTAATTTATAATGAACCTAGAGGCATGTTTGGTATAGAAACATGGGATTAATGTTGAAACATTGATAAAAATGGAACCTAAGGATTGAGTTGTTAATTATGGAAAATGCCCTAATTACATTGACTAATTAATTGATATGATTAATTATAAGGAATGAGGAATTGAAGTGGAAATGTTGATTTAAATATCCATTTTGGGCATTTATTTTCTGTTTAGAAATATCTGCTTTGGGCTATCGGTGGAGGATAGTCTTGATTGTTGTAGACAATGCATGATGATTAGGCAAACTAAAACCAATCATTGAAATGTGTCATTGAGAATGATAGTTGAAGAATACATTAACTTTATGTATTGATTCGTGATGTGTATAATTATTGTTTATATGCATTGAGTTGTGTTGGAGAAGATAGGGGATGTACTCCACGGTTTAGGGGAAGATAGGGGATGTACCTCTAAACCGGATGTTGTTTGGGAGAAGATAGGGGATGGACTCCGTAGATAGAGCTCATATGCTTGTCTTGGGAATGTGATATAGCTAGTATGCATATCTGTGGAAGTAATGAAATTGTAAGTGGTTAATATGAGTTATTGTCTCATATGAGTTGTGTGGCCAGGTTCTGAGCCATGAATTATAAATTGAGAATTGTAATGTGTTATGAAAGAGTGTAAAAGTGTGGACCATCTATCAATTGTTAATCTTTTAGTCATTATTCATAACTGGTTTAGTATATTTCTACTGGGCTGTGGCTCACCCTATATGGGAACATCACTTTCAGGTACAGGCGGCGTGCCACCTCCAAGGACATAGCTTGGGAGGCTAGGGGCGGGGCAGACTTTTGTTGTCTTTCTTTTGATGTATTACATGTAAATTCAAGCCAAGGGCTTAATGTGTAAATGAGTTAGCACTCTATCTTTTTGTAACCAAGTGTTAACTTGGAAAGCTGTAAGCCCTTAGGGCATTTGCTTTTGTTGTTAACATGTAATACCTTTTGTAATGAAACTGTGATAAATAGAAGGATATGGGACTTTTATATATATCAATGCATGTTTATATTGTTGGGTTTTGTGTTGTTATTTTGAGGGCGTTACATATATAATAAGAAAGAAAAGAAAGAAAGAAAATTAAAAAAAAAAGAAGGAAAAAATTAATACTAAAAATTATTTTAATGAAAAATATTTTGTAGAAACAGGGGTAATATATATTTTAATGAAAAATATTTTTCACTAAAATAAAAGTTAATTTTCTGTAGTCAATGAAAAATATTTTTCTGCGACCTTTTTTTTTTATTACTAAATATCATGAACTAATTTTTTGTGGTAGAGGAAAAGGAGCGGCAGTAGTAGTGAAGGTGGTGGATAAGAGATGATGGTGGTGGTGGTGGTGGTGGTGGTAGTAGAGTGGTAGCGATAGTAGTAGTAATGGTAGTCGTAGAGGTGAAGTAGCGACAGTAGAAGTAATACTGGTGGTGGAATGGTGTTTGCAGTAGCGGTGAAGGTGGTAGAGGAGATGAGTGGTGAGAGAGTGATGAGCAGAAAAAGAAACATAGAGAAGAGAAATGGGCCGAGAGAGGCAGAGAGAGATAGCGAGAAGAGAAATGAGCAAGAGAGACAGAGAGAAAGATAGAGAGGAGAGATGAGCGAGAGAGAGAGAGAGAGAGAGATAGAGAGAGAGATGAGCAAGAGAGACATAAAGAGAAGAGATGAGCGAGAGAGAGAGAAAGATAGAGAGAAGAGTGAGCAATGTGAACACAATGGGGAGAGATAAGCAGATGAGATAGACACATAGAAAAGAGAGAGAGAGAGTGAGAGGAGAGACAAGCAGAACACGAGAGAGAAAGAAAGAGAAGAGTGATAAGTGAGAGAGAGCGATAAAGAGAGAAAGAGATATAGAGAGAGAGGCAGAGAGAAAGAGATGTGAAAAATAGATCGGGCTTGTTAAATTAATATTTTTAATTTTATTTATTGTTTATACTTTTTACTTTATTGGAGTTTTATGACTCGGTTTATGAAAAAAATTACAAAATTTAGAAATAGAGAGACAGAGATAAAGACATAGAAAGAGAAAGAGATAGAGATGAGAGGCAGAGACAAAAGAAACAAGATATGAGTAAGAGATAGACAAAGAGAAAGAGAGCGAAAAGAGATGATCGAGAGAAAGACATAGAAAGAGATAGAGAGAGATGAGAGAGAGAAAAGAAAAAAAGAGAGAGATAGAGTGAGAGAAAGAGATAGAGAGTGAGAGAGCGAGAAAAAGAGCAGAGATAAGCGAAAAGAGATGATCAAGAGAAAGACATAGAAAAGAGAGAGATAAAGAGAGAAGAGAGAGAGCGAGAAGAGAGATGAGCAAGAGAGATAGAGACAAGAGAGATGAACGAAAGAGACAGAGAGAGATAGAGAAAGGAGAGAAGAGATAGATGTGTGAGAGACACAGAGAGAGAGACAGACAGATAGACAAACAAATAGACAGATAGACAAACAGATAGACAGATAGACAAACAGATAGACAGATAGATGAGTGAAGGCCTTGAATGCCTAGCTCCCTGCTTTGCTCGCCACTTCCATCTCCAGTCTCTCTGTGTTTCTCTCTTAATTAAGAAAATATTATAATATACAAAATAAAGAAAATACAACCCTAGAGAGGGAGAGACAAAAAAACTAAAATCTGAAATCTGAAGACAATGAAAATATTGTAATTAAATCCGAAGCCAATGAAAATACTATTTCCCTCCCAAGTTTCCCTCCGAAGTCTGAAGCATAATTTTTAAATTTTGTAATTATAATCGCCGACTAAAATTTAGTCGGTAAAAAATATATTAAAAGTAACAAAAAAAATTCATTATTTAAAAAAAATTTAATTAAAAGTAACAAATATATTAAAATGATATTTAAATAAAAATATAAGTACCAAAATTATAAATTAAAAATATTAAATTATCTTAAATATTTATCCTAATATTTTTTTTACTGAATCAGCTCAACCCGTTAATATATATATATATAAAGAAGGAAAAATTTTTAAAACAAAATTCTGAGTCAGCTCAACCCGTTAATTAAAATTTTTTGATGTAATATTTTATTTAATTTCATTATTTAAATTTTGCCACAAAATATTTAAATTTTGTTGATGTTTTATTTTATTTAATTTCATTATTTAATTATTAATATTTTTAAAAATAAATTTATTTCAAATTTTAATTAAAAAAAACATATATTTTTATTGATATTTTACTTATTTAATTTAAAAAAATAGATTTATTTAATTGTGTAAAAAATCAAATAAAATAAGAGAAAATCAACTTTTCCCGACTAAATGTTTAGTCGCCAAAGACAAAAATTAATTTTTTATTAAAACATTTGCCGACCAACGGATTTGGTAGCCAAATGTATACCTACAGCGACTAAAATAATGTTTGTCGCTGAAAATCATGTTTTCCCGACTAAATGTTTAGTCGCCAAAGACAAAAATTAATTTTTTATTAAAACATTTGCCGACCAACGGATTTGGTAGCCAAATGTATACCTACAGCGACTAAAATAATGTTTGTCGCTGAAAATCATGTTTTCCCTACTAAATGTTTAGTCACCAAAGACAAAAATTAATTTTTTATTAAAACATTTGCCGACTAAAGGCTTTAGTAGCCAAATGCATACCTACGGCGACTAAAAAAAAATTTTGTCCCCAATTTATGCCATTTTTTCCGACTAAATTTATTTTAGTCGCTAATTGTGATATTTTTAGCTACTAAATTTTTTTTAGTCGCCAATAATCAATATTCCCCGACTAAAAATAATTAGTAGCTAAAAATTTGACTTTTGCCGACTAAATTTATTTTTGGTAGCTAAATCCGTAACTTTTGGCGACTAAATTTGTTTTAGTCGCCAAAAGTGGTCGCTGTAGGTGTATTTTCCTGTAGTGAATTATTTTACCGTCGCAAAAAATAATATTTACAACCGCAAGTTCATAATTTTTTCTTTTACTATTTATTTTGCATTTTTCTTATTCCTTTGCCCTAACCCTTTCACTGTGACTTTCCCGACAATTCACAAGCAGAGTTCTCTGTCACTTTCACTTGCCATGGTCGCATTCTCTCTCTCTCTCTCTCTCTCTCTCTCTAAGATTGTGATGAGAAGCAACAAACAACAATGCTGGAGCTACAAGGGTTTGATGATCAGAAACCAGTAGAGATCATCCGCATTCAGACCTCGAGACACCAGCCTCGATTCTATCATCTTTACCGTTGAATCCAACTTCAACCACTTCTCCACAGCTCACTTTTGAGATGAAACAAGGAAATGGCATTTTGAACTCTCTTGACCTCTCAATCTCGTTCTCTATCTCTCTTTGTCTCTCTCAATCTTGCTTTCTCTCTCTGTTTCTCAATCTCCTATTTTCTCTTTATGGTTCTTTTGAAATCTATATTTTTCATTCATTGTCACTCAGATTGCCCCTTGGATTGTCCAAAATGATCTCTCTAGGGCAACACAAAATCAACATTTTTAGGTATATCTTTTGAATAATCTCTGGCATGTTTTTTTTTTCCTCTCTCTCTATATATTCTATGTATTTTGCAACAATTTATGCATATCTATTTATTGAAATTGAAATTATTAATTTTCTGTGCATAATGGAGTTTGATCTATTGGTGATTTAAGTATGATTCTGTGTTACAAATACTACTCATATACTTTAATTTAATTTTGTTCAATTTTAATGAAATAAGAAATTCTTAGCCTACTTGAGATCATTTTGGTAGATGCATAGTTCACATTTTTTTTTTGTTTTGCTAGGAATTTGGAGCAACATTATTTGGATTTTTTTAATTTTAATTTAATTTTGTTTACCTGTTTGTTGCTTTTATGTTATACTTCCAATTTTATTATGTCTCTCTCTTCTTTTACATTTTTGTTCTTTTTGTTTATAATAGTAAAGTTCGATTGTGTTTCTGTTTGGTGGTGATGAGATAAGTTGAAGCTTTGTTTGTTTGGATTGCAATTAATTTTGAAATTCCATAGCAGAGAGGATGTAATTGAGGTTCCAAATGTGTTCATGAATAACATGTCAAATGTCATGAATTTTGCAGGAAACATTTTTGTGTGTTGTTTTTTTTCTTAGTATCTACCAGTTTAGTTGGAATTTTTGGGAAAATTATTATTCGCTCGGCAATAAATTGAGCCTTCAATGTACTTAACTAAAAAATAAATATATCCTGAGCCTTTGAGCATTTTTGAATGAGGCAATCAAATTGATACAACATGTTCTCATTAGATTTGAAAATGTTAATTTAATATGGGCGGCTCAAGTTCCATTTGGCATCAGGCACTTCCGTTATATCATGTCATTAGTTTCTACTGAGTTCCCTGCATGTCATCCATAAAATTTTATTTACTTGCTCTAATTTAGTGTTCTGACAATGCCACCTCAACTTAATGTTTTCAGGATGATTTCTTACCAAGAATGCCAAACCTTCGGAACATACATTTAAATTGCTCTTCTAGTAAGTTGTGTTCCTTTTATATGATGACTTTGAGAAGCCTTTGAATCTTCGTTTTACTTATACTGTTATCTCTTTAACTAGGCCTTAATGCCATGATTTCCTGATTTTTTTTACGCTGTGTTTGATTGGGGGATTTGAGGAGGGATTTGGAAAGGGAAAAGGGAAAGGGAAAGGGAAAGGGAAAAGGAAAAGTTAGGTGAAATGTGAATAAAATATACTTACATTTCACCTAGTTTCACATACCTTTTCCTTTTCCCTTTCCAAATCCCTCCCCAAATCCCCCAACCAAACATAGCATTTGTGAATAAGCTAACTGTGTTGGAAGAATTGGTAGATTGTTCGTGATTCATCTTTAGCATATACACTTTCTTCTCTTTGCAGCTAATAGTACATGAAAATTTGATGATGTATCAATCAGAGGGTGCGGTTCTGGTGTGTTTGGTGCACCAGTGTTTGCTCTGTCTGCTTCCCTGCAGTCTCTGTAAGTAATGAATTCCTTTACATATGACATATGAACTGTTACATGTAAAAGTAAAAATCGACTATGTGGAATCAATGATGACTAAATAATCATGTTTAAAGATAGGTCTTAAAATGAATGCCAGTAACTGACATTAAATTATTCAGTCTATAATGAACAATAATTTGTTGAGATACTAAGAATGACAACTATTGGCATGCAAAATTCAATGGTTATTTGCAAGACACTAGTTCACAACTGATTTTCCATCTTATCTCCCATGCTCAAACATGTTCACATTTTTTTTTTCATTTTTCTTTTTCCTCCAGTTATTTTCTCAAAATTCTTGCTGAGTTAGTCATAAATCTTAGCTTGTAAACCATCAAAGGCCTCATATTATTCCCATTTTAAACATTGCATAGTAAATTTGTCACTGCTCCCCATAGTAACAATTTTAACTACGGCCTTCTCATATGTTTCCTAGTCAGGATAGCATATCTGATATTGACATGAAGACCCTGAGATTTGTAGTTATTATTATTCGTAGCTATGGAAATATAGTGGATAACGAAATGAAAGACCATTATCGTAAGCTTCTAAGTGAAAATCTAGGAATCATCTCAAATGTGAAGCATCTATATGCATCAGATGGGATGGAAGAAGTCATTTTGGAGCTTCGTAATCTTTTTATCTCTGGGCCTGTGGTCTCAGATACTCAACTGTATCAATGCAAACCAAGTTTTGCCACTTTCATGGCTGGCCTTGGTCATATTGAATTGGCAGAGAATGATAATAGTACAAAGAGCTCAATTTGTATGGGGTTGTACCACATTTTATTCAGAGAGCAGCATTGGGCATTTGTTCATTTGGCGATCACAGCCTTTGGATATTTCGCTGCCCATACTTCTTGCATTCAGCTTTGGAGATTTGTGCCACAAAATGAAGCTCTTTCATTTGATTTAGAGTCAGGGAATGAGGCAAATGAAGAGAGATTTATGTCTCGAGTTGAAGACATTTCGAGAAGGAAATGGCTCTTCTTATAGTGATACCTAGCGATCAACTTCAATTGCTTGTAAAGGAAGGTCTGAAGCTAAAAGAAATGATTCGGAAATGTCAAACTATTGATCTGGGTGTTATGGAATATGAAACCATGGAGATTGACATTGAAAACCAAGCCAATAAAAGACGAAAACTTCCTGATGGAATTAACCAAGGAGTGGAATTGCTGGAGAGCGGTTTGAAAATTATTTGTGATGCTCTTCCTCATTTGCAGCAAAATCATTTTGACTGCTCTAAGCTTCATGACAAGTTCTTGACTCACTTTTCACACCTTGAAGATGAGATTGGCCATATAGTTGGCCTAGCTGGTAGTAGCTAATCACTGCTTTCATTTCTTGGAGAACTTTCAAATATCTTTGAACAATAAACCGGGTATATATAAAGGTACGAGTATATTTCTGGTTTTCATTAACAGTGACACTGTAATTGGATTTGTACTGAAATATACTGTTCATTGTGTTTTGTATTGCATTTCAATATACCTACATTGGTTGTAGAAGAATTAGTCATTACCATAATCCCCTAGCTCTCTATACAGACATAGGAGGTTCCACTGTTGTGGGTTTTGTAAAGTTGCTTTACCTCCATAGTTAAAATTAGATGTGTCCACAAGGCTTTTCACAGATGAAATGATTATATGTTTTTTTATTAAAGTACCGATTTATATTATTGTGCAATTTTTAATGGATTTGTTAATTTGTTTGAAATTTGGTGATGTTACTAAATTCACGATAATTGCCATGAATTTGAATTGTATTCTAACATCACAATAATCTCCATGAATTTAGAAATACATAATTGAAAAAGTGCTTTGTTCCTAAAATCCGTCAAATGGATTTGTTAATTTATTGCTTGGATGGCATTTCAGATGAGTCTTGTAAATGATTCTCCAGTACACTCGTCAAGCAACGAGGACTTTGCTGCATTTCTTGATGCAGAGTTGAATTCTACTATTCTACTTTTCACATATCGCCTGACCTAGATGGCGAGGATGAGGCCGAGGATGACGACGAGGATGATTCTAAGCCCAATATTGAGAGGTACCAGTTGTTTCTTCCATTAGGCCTAAAGTTGTACTAGATAAAGCTATTTTATTTTATTACTTTGTTAGGTCAAATTTTATGTGGTTACCAGTTGATAGTTTGTGTGTAATGAAAACCAATATAGGAGTGAAACCAATCATTCAATTGATTATCATTATCTTGTCTTCATCACCACAATCTATCTCATCTTCTTACTATCCTTGCCATTTTTCTTCTCTTAAACACGTCTTATTTTCTTGCTTCCATGATTAGAATTGTTGTGCTTGTGCTCTTCTTAAACTTCCTTATTTTTCTTGTGCTCATTAGGCTACTCTATGCGACTCAATCCAAAACAACCTGATCCAATTGGGTTGATTTGGTTCAGTCTTGATTGTTTTCATTCTGGTTTCATAGTGAAAAAGCTTAAAACTGACAAAGGGTGGTCCGTCTTAGTTTCTTTGTTCTTTATTTATTTATTTATTATTTTTTATAGCTTCAGTGAAGTCTTCTTTGCTTAATCTGATTGAAATTTGCTATGTATTCTACATATGGGTTTTGATTGTTTTTATTATTTTTTGAGTTTTATATGTCAAATCCTACTCAATTTAAGCAAATGGGTTTCAATTTAACTTGATTTTTAAAAACCAAAATTTTCTTGCTTTGATTTTTTGGAGGTAGTGATTTTTTAGCTTGGTTTGATTTTTTATTTTTATTTTTATTTTTTTTTATGAATTCAATGTTATCTATAAATTTGAAACTATATATATTGACTTTCATTTCTTCTTTAATTTAAAATTAAGTATGGGTTTTGATGAATGATGTACAAAGTACCTGAACTTTGTATATGATGTTTTTAGCTAAATCTGCGAAGGTGAAGATATAGGTTTTAAAAAATGGCTTGTTTTGATTTGGGTTGATGTGGTTTCTGGGTTTTGTTGTTGGTTTTGATAAGAATTCTATAATTTGAGGTTCTAACGCTTGAAAATGGTGACACAGCTTTGCTGCTAGTGGTGGTGGTAGGTGATGAAATCAACATTTTTGCCTTTTATTTGCATGATTCTTGGAAAGTCCATAGCTAAAAAGAGTTCTCTGATTTTTATGCCTTTGTTTTTATGAAACCTGAAAAGTACTTCAAAAATGCTATTGAATGGGGCTTTATTCACTAGCCACATTTGTCATTGTTTTTCTTTTTTTTTCCAATTTTTTTGCCACGGTAACAAGATGGTTGCTAATACATTGTCGGCATTTTTTAAACTTTTTTGCGACTGCAATTTTGCGATCGCAAAAAGTATTTGCCACCCCTACATTTGCGACCCCCATTTGCCGTCGCATGGGCAGTCGCAAAAGTTTTTTTGCGACTGTATTTCTATTATTTGCAACGGTTTGTAGCGGTCGCAAAAAGTACTTTTTTTAGTAGTGTCATAAAGGGCAAAGTATAAATGTGCATGTATTATGTGTTGAGGGATAAATGTGGGTATTCTCATAATGTTGAAATTAGTAAACGTAACATTTCAAAAAACACTCCTTAGTGTACTTTCTCAAACGTAACACTCCAATAACTTAGCACTCCAATGTAACACATTAAAAAACTTCTTAGTATACTTTTCTTAAATATAACAACGTAACATTCCAAAAAAATTTCTTAGTGTATTTTGTAAGAAATGGTTTTGGAAAATATGATTTTTCTTCAACTTTGGTCTAATTTTAGGTGGGACCCATGCGGTGAATTTGGCAAGTCTAAGTGGTAACGTGTTCTATGCCGTGTTGTGATTCGCGTGGTATATTTGGTTTCTTAAAACCATTATCGGGTGAATGAGAAATTGAAGCCAAAGTGAGCTCTATGGAAATGGTGCTTTTGGTGAAAATGTTTGAAATAAGGCTTGTCCCACATTGGTTTGGTGGGCAAACTTATGTGGGTTTATAAGGCATGGGTTTGTAACTTGGGGAGAGCCCCAAGGGGCACTCCAAGTTTGTAGAAGGGAGAGGTTATAGGCAAAGTGGGCTAGACCCATTGAACCCAAAAATAAACACACACGCGCGCGTCGCTGCTGCTGGCCATCTGGTCAGGCGGGCTGGGTTGGGCTTGGGCACGGGAGCGTGGTGTGAGGTTGGGTTGGTCTTGTCCGACCCAATACTTATCTTTTTGGGCCAAAAATATTTGAATTTAATTTAATTTTTTGGTAAAATAAAATATGTTCAAAGTTTTAATTTCAAATTTTGGTGGGAAAAATTCAAATTTATTTTGCACCTCTTCAGAAATTCTATACAGGTTCCATATCTGTCCAAACAGATCTGAATCTATATAATATAGTTCTTTATCTGTTTGAAATTTAAACCCAACAGGTTTATACCTGTTCATTCAAACCAAACAGGTTCAATACCTGTTTAAACAGGTTTGCTACCTGTTTAATTCAAACTGAACAGCTGTAACGCCCTCAAAATAATACAAATAACCCAACTCATAAGAGGAATAAGTATAATAGAATTGGTGTATTTTCATTCATCAAAGTTCGTATTACAAAAGGATATTACATGCTTCATACATTCATAAATAACAACAAACTAAATGTAATGTTAGTTAATAACAAAATGATATTACATGCTTCATGCTTCATAGATTACTTGCTACATGTTTAATCTATAACATGTAATGTCAGTTAATAACAACAAAATAAATGCCCTACAGGCTTACATCTTTCCAAGACATTAACTTGGTTACAACAAAAGGGAGTCATAAGCTCCATACATATAAGGCCCTCGGCTTGAATAAACACTTAAACACAAAATAACAAAACAGAGCCTTCAACTCCTAAGTCCTTCCAAACTATATCCTCGGAGAAAGCATATCACCGGTACCTGAAAATGGTTTCCCAAATAGGGTGAGCCAAATCCCAGTAGAAACAGTTTATCACAATATATGAGGTTTAACTACGATATGAGTGTTAAGTATATATATATATTCAATATTTAAAACCAAAACACATCTTCGTCACATGACCACATGACACCAACATTCACATCTAGATCTATTCCCATTTATTAATTTCAAATTAGTTCATTTCATTTCAACTCATAGGTGAAGTTTATAATTCTTCGAATAACCCAATTGAGACTACAACTCAATGGTTTTCAATCTACACAACGAACATATGAACACTTCAATCTTGCCATTTTACGAAAATTTCGTCCGCGGGATCGGCACCCATGTATACATAAGATTTTGGGTCTTTCACCCTGGACACTCTAGCCAACTTAATTTTCAATAGAGTCCAACCCCTATCTCCTCTCAAAACATAGAGTACATCCCATTTCTCCTCCCAAAACATTAGATATATACAATTTATTTAAAGACACTGTTATATTCAATGACATTCGAATCACACATATTCAATGTCTCAACATACCGTCATATTCAATGGCATAGTTTAATGATTAGTTTCAATTTACCTAATCCTCATGCAACTCTACAACAATCATAGCTATCCTTCACCGATAGCCCAATACAGATATTTCTAAACAGATATACAATCTTTATAACAGATAATTCATCAAATTTCCATAGGTGAGTGATTAAACAAATCTAACTACACCATTCATTCACATATCCTCCCAATTTCACATTTCTCATATCAATTCTATTATTAATACAAAATAATTATTCCAAACATTTTAGGGCAAAACTCCAAAATTTCCAAATATTGACCCAAAGGTCAAAATCATCTATTTTAACACAAAACAACCTCATATCCAAATCCCATGATTAATTATATAACACCATGTAGAAACCCTTCGTTCTAAAACATGAACCCAAACCTTAGGTTTTCTCCAAACACCCCAAATCTCATCATATATACATAACAACAAATAACTAGGTTAAAGATCATAACAAAGTGTAGAATATGCCTACCTCAAGTGTAGAAGCCTAATGGAGAAGAGGAGGAACTTCAAAAAAATGACGAAATCAAACTTTATTCGGATGGAATGGAAGATCTTGAGATGCTCCAACTCTTTATCAAGGGAAGTAGGGTAGAGAGATCCTTAGATCTAGGTCTATTTGTAGAGAGAAGTTGACTTTTAGAGAGAGAATGAGCCGATTTAGGGTTTTTGAGTGAAAATAAACAAAAATTCTGTGTAAAAATGAGCTGCTGTGAACTGATATACGTGAGGCTCACTTGAGTGAAGAAGTTGTCACTCGAGCGACTAGATACAATAAGTGAGCTCGCTCGAGCTCAAGAAGCGTCGCTTGAGCGCAGAATACATACCTTCAGAAGTTTTACAGACGCACACCGTTGCTCGAGTGCAAGAAGCCTCGCTCGAGCGAAGAACATTACCTTTCCAAAATCTCTGCAGGTCTGCAAAAATGTTAGGAACCCACAAAGCTCGCTTGAGCGCAAGAAGCCTCACTCGAGCGAAGAAGCCAAAATCTGGGCAACAACAACTTGAACAACTAGTAACAAACCTATCCCAAACATGCCCAAAACACTCTAAAACTCCAATTCAAAGACAAATGAGGGAAAACAAGACATGGATAACGATATTAAACCACGAAACCCGAATCCAGAATATAAGAAAGGTCAAGACAAAACCGGAATCACTATAACGCCACCACTCCATCTATAAATAGGCAGTCCCTCATTTGGTTCTTTCACTTGAAAATTTTCATTTTAAATTCCTGAAATTACTCTCTACATTTTGCTGCTTTATTTTCTTGTGAGAAAGAGTGTAAACACAAAGTGTGTTCGTTATGCGAATAATTTGTAGTGCTGCTATTATTTGCAGTTGATCATTTTATCTTGGGAGATAGACGTCCACAATCTGAAAGCACCGTGGAGAGAACAATTTGTCTTAAGGACATAGTGTTAAACATTGGACTTGATCAGAATTTTATTTAATAAATACATAAGGTTAGTAATTAATTTACTTTCTATTTTATTTATTTATTTTTATCAGATTGTGATTTTGTTTTTGTAACAAAATTAGAAACTATTGTTTTATTTTATTTTCTTTAGTGGTTTGATATTTGTAATCAAATAGTCTCTCTCCTTTCTATATTTCTTTTGTTTGTTGTTAAGTACACAAACATTGTTTATTCTTAATACAGTGAAGATTGTCCAACAATCTTAAGACATAACTTTTTTGGTGTCTTCATTGTATTTATTTTTCTATGCTTTCACTAAGTGATATTCTGGTTGGAAAATACAAATAGTAGTAATATACTGTTTGACAAATAGTAGCAATATACTGCTTATTTTCTTTGACAACTAGTAGTAATATACTGGTGTCATTAACAATTTTAGAATATTTTTTTGTGTAATAGCGTTATAGGAAAATTATTGTGTAGTATTTTATTTTCCTAGTTTTAGTAACTAGAAAAATAAAATTATTTTGTGTTATAATTTATTTTCTGATTTGAGTAACTAGAAAATTAATTTGTGTTTTGGTTTTTCTAAGTTTTGTAATCAGATGTTATGGCTGCTGGAAGTAGTACTCCAAATCCAATTGTTACAACGACTCCGGTCCCTATCTAAAACCATGCTCAAGTTCCAATAAATCATAGAGAAAAACCGAAAGAATTTAATGGCACCAAGTTTAAGAGATGACAGCAGAAAATATTGTTCTATCTTACAACTCTAAATCTGGCATGGTTTCTCCATGAAGAGACTCCAGTACTTAAAGAGGATGAAAGTGATCGGCAAGTTGTTGTCGCTGTAGATGCTTAGAAACATTCTGATTTTCTGTGCAGAAACTATATCGTCAATGGCTTTGACAACATGTTGTATAATGTATACAGCCCTCTAAAAACAACAAAAGAATTATGGAATTCTTTGGAGAAAAAATACAAGATAGAGGATGCCAGCACAAAGAAATTTGTTGTTGGTAAATTTCTGGACTTTGTTATGGTAGACTCTTAAACGGTAATTTCTCAAGTTCAAAGTTTTCAATTAATTTTGTATGATATTCATGCTGAAGGTATGTCTCTTAGCGAGTCAATCCAAGTCGTTGCATTAGTGGAAAAATTACCACCGGCTTGGAAAGATTTCAAAAATTATTTAAAATATAAATACAAAGAGATGACTATGGATGAACTTATTGTAAGATTGAGAATTGAAGAAGATAACTGTAAGACTAAAAAGAGGAATGATAAAAATCCCAGTAAGTCCAAGGCTAATATGGTTGAACAAGTGCCCAAACCACATAACAAGAAGAGGAAGTTTACTAGAGATGGTCCTAAATAAGGTGACAACAATGGCAATAAAAAATTTAAAAGTAAATGCTACAACTGTGGCAAGACCGGACATCGTGCCTTTGCTTGCCGACGTCCCAAGAAGGATCGCGGAAGTACAAGCAAGAAGACTACCAATGAAGCCAATGTGACAGAACTTGATTACATATGTAATGGGGTAAATGACCTCAATCTCTCTGCTGTGGGGTTTGAGGCTAATTTGATTGGAAATCCCAAAGAATGGTGGGTTGACACTAGGGCAACTCGACACATTTGCATGGACAAGAAGATGTTCATTACTTATAATGAGGCTGCAAGTGATGAACAACTATTCATGGGATATTTATCTACTTTTGTTGTGGCTGGACAAGGGAAAGTAGTCTTGAAGATGACATCGGGGAAGGAACTAACCTTCAACAACGTGCTGCACGTACCAGACATCCGAAAGAGTTTAGTTTCTGGTTCTTTGTTAAGTAAAAATGGTTTTAGGTTTGTATTTGAGTTTGATAAATTGTATTAACAAAGAGTGGTATGTATGTTGGTAAGGGATACATGAGTGATGGTCTCTTCAAGTTGAATATAATGATGGTTGTACCAAAACTTGCTATTAATAAGAATAACACATCTTTTGCTTATATTCTTGAGTCGAATTTATGGCATGGTAGATTAGGACATGTAAATTTTGATGCTTTGCGTAGACTAATTGGTTTGGATTATATACCAAAATTTGAAATTGATACTAATCAGAAATGTCAGATTTGTGTAGAAGCGAAGCTAACTAAGGCTCCATTTAAATCGGTTAAAAGAAGAACCGAACCTTTAGAATTAATTCATACTGATGTGTGTGATCTTAAATTTGTTCAAACTAGAGGAGGCAAGAAGTATTTCATAATATTTATCGATGATTGCACAAGATATTGTTATGTATACTTACTTAGAAGTAAATATGAAGCCTTAGAAATGTTTAAACTCTATAAAACTGAAGTTGAAAATCAACTTGGTAAAACCATTAAAATGGTTAGAAGTGATAGGGAATTTTGTGCACAACATGGCATTATTCACCAAATTACAGCACCCTATTCTCCACAACAAAATGGAATTGCTAAAAGGAAGAATAGAATCCTTAAAGAAATGATGAATGCAATGTTACTAAGTTCAGGCTTACTGCAGAACTTGTGGGGAGAAGCAATATTGTCTGCTAATTATGTTCTTAACAAAATACCCCATAAGAAAACTAACAACACTCCTTATGAATTGTGGAAATGTCGATAACCTTCTTACAAATACTTAAAAGTGTGGGGGTGTTTGGCAAAGGTAGAAATTCCTGTTCCAAAAAAGACTAAGATAGGACCAAAAACAGTAGATTGTGTGTTTAAATGTTATGCTCAGAATAGTAGTGTATATCTGTTTCTGACTTATAAATAAAAAATACCTGATATAAATGTGAAAACTCTTATAGAGTCAAGAAATGCTGTCTTTTTTGAACAGGTTTTTCCTCACAAGAAAGGATAGGAATTAAATTCATAGAAAAGAATTTATGATTGTACATAAAGTTAAGAGACTAATGACAATCAAACACAAGAGACTAGTAATGGTCTCGACCAACAGGATTTAACTGATGATGAACCAAGACGAAGTAAAAGAGCAAGAACATCAAAATCCTTTGGTCTACATTTTCTGACATACTTGTTAGAAAATGAACCTCAACGCTTTAAGGAAGCAATGATAGATCCTGAGGCACCTTTGTGGAAATAGGCTGTTAATAATGAAATTGAATCCATTATGCAAAATCATACTTGGGAGTTGGTGGATCTGCCACTCGGTTCTAAAACTCTTGGATAAAAATGGACATTCAAGAGAAAAATGAAAGCAGATGGTTCAATAGACAAGTATAAAGCAAGATTTGTGGTAAAGGGTTATAGACAAAAGGAAGGTCTGGACTATTTTGACACATATTTCCTTGTGACAAGAATAACATCCATCTGCATGCTTATTGCCATAGCAGCGTTGTATAATTTAGAGATACATCAAATGGATGTTAAGACAGCTTTCTTAAATGGTGATCTAAATGAAGAGATTTATATGGAGCAACCTGAAGGGGTTGTAGTGCCAGGACAAGAAAAGAAAGTTTGTCGATTTGTAAAATCTCTTTATGGATTAAAACAAGTGCCTAAGCAATAGCATGAAAAATTTTTTCATGCTATGCTTACTAACGGGTTTGAGATAAACGAATGTGACAAGTGCGTCTATGTTAAAAACACTGACCAAGGATATGTCATAGTTTGTCTTTATGTAGATGACATGCTTATTATTGGAAGCAGTCAAAACATGATCAAATTAACTAAGCAAATGCTGAATAGAAGATTTGATATGAAAGATATGGGGGTCGCAGATGTAATATTAGAAATGAAAATTACTAAAACATCTGACGGATATGCATTATCTCAATCACATTCTATTGAGAAAATTCTTGGTAAATTTATCAAGGATGATATGAATGTAGCTAGAATACTTGTAGACATCAGTTTTTATTTATCAAAAAATAAAGATGATGCGGTGTCTCAGCTAAAATACTCCTAAATCATTGGAAGCCTAATGTACCAAATGAATCGTACTCGTCCTGATATAGCTTATGCTATCAATAAATTGAGTAGGTACACTACCCGAAGAAGACCATTGGAAAGCGATCATTCGGGTTCTTAGATATCTAAGATTTACCCGTGATCATGGTTTGAACTTTACTCGATATCTTGTAGTACTAGAAGGTTATTGTGATGCCAATTGGATATCGGATACTAAAGATTCAAAATCCACTAGTGGATATGTCTTTACTTTGGGAGGCGCTACTGTTTCTTGGAAATCCACGAAACAAACATGCATCGCACGATCCACAATGGAATCTGAGTTCATTGCTTTAGACAAAGCAAGAGAAGAAGCAGAATGACTTCGCCACTTCTTAGAAGATATTCCAATGTGGCCAAAACCTGTGCCAGCTATTTGCATTCATTGTGATAGTCAATCTACAATAGGCAAGGCACAAAATCATATGTATAATGGTAAGTCACGATATATTCGTCGTCGACATAATACCGTAAGACAATTTCTTTCAAATGGAATAATTTTAATAGATTATATAAAATCTAAAGAGAATATTGCGTATTCGTTAACAAAAGGTTTGACTAAAGAGCAAGTGTATAGTTTATCAAAGGGGATGGGATTAAAGCCTATCACATAAGAGTCATCATAATGGTAATCCTACTTAAATGACTGGAGATCCTAAGAATTAAGTTCAAAGGGACAATTAAGTTATGTGTGGCTTATCCGAAATCACAAAGGGATTTAAAATTCCCTACCCATTCCTATGGGGAGAGTGATATCTGCAACATATGTTGTATACAAGGGATTTAAGGATAAGCTTTGCTTTTAATGATTACTTATATATTGATTTAGGCATAAAAATCAAGATGAGTATAAGGAGATACTCACAATAAGAATCACCTATATGAGTGTCGAACTGGGGTTAGTTCTATGAGAATGAAGATGCTAAATTCTCTAGAAGCACTCACGAATAACCAAGAGCGTTCAAGGCCAAAATGAACACAACCGTAAGAACCACGATGTGTCAGAAGATATTTTGTGTGAAATCTATTGTCTTGGCTTACACAAACGGCTGAACAATTCAAGGCATCACGTCCATTGGTTAGCTAGTAAGTCTGATAGGTTATCACAAAGGAAGGTTCAAGGTCGAAAGCTACCTATCCTGATACAAGATATTTTCAATTTATACTCTTTTGACAAATTCTGCATATTGTTGAATTTCCGTTGTCATCAAATTCCATTCATGTGGGGGATTGTAAGAAATGGTTTTGGAAAATATGATTTTTCCTCAACTTTGGTCTAATTTTTAGGTGGGACAGATGCGCTAAATTTGGCGGGTCAAAGTGGTAACGCGTTCTATGTCATGCTATGATTCACGAGGTATATTTGGTTGCTCAAAACCATTATCGGGTGAATGAGAAATTGAAGCCAAAGTGAACTCCATAGAAATTGTGTTTTTGGTGAAAAGGTTTGAAATAAGGCTTGTCCTACATTGATTTGGTGGGCAAACTTATGTGGGTTTATAAGACATGGGTTTGTAGCTTGGGGAGGGCCCCAAGGGGCACTCCAAGTTTGTAGAAGAGAGAAGTTATATATAAAATGGGTTAGACCCATTGGACCTAAAAATAAACACATACGCGCGCATCACCGCCGTTATCCATCCGGTCGGGCGGACAGGCTGGGCCTGGGCTTGGGCGCGGGTGCATGGTGTGAGGTTGGGTTGGGCTTGTCCAACCTAATACTTATCTTTTTGGGCCAAAAACATTTGAATTTAATTTAATTTTTGGTAAAATAAAATCTGTCCAAACTTTTAATTTCAAATTTTGGTGGGAAAAATTCAAATTTATTTTGCACCTCTTCAGAAATTATATACAGGTTCCATATCTATCCAAACAGATCCGAATCTATTTAATACAGTTCTTTATCTGTTCAAAATTTAAAACCAAGAGGTTTATACCTATTCATTCAAACCGAACAGGTTCAATACTTGTTCAAACAGGTTTGTTACCTGTTTAATTCAAACCGAACAACCACCACTCCATCTATAAATAGGCAGTCCCTCATTTGGTTTTTTCACTTGAAATTTTTCATTCAAAATTTTGCAATTACTCTCTATATTTTGCTACATTATTTTCTTGTGAGAAAGAGTATAAACACAAAGTGTGTTCGTTGTGCGAATAATTTGTAGTGCTGCTATTATTCGTAGTTGATCATTTTATCTTGGGAGATAGACGTCCACAATCTGAAAGCATCGTAAAGATGACAAATCTGTCTTAAGGATACAATATTAAACATTGGACTTGATCAGAATTTTGTTTAATAAATACATATGGTTAGTAATTAATTTACTTTCTATTTTGTTTATTTATTTTTATCAGATTGTGATTTTGTTTTTGTAACAAAATTAGAATCTATTGTTTTATTTGATTTTCTTTAATGGTTTGATTTTTGTAATCAATCAGTCTCTTTCCTTTCTATATTTCTTCTGTTTGTTGTTAAGTACACAAACATTGTTTATTCTTAATACAGTGAAGATTGTTCAACATATTTTTTCGAAATGTAACACTCCCATGTAACACACTAAAAAACTCCTTATTGTTTTTTTTTTTCCCAAACATAACAACATAACATTCTATAAAAACTCTTTACTGTACTTTTTCTAAACATTTGTAACGCACAAAAACTCTTGAGTATACATTTTTCCCAAATGTAATACTCCAATGTAATACATTAAAAAATTTCTTAGTATACTTTTCTCAAAAGTAACAACATAACATTTCAAAAAAATTCCTTAGTGTATTTTTTCCAAACGTAACATTTGAATCAATATAACACACAAAAACTTCTTAGTGTACTTTTTCTAAATGTAACACTCTAGTATAACACTAGAAAACCACACTAACAGAAATGCAGATTTCCACGCTCGACAACCAATACTTCAACTACCAATTTCTCCAAAAAGAATCTTCTCACCTTTCCATTCTGTAGACACCCCATTTTTGACTGTCCTCAAGACTTGGACGTCACCGTTTGAATACTCGGTGATTATCCATGTTTGTGTTCGTCTCGAGTTCCCGGAGGCCTTGGCAATGCGCCCCGTCTCAGGACCTCTTGACTCGACTGCTTCGTGTTTGATTTTGGCACCAAACACCTGTGTTTTTGCCTTGAAAGGCAGGGAATGGCTTTTTGGCCATCCCCACACCAAGCCCTCTACCATCATCGGCGCATATGTGTACCACCGGCGTGTTTTCTTAAAAACAATGGCGGTTGGCACTATATGTTGCCGGCACCTTTCTTGTGCGGTGATCCCTTTGGTGGCGTGCACCCTTTGCACCCGAGGCATGGTGCATGCAGTGTGCAGTGGAATACACCATCACTCATCCCCGTGCATGGGAGTGGCCACTTTGCACCCTTGGGCACCTTTGAACCCTCTAACCTTCTAGAAGGTTGACCCTTTTGACCAAGCTTCTTGGAGAAGCTTGGCCAGCTGTCTTAGCTTCCTCTAGAAGCCTAGACTCTTTTGCATCCCTTGAACCTTTCTCTTTTTCTTAGCCTCTAAGTTTCTTGGCTTGGCTTGGCCTATATAAGCACCATCTCTCTCCCTTTGTTGGAGGTTAGCCATTTTCAACAAAAAACCAGAGCTTCTATATCTATATATCTGCCATATACACCCTCTCTCTCCTCTTGTGTGTGTGTTTTTAGGCCTAAAAGTGTGGTTTTACCTTACTTTTACACCAATACACACACCATCACACCTTAGCTCGAGATTGGGAGGCTTGGAGGGTTGTTTGTTGAACTTTTGGACTGGTTTTGATCAATAGAAGAGGGCTGGATCATCTGTTCTTGAGGTGTTCTTCAAGGGTGAGCATTTTACTTTAGTTTCCCCATTTTTGCAACTAGTTTTTACCTATTTTTCTTGCTGTTTTTGGCTTTGTGTATAACATAAAAAAGTCTTATATTTTCTTGCTTTTGAACTTTCATTAAGGTCACTTTGTGGTTTGAGTGCAAACTCACCCTCTTAGGCCTTATTTTGGCCTTTTTGGTGCCTTTATTTTGAGCCTTGTTTGCTTTGTTATCTTGGTCTTCGCACCATTGAAAACTAGTGGGTTTTTAGTGGTGAGGAAGTTGGTTTGAAGTCTTGTTTAGGGGAGGGACACCCCTCTCCCCTTTGTCCCTCTTTTGCCTATTGTTTTGGCTTAAAAGGCAACATGCATGCTTGCTTGTTTTTGGCGCCATTTCAGAACTTTTTTGGGTGTTTTGGATCATATTTTATCTCTGTCTAATGGCATTTTGTTGGCCTTTTGCATGCTTAACATACTTACTTTGCATTCCTCTATTTGGCATAGAAATGCATCTTGTGTTTAGGCCTTGTTTCTTGCATGTATTAGCATAACTCCATGAAGATATTAGCCTCATTTTGTCATGTTTAAGGGCTGTGAGCCACTGATTTTTCCATGTTTGGCATGCTTGATGTGATTGTTTTGCATTTTGGGCTTGTAAGCCTTGAGTATTTTGGCCTCTAGCATGCTCACCTTAGACCATCCTCATGATTTGGCATCATTTAGGATCATATTTCAGTCCATAAATCATGTTTGTATGTTTGTATATGTGACCTCTTTTATGCTTTGAGAATGTGTCCTTTTATGCCTTGAGATAGGCCTTGTGCATGTTTGTGTGTTTAGGGTATTTTGGGGCTACCATGTCAAGGGGTTTGGGTGTATTTTTGCATGATAGAACTCTGTTTTTGTTCGCCTAATACATGCCATGAGTGATCATGTTAGTGGTAGTAAGATGCTCTCTTTGGTGCCTTAGGTTTAGGCTCATTAACTTGCATGCTTGTGTAGCATCTTATTCATGTTTTTGGGCATTTTTTGCCACTGTTTTGGGGAGGTTTGAGGTCTGCCCCATTGTGGTTAAGTCCACCATTGTTTGCTTATCATATGCTTGTTGCTTATTTGGTTCATTACATGTTGTCCCATGCTAGCTTCATGGCATTTTGGTCCATGGTTGCATCACATTTGCCTCCTATAGGATTAGCACTATATACCTAACATGGTATGTTGCATAGCATTTGGCATGCCTTGCATTTTAGCATCATGTTGCATTGTTGAGCCATGTTTGCATAACATGCATTGCATTGCTTGGTTTGGGGTGTCAAACCAAGTGTGAGAAATGAGGGGTGTTTGTACTTCAAGTGGCAATACACATGTCAATTCTCATGTCACTAAGGCCCTTGATCTTGACATGATAGGGTCTTGGTTCTCATTTGTGTGTTGCATGCATATTTACATTGAATTGCAATCTTGGTCCCTTAGGCCATCATGCACCAAAAGGCATAATTGGTGGCCCAAGGACCAAGGGCCATGCTTCCTTGAGCCCCATACATGATAGGGGGCATTGGCCATGCTTACATATGCTCAAAATTCCACACCATGCACTGCTTGTCTGTTGTTGCTGTCAAAACTGTCTTCTGCAGGAATTGTTTGCCGACCGGCATAAAAGAGTGCCGACCGGCCATTTGTTTGTGGCCGATAACCTCTCAAGCAGCCGATGGTTATTTTGAACGGCCGGTGGTCATTTTCTCCAGCTGGTGGTGTACTGCAGTGTGCGTAGAGGGTGTCTTGGGACTTTGGCAGATTTCAGAAAGGCAGGACAGTAAAAATAGAGGTAGCAGTGGTATGGTGCGGGTTTTCCGGGCGAGTCGGATTCGAGCATGCATCATTCGCGCATCCCGAGGCGGGGTTGCGGCCTTTTCTATTCTGCATTTAAATTATTAGTTAAATTAGAAATTTTTTGTAATAATTTATTCTGTATTTGGACTGTACTATTTGGGACTGTATATTCTTTTGGTCCCTCCGGGTGAGGGCAATTGTATAATAAGTGTGCGTGAGTGTATGTATGTCTTCCAACCCCCACTTCTTTCTTCCCTTTTATTTACCTGCTTATGATGGTAGATTAGGGCATATTCAAAATTAGCATACCTTATGCAATGCATGCGTGCATCCATACATTTGTCTTACATGCACCGGGCTCGGTACATCACGCTAACTGCATTGTATTTCAATTTACAAATTGAATACTTGTTACCTGTAGCATTTCACATGCCATGCTTAGGATAGCCGAGCTTGTCTAGATTACACCCTTGCTTGCGTTGCATTAGCCACTTAACATGAACTAGGATCATGCATATGATTACTAACTAGTTTCTGTTTTGGCTTGGAGTACTAGGTGAGTTTTTACGCTTTAGCATATCGCACGCGTGTGAATGTTGCCATAACAGCATGATTACCATGAGGCTAGCTGCTTATGTGATATAACTGCTTGAATGCCTGTGGGTGAAGGTTGGATTGTTTGAGTTGGAAAAACTCATTGAAATCCGTGTTTTAGCTTACTTGCGAGTAGCAAATTTCAAAGCACTTTTCAAAAAACGAACGGATATGCAATGCTTGTTTCCAAATTAGGCAATCTAGTCTATACTTGTTCGCTGTGCGCATAACATAGTAATTCTAGGCTAATAACCGGAATAAGGACGCATAACGTTTTCAAAATTGGATATCATGGTTAGTAGAGGCCGGTCTTCGGACCGGGCGAAAGGGGGTGCTCATAGCTGACCTTCCCCGATCGTACCTAAGCTCCCGAGCCAAGACAACTTTGGTGATGACGGACACGTGGCCTTCGGCACCGAGTCATGGTTTCCTAAATTCCCCATTTTAAAAAATATTTAGGTGGCGACTCTGTATTTGGCAAAGCAATCCATGTTTGGCACTACTTTTCAAAAATCTATTTTTCTTCAAAATAATTTCCCAGATTTGGACTCTTTGGTTCAAGATTAAGAACCGTGACATTTGAGTCCTTTGAACTGTGGTGACCCAGAATATGAACGGAACGGGACTTAACCCTCCCGGGGCGTTCGGGGACGTCTACACATTCTTATCCCAAAAACGAATTAGAAAATTAGAAAAATGAATCACGAAGGGCATTCACTTAAAGTCAAATGACACTAAATCAAATAAATACAAATTTTCAAAACACAAAAGACTAATTGATTCATAAAAAAATTCTTAGTACTCTAATGTACTTTTTTTTTTTTTGAATGCCAAACACGTTTTGACTTTTTAAGTTTTTGATATTTTTAATTAAAAAATTAACATATCAAACACCACCTAAGTTTCTAAACCAAGGATGTCAAAATTTTGGAATGTGAAATTAGCATATTAGTGTGAATTGAGAAAATTTCAAAGTCTTTGTTTGGGAAGAGCTAAAATAGCCTGGCCTTTTTAGCCTCGTTTGGTTTTTGTTTTTGGCTTTTTTGACTTTTGTAGAGAAAAAGTGTAATGATTATAGTTTAGATGTGACATTTTATCTTATTGGCTTATCTAGCCAATTTTATCTTTTGTGCTTTTTTTAACCAAAAAGTCAAAACTAAAAATAGCTAAAATGTGTGAATTGTTAAGCGGAAAAATTTCTAAACAAGTCTGGCGACCTCTTATTGTAAGATTATAGGATCTCTATATTAGAAATCAAAACACTATGAATATAATTAACTACTAAAATATAAACTTAGATACATACCGTTTGATTCCGTCATTGTCTTGAGTTTTACTTGCTTGAAAGAAGATGGTATTCACAATCGGAAAATCTTAGCACCAGCTATTCCCTTCCTTCTCCTAATTTTACGTTGTCTTTCAATGGGGCTGACAACCCTTTAATCTACATATATATATATATATATATGTAAACCCTAATAAGGATAGGAGAGAGGACTGGGCCTAAATAAAACAATTACTGGGCCCTCCCATTAAGGAACCCAAATAACTTAAAACATGCCTTACACCTCCATATCACATATCCACATATAAAATAACAAGGATTTTTTACTGGACGGTCCTACCTTTTACACTTATTCCCCTCTTAGTCCTGAGTTTTGCTTTTGTGAGCCTTTTTTTTGGTACCGTTTTACCCCTCCCCTGTTTTGACGGGTTTCTGTTTGGATTTTCCATCAAAATATTGTGTTGTGAGTATGGATTTGTGATTTGGATTTCTGTGGAACTTCACGATTTGCTAATGTATTATTGTAGAGCTTTGTGATTTGTGATTTCGCGTTTGGTGTATCTTTGCGATTTGTGATTTGCGATTGTGTGCTTGGTAAATCTTCCTATTTGCGATTTTGCGTTTGGTGTATAGTTATATTTTCTGATTTGCAATTTTGTGGAGTTAAGTTGACTGGTATATTTGATTTTGATTTCAATTTCAATGTTTTGGTTCTTTTTAGTTTGAGTTGGTGATTTTGATTTTGTTGTGATATTGTTGTTACTCTATTGTTTCTGTTGCGATTGAATTTGTATTTTGATCATGATATTGTAAGCTTTGAGATATGTATATGTAAAGAATTTTAGATTTTTCTTTTTTTTTGGTTACGAAATTGTCTTGATTGAACACAGGTGCTGGTTTGTTATTTTATACAATGATAATTTTATCACTAAGTATTTTGGGGGTGTTGTTTGATTAACTTTTTCAACAGTGATAAATTTATCAGTGAGTGGGAATAGGAGATGAAAAGGTTGCATAATGTAATGGTAAGATTCAAATCGAGTTACCATGTCTAGTAAGTGTAAGCCTTATTCATTGTTCTTGGTCTTTGGTGGTGTTAACTGTTAAAGTTATTAGTGTTGATTTTTGGATGTGTTTGAGTTGGTTGATAATTTTATCATTGTATTTGATTTTGTTTTAGGGTATTTGAGTTGTTTGCTGAAATATAATTGTTATTTGTTGCAGGATTTATAATGATGGAGAATTGTTTGTTTCTTATGTGCAAGTTTAGAGGTGTGACATTGGTTATCAAGTATAATGATGGATTTAATTTCAAGGATTTAGTATATTAATTGTGTGCAAAGTGGAGTGAGTTAGTTGGTAGTTCTTTGAATATATCGTATTCAATGCCTGGATATTCTTGTTGTGGTCTACAAAGTGAAGAGGATTTGGAGGTTATGGTTGGACTTGCACTTTTTTGTGATATTCATCGTATTGATGTTTTCGTAAAGTGTTGTTCTTTGGGTGAAGGTTATATGATTTTTGATGATGAAGCTAGTAGTAGTAGTAGTAGTGTTGTTTGTGAAACTGATTTTTTGCCTTCATTTTATTCAAATCAATGGAAACCTTTGCTTTCCGATGGTTGGGTTAATTGTATGAAAGGAGTGGGACAAAGGTTTGCTCAAGGAGTTGTTGAATTTTGAGATGCATTGTCAAAGTATTCTATTCATTTCGGTTTTGATTTTGATTTTGATTTTGTTAAGAATGATAAGGATCGTGTCACTATTCATTGTAAGAGAATGGCTGATTTGGGATGTTTATGGAGCGTGCATGCTAGAGTGGAAAATTATAGTAAAGCTTTTGTTATTAAACAATTTGATGATGTTTATACTTGTGGATCTTCTTTTCGTATAGTTAAACATGTTAGGATGACTTCAAGTATGATGTGTGGGCTAATTTCAAGTGATATTCGTAATAAGGCTTTGACATTGGTTAGTGAGGTGGTTTGTGATTTCAAGGATTATTATGGAACATAAGTTTCTTATCGGTGAGCTTGGATGGGTGTTGAAAAAACAAGGGGTCTTGTTTTTGGTGACTATTCTGTTAGGGAAAATCGATGAATCCCCACAAGTAAATCAATCAATGGGAATATAAGCTAATGCGGAAAAATTAAATCAAAGGCAACACAAAAATTTTTACATGGTTCCCTCAATGTGAGGTACGTCCACGGGATCGAAATCCGATTCCACTATCAACCAAATAAGTTCCAAACGATTACAAACGAGACACGAATGGTCTCACAAAACCACCCTTAGGTGAATTCCAAATAATCACAAATAAACAAGAGGAAAGACCTCACCAAATAGATGAACCAAAATCTTCAGAACCAGAGTTGAAGACGACCCAAAATAATGAACCAAATCAACTTCCACACAAAAGAAACAAAAACTTGAACAAATCAAGCACTGTTCACCAAACCTCACCAATTGGACATGCACGGGCACTATTGTCGAGGAAGTATATGAGCCGCCACTTTTTTCTTAGGGAAAAATACTACACCAAAAATATTATATTGTAAATCTAGGGTTTTGTAATCAAACCCTAATTGTATCCCAATTGGATTGGGCCTCCACAAATATAATATATAAAAATATTATACCTAAACCAAGCCAAATTAAAACTTTTTTTCCAAAACCAATTGGGTCCCACACTCCAATAAGGAGGTATACCCAACAATTCTCCCCCTACCGACTTAGGTGGAGACATCAACCATACCCGCCAAAGTTCGACACTTTAAATGTTTGTCCCTCGACAAAGTCTTAGTCAGCATATCTGAAATATTATCATCTGTGTGAACCTTTTCGAAGTTGCAACAATTTCGAATCTAACACATCATTTAATCCAATGGTATCTCACATCAATGTGTTTCGATCTCGAATGAAAGGTAGAATTTTTACTCAAGTGAATAGCACTTTGACTATCACAATAAAGCACATACCTTTCTTGCTTCAAACCCAACTCTTGCAAAAATTTCTTCAACCATAACTCTTCTTTGCAAGCTTAGAATGGCAATAAATTCAGCCGGTAGTTGAGAGAGCAACACATTTTTGTAATTTAGATTGCCATGCCACAGCCCCTCGCAAAAGTCATCAAATACCCAAGTAAATTTCCTAGAATCAACATCACCACCATGTCGAATCAGGAACCCATCAAGCATCGGTTTACGATCCCCAAAACACAAACACACCTTCGAGGTCCCTCCATGATATCTTAGACTCCATTTTACCGCTGCCCATTGTTCTTTACCCGGATTAGAGAAAACGACTCACCACACCAACGGCGTGAGCAATATCCGGCCTTGTACAAACCATGGCGTACATCAAAGAACCAACTGCTGAAGCATAAGGAACTTTCAACATCTCTTCTTTGTCTTTCTCACTTGTAGGACATTGATTCGAACTAAGTTTGAAGTGACCTGCAAGTGGACAACCAACCGGCTTTGCTTTATCCATGTTGAATCTCTCAAGAACTTTCTCAATGTAGCTCTTGAGACAACCAAATCAGTCCCTCTTTGCGATCACGAACAATTTTCATACCAAGTATTTGCTTTGCCGGTCCCAAATCTTTCATAGCAAAAGATTTACTCAACTCCAATTTCAACCTGTTAATCATGGTAGAATCTTGACCCACAATTAACATGTCATCAACATAAAGCAAAAGAATAATAAATTTGCCATCCGGGAAATTTTTCACAAACACACAATGGTCCGAAGTGGTTTTAGAAAAGCCATTATTCATCATGAAAGAGTCAAATTTTTGTACCATTGCCGCGGAGCTTGCTTGAGGCCATACAAACTTTTCTTCAATTTGCAAACAAATTTCTCTTTCCCTTTCTCTACAAAACCTTCCGGTTGTTCCATGTAAATTTCTTCTTCAAGATCACTGTGAAGAAATGCGGTCTTTACATCAAGTTGCTCAACTTCAAGGTTCATACTTGCAGCCATGCCAAGTACAACCCGAATAGAAGACATCTTCACAACCGGCGAGAAAATCTCATCAAAGTCAATACCTTTCTTTTGCCCAAAGCCTTTCACAACAAGACGCGCTTTGTACCTCAGATTCTTCCTATCATTCTTCAATTTGAAGACCCACTTATTTTTCAGAATTTTCCTCCCTTTAGGCAACTTTACTAAGTCATATGTGTGATTTTCAAGTAAGGAGTTCATCTCCTCTTCCATGGCCTTTTTCCAATCACCTTTCTTTACATGCTCAATTGCTTCTTGGTAGCTCTCCGGCTCCCCTTGATCAGAAATCAACACAAATTCATTGGGAGGATACTTTCTTGAAGGTTGTCGGTCCCTTGTAGATTTCCTCAACTCAAGTTGTGGTGGCGGTTCTTGAGTTGGATACTCTTCCTCAATTTCTGGCTCAACTTCATTAGGATTAGCATTATCCTCTATATCTTTAATAGATGGCTGTATATCTCCCCCATTTTCATCATCAACTGGAGATGAAGGAGATGGATCCATGTCAATGAGATCATTAGTTTTTGGCTCCGGTTGATCACCTTTACCAAAGTCTTCAATTGTTTGGTCTTCAAGAAACACAACATCACGGCTTTGAATGACTTTCTTGTCGACCGGATCCCATAATCTATACCCGAATTCATCACGCCTATAGCCAAGAAAAATACATTGTCTTGACTTACTATCAAGCTTGGACCTCTCATCCTTTGGAATGTGAACAAAAGCTCGGCAACCAAACACTCTCAAGTGCTCATAAGACACATCTTTGCCACCCAAACTCTTTCAGAACATCACCATTCAAAGGATAGCAAGGAGATAAATTGATCAAGTCAATCTGCATTTCATTGCCTCACCCCAAAAGGATCTTGGCAATTTAGCTTGTGAAAGCAAACACCTTGTTCTTTCCACAATGGTGCGGTTCATCCTCTCGGCAACGCCATTTTGTTGAGGAGTCTTCTTAACTGTCTTTTGATGCCGAATACCTTGGCTGCGACAATACTCATCAAATGGCCCAATGTATTCACCACCATTGTCTGTTCGGATGCACTTCAATTTCTGCCCTGTTTCTCTTTCAACTATGGCCTGAAAATGCTTAAATACTTCTAGAACTTGATTTTTAGTTTTTAGTAGATAAGCCCAAACTTTCCTTGAATAATCATCAATGAAAGTAACAAAATAAAGTGCACCACCATGTGTTCTAACTTTTAAATGACCACAAACATCCGAATGAATTAACTCCAACACATTTTCTTTTCTAGAAGCAACATTTTTATGAAAAGAAACTCTATATTGTTTACCCGCTAAACAATGAACACAAGTTTTAAGATGTGTACCTTTCAAACCGGGTAGAAGCTCTTTCTTGAACAATACTTGCAGCCCCTTTTCACTCATGTGGCCAAGCCGCTTGTGCCACAATTCGGTAGAAGTATCATCTTCAAGTGCATTGACAACACCTTTACAAATTTTTCCTTGCATCGAATAAAGTGTATGAGTCTTCTTGCACTTAGCCACCACCAAAGAACCCTTTGTGAGCTTCCATATTCCATCACCAAATTTGTTGTTGAAGCCTTCATCATCTAGCTTCCCAGTAGAGATTAAATTAAGGCGAATGTCGGGAACATGCCTTACATCTTTAAGCAACAATTTGCAGCCCAAATTTGTTTCCAAGCAAACATCACCCATACCAATAATCTTGGACAAACCTTCATTACCCATTCGAACAGAACCATAATCTCCTGCAGTGTAGGTAGTGAAGAAATCAACTCGAGAAGTCACATGAAAAGAAGCACCAGAATCAATCACCCAATGACTCTCTTGGCCCACAAAATTGATACAATCATCTTCACAAACGACCATGATATCATCGGTAGTAACTGCTGTTGTGTCTTCTTGCTTCTTATCCACACTTTTGTCACGCCTTTTTTCTTTATTCTTGAGTTTTCGGCATTCTCGCTTCATGTGCCCTTTCTCATGGCAATAATAACACTCAATGTCTTTCTTTGAAAAAGAACTATCTCTTGACTTGTCACGGCTTTGATCACGACCATGAGGAGTCTTACCCCTCCCCCTTGTTTTACTTCGGCCTCTCACAACAAATGCTTCCGAATGAGAGGTACTGGCTGATTTTCTTCTAGTTTCTTCATTCAACAAGCTACTAGTGACTTGACCCATAGTGACAACTCCATCGGGCGCCGAATTACTAACTGTCACAACCAAAGTCTCCCAATTTTCGGGTAAGGAACTAAGTAGCATCAAAGCCTGCAACTCATCATCAAAAATAATTTTCATAGAAGCAAGTTGGTTAACGATACTCTTTATTTCATTCAGATGTTCCTAATAGGCGCCTCTTTATATTTTAAATTAACCAACTTACGAAAGCAGAAAGGCTTTATTTGTGGCTGATTTTCTATCATAAAGACTCTCTAATTTTTTCCATAAATCATGTCTTTGAAGTTTCAGAGCAACATGATGAAACACTGCCATCAATCCATTGACGGATAACACCAACGGCTTTCGATTAAGCCTCTTCCACTCATCATCTTTCATATCGGAGGTTTGCCATTATCACCCTCAATGGGTCCATACAAGTCTTTACAAAATAATAGGTCCTCCATTTTAGTTTTCCAAGTTACCCAATTGCTTCCATTGAAGCTAGACATACGACCCACATTCCCCTCCATTGATTTACACAAATAAATAAATCCAAATAAACCGTAAGCTCTGATACCAGTTGTTAGGGAAAATCGATGAATCCCCACAAGTAAATCAATCAATGGGAATATAAGCTAATGCGGAAAAATTAAATCAAAGGCAACACAAAATTTTTTACGTAGTTCCCTCAATGTGAGGTACGTCCACGGGATCGAAATCCGATTCCACTATCAACCAAATAAGTTCCAAACGATTACAAACGAGACACGAATGGTCTCACAAAACCACCCTTAGGTGAATTCCAAATAATCACAAATAAACAAGAAGAAAGACCTCACCAAATAGATGAACCAAAATCTTCAGAACCAGAGTTGAAGACGACCCAAAATAACGAACCAAATCAACTTCCACACAAAAGAAACAAAAACTTGAACAAATCAAGCACTGTTCACCAAACCTCACCAATTGGACATGCACGGGCACTATTGTCGAGGAAGTATATGAGCCGCCACTTTTTTCTTAGGGAAAAATACTACACCAAAAATATTATATTGTAAATCTAGGGTTTTTGTAATCAAACCCTAATTGTATCCCAATTGGATTGGGCCTCCACAAATATAATATATAAAAATATTATACCTAAACCAAGCCAAATTAAAACTCTTTTTCCAAAACCAATTGGGTCCCACACTCCAATAAGGAGGTATACCCAACATATTCATCATCATTTGACGATCTTCGTTGGTATGTTGATGCCGCTAATGATTGTAATCCGGGGAGTGTTTTTGATATGGAATTTGATGTTGATAGTAAAGGAAGACATTTCAAATGCTTGTTTTTCGCTTTTGATGCATGTATTCATGATTTCAAGTATTGTTGGCCTGTGTTGATGCTTGATGGAACTTTCTTGAAAGGAAAACACAAAGGTTGTTTATTGGCTGCTACGGCAAAAGACGGTAACCAAGGTATATTCTGTGTCTATTTGTTATTATTATTAAAACAATGATAATTCTATCATTTTTGTTACTGGAGAGTGTTGATTATTGAGTATGGTCAATCTATTAGTGATAAATTTATGTTGTATACTTTTGTTAAATTCTTATATTTATACAGTGATAAATTTATTATTCATTGATTCTATATGTTGTATGCTGCTATTGAATTTTTGTAGTTATACAATGTTAAATTTATCTATGGCTGGTGCTATATGTTATATACTTTGTGTTTTGATTTTGTTTTTGTAATTTTTTTTATTTGTTATTGATAATGTGTCTATATATTTTGTTTGTAGGTTTATATTCGTTATGTTTTGCCATTATTGATAGTGAAAGTTATGACAGTTGGCATTGGTTCTTGTCAAAGTTATTTGTTATTTTGACTCCGGGGAGAGATATTGCGTTTGTTACTGATCGGTATGGAGGTTTGCGGAAAGTTTTAGCTGAGGTCTTTTCATTTTCTTCTCATTCTTTTTGTCTAATGCATTTGAAGACTTATTTGTCAGTGAAGAGTCGTGAATCTAAAGAGTATTTGCTTACTCTTTTTAGTAGATGTGCATATGCTCTTACTATTGAGTTGTTTAATGAGCTATTTGAAGAATTTAAGGGTCATTGTGGTTGTAGTGTTGAGAAGTTTCTTGAGGATTTGCCTAATGAGTGTTGGTGTAACGCTTATTTTCAAGGCAAGAGGTATGGTGAAATGTGCACAAATGCTGCGAAATCTTTTAATTCATGGATTAGGGATGAACGCCATTTGTTTTCAACTAGTCTTGTTGATGCTATACGGGGTGAAACTAATGGAGCAATTTTCAAGAAGGAGAGAAGTTGGGAATAAGTGGAATCGTATTGTTTGTCCTTTTGCAGAGAAAAAGTTGGAAGAAGCTTTTAATGATACAAAAGCATGGATAGTTAAGAAATGTAGCAATGATATTTATGAAATCTAATTAGATCATTCAGTTATGGTTGATATTGGGAAACATTCTTGTTCTTGTCGATTGTGGGAAATTGATTCTTTTCCTTGCAAACATGGTTTTTGTGCTATAAAGAGGAGTGGGAAGGATCTGAATTGTTTTCTTGATGATTACTATTGTGTTAGTAGTTATAGTGATTCTTATTCACATTCTATTTATCTAGTTCCTAGTATGTGGAAGCCAAATGTAGTTGTTAATAATGACGTTGTTTTACCTCCTCTTTATAAGAGACCAGCTGGACGTTCAAGAACAGAGAGAATACCTTCTAAGGGCGAAATCAAGAGAATTAGGTGCAGTAGGTGTGGAAAGATGGGAACTCATAATTGGAAGACATGTAAAGAAGCTTTGCTTTAGTTGTATTGATTTTAATTGAATTACTTTGTTGAGAGTTGAGAGGTGTTAATTGCATTGAATGATTGAGTATTTTTGAAAAGATGTATCATTTTGGTACTTGCATTGAATGATTGAGGAATTTATTGAACATAAATTATATTGTTTGCTGATATTTTTACAGGATTAAGTTTCACAGATTTATATTATTTGATTTGGGTTAAATGTAGTTGCTATTTTTGGTGTTTTATACAGTGATAAATTTATCACTGGTTGGTTTGGACAAGTTGGTGGATTATTTTTTTGTAAGAATGATAACTTTACCATTGTTTGAAGGAAGCAATCAAGCATTAATGGGGTTCCTGAATTTTGTTATTTTCAAGAATGATAAATTTATCACTGATTGTATGGGAAGAGTTGACGGTTTATTACATTTATGTTAGTGGTTGTTAAATTTATCACTGTCATATCCAAGCACATGTTCTTTTTTGCAGTGATAAATTTATCACTGGCTTAAACTCAACAAAAATCAATTGATGTCACTAGTTATACATGTTTTTAGTTTTTCTGTGCCTTGATTAATTCAAACAAGAATACAGCCTTGCTTGTTAGATAATGCATCCCTCAGAAACACAAATAATTTGTGCACTGAATTTACAATGACATATGCTAGACCTCTTTCCAGTTTCTTTCTCTTCACACTGTACCTTATTTACTCTTGGGTTGATTGCTGATAAAAGGAGAAGAAAGAAAATGAATATATATATATATATATGTACACATATATCCTTTTTTGGTCTTTTGTTGTTTCTGAGTGATTTTATATAGTGGATGTCTTTTATGATATTCCAAATGACAGTAGATTTGAGATTCAAAGTTTGAATACGGTTTTTCCCATAAGTCTTTTAGCATTCAAAGGAGTAGATCTTTGTATATTACTTACTTATAGGAAGCAATTTTTGTCTGGAGTTATGTAATTTTCCCAGGAAAAATTTCCATAATACAAAGCTGTAGATCAAATCTCTAGAATACATAATTGCATATCTGCTGTGTTAACTGCTTTGCAAAGCAAAAAATTTTAGATCAACTACCATGTTTATCTGGTTTAGCAACAAGTTCTCAGTCTGCATACTGTTTTGTGGTCACTTAGAAGCAAGCTTTGGATGTTTGAGTTGTTTAACTGAAGTATCAAATGGTTTTGATTATTCAGAAATCACCAAGGATGGCATGTTCTTACATTCATTCTCAAACTTGGGAATATTTACAAATTGTAACAGTATTTTAATTTCCAATTTGGACAATGTAATAGTGTTTGTGTTTTCATTTTTAATTTAGGTAAAATTTTTATTATTTTTTATAGTGTTTTGTTTACTTGAATTAGGGAAAAAGAATGTGAGAGAGAGAGAGAGAGAAAGAGAGAGAGAGAGAGAGAGAGTTGCTGGTTTTTTTGTTTGAACAGTGGTAAATTTATTAGTGTTCACAGTGATGAATTTGTTGAAACAGTGATAAATTTATCAGTGTAACCAAAATACTATAAAAAAAATAAATTTATCAACATAGTGACTCCAAACCTGTTATTAACCTTTAAATTCAATACAAATAATCATATTAGAATCAATATTTTGAATGAAATTTGCATAACAAGACTGATATCAAAAGCCAGATCTGGTAACAATATGGCTAAAAAAGACTGAATGTTTCATTGAAGCAAATTTGACATTGTAATAACCAAGCACTGTCCATAACTTTGACATTGTAACAACCAAGCATTGTAATATTCATTAGAGCAAAGTAAGAACCAAAATTATCAAAATACAGGTAACACTGTAACAACCAAACAAGCAAAATGTATGAAGTATTGACATTCTAACAACCAAATGAATCAATGTTTCCTTTTGTTTTGTTTTCTTCTAGATTTGTTGATTATTGCGGAGGCAAGTCATCAATGTTTTCATCAACTATTTGTTGTTGAGCAGCTTGTTGGTCAATCAAGAAGATTGTTAACATATCGGCTCTCAATTGATTGCATTCTTTCTTGGAAAAAGTAGGCATTATGTTGTTTTTGGAAACATATTGCCTCATGGTATAGCAAACAATGATTCCACCATCAAGCTTGCAAAAATATTTTGAAATCAAAATATTATAATTTGGTTTCATTGCTTTTTATTTTTTTATTTTTATAACAGTGTTTTGTTATTGATAAACTAACGACATGTCTTCTTGTTGTGGGCTGTTGATGACGCTCTCTGTCTATCAAGGTTGATGAGAGTTGGCTTCCTTTCCTTTATGTACTTGTCAATAATCTCTCTACAACATATACATTTGTATAATTGTTCTATTAGAAAGTCAATTGAAACAATTAATGAGAAACCATGGATTTAAAGAATGATAAATATATTAGTGTATAAATTTTTGATGTATAATTGAGCATGGATCAGGATTGATGTATTGGATTAATAGTAAGTTTGATAGTGAAAACATTTTTACCACTTCATTTGCGGCATTGAAGTGTGGATCTTTAGGCATTGCTGCCCTTGGTCTCATGGAATTGTAGAATTTCCATGAACCTTCTTCAATGTCAAGGACAAGTATTGTCCAATGAAAATTTTGGTTGATTGGGAAGAGAAGGTATCTTGTTTTCATGGCTTCAGGCATTAATTTGTTCAACATTCTCTTTCTTGCTTCCTCATCTTTTGTTGTCAACAAGTGCTAACAAATATATAAAAAAAAATAATGTTAATTTAACTTTAAACTTTTTCAAATTAAATAGGTGGTGAGTATGAAACTTTTTGTCATTGTGATCAAAATTTTATCGATCCATATCAAAATTTATCACTGCATTGCGAAATTCATCAATACTACATATAAAGGGAACACATCTATTGTTGTCTTGAGGCCTTTTTTCTCCTCCATGCCAAATGATCTTTATATCCCCTAATATATCTATACTATTCTTCTCTTTCATTTGGTAAATATTCATAGATGATCTGTAATAGGCTATATATCCATATTGTTTATTTCAAGTACACTCATGTGAGTGTGCACATCTACTAATATATATATATATATATATCATGATTCTCTCCATTCCATAGTTGTAATGAAAGATGTCCATTACTTAATAAATTACATCAAACAAGAGCTCTATGAGGCTTCACCACTTACAAAATGAAAGTGAACTATGTCCTGCAACATTATAGCATATAATCCAGCTATTTCAATTTCAACACATCTCAATATTTGTTAAAGTTTTCAATATCATATACAGTAGTTTCGAAAACCTAAAAAAGTGCCCAGAATTTGTAATCAAAGACTAGTATTTACTTATACTGTGGCGCCACAATAACAAGGTCAAAATATACAATAGTGATTACAAAATCTGAGTCAGAAATTCTGGTTTGGTTTGCTTAACTTTTTGTTTCAAATGTCAAGATTTGAATTAGGAAATAGGGCCAATTGAAGAGGGAAGGTAGTGTCATATGTTTGAAACTAGTTACTCAGTTAAGCAAACAGAGGTTATACACTGATAAAAAACAAAACAAGTGTTGTTCCTCAGTTAAGCAAACTAGTTATTTACATGGCAACTTAAAATGAATATGAATGATGATGTTCCTTGTTTTTGTACAAGCAAGTGTTCTGCATATGCGTCTATTATCTGTGTTAAAAACAAAAAACAAAACAAGGAATTAATATAAATCAAACACTAAAATGTTATTTTGATGAGTTACAAATTCAACTTACAATGCTTGCCAAATCTTGACCCTTCAATATTTTGTTAATGTCATTTAAGTAGACATAGGTTGCATGGTCAGCTCCTTGCCACAATGCCTGATCCTTGAAAAAAGGGTTATTAGTGTTGGAATAATAAATTTATTAATATTTTTAGAATATTTGATACTTATAAATTCAATATGAGTTAATGATAAACAGTCGGCAAAAGTGAACTACAGGAGTCAAGAGAGAAGATTATTACTTTTTCTTTGTATTCGCCCAATGTGCAATGAGATTTTGCCTTGATTTTTTTGGTAGGATGTTGAAAATTTCGTTTGAATTTTTCAATTTTTTCATTGCAGGCTTTTCTTGTGTGTGTCGTTCTTCTGAGTACTTGTTTGCCTTAGCCAAGGTTGCAATTCTCTCATGGAGTATCTTGATTTCTTTCATCTTTCCTTTGCATTTGATTTTTTGTAGTTTCTATTGATCTTGCATTTCTTTGTTCAGCTTCTTGAGTTGTTGCTGCAGGTTATCATTTGCAGTTTGAAGGATGTCCTTTTCCATTTGTAACCTTTCCATTTTGAGCATATCATCTTCTATCTTTTGAAAAACAAGTACTTCTACCAGATTTGGATCCACTTCAGGCTCTTTGTCAACCTTATTTCCTTCACTCTTTTGTGATTCAACGGGTACTGTTTTCTTTTTATTTTCAGGGCATATTTTGTGTGGAATTGGTTCCCATGTTTCATGTTTGGATTTGTCTTCAGTCAATGTTTGTTCTTGTTTTTCAGAATTTTCAGTCTGATTTTGTTACTGAAAATTAGCATCTTCATCTTTGTCTTCATCTTCATCTTCATCTTCATCTTTATCCTCAATTTCTCCTAGCAGCATTCGGTATATTTTTTTCTCTTCATCTATGTGCTTCAAATTGTTCTCCTACATAGATGAAAATTAAAAAAATGAATGATATGATACAAATTTCAGAGATAAATTTCTCATAGCAAATTTTATCACTCAATTAGGAAAATTAAACAAATCTATGATTGTTATGACAAATTTTATCACTGAACTAGGCACAGTAAGTAAATATGTCATTGTATAGCAAATTTTATCACTGAATTAGCAAAAGTAAGCAAATAAAGTAAATATAAGACAAAATGTCTAATTTAATTCATTTTTACGGATAAATTTATCAATACGGAAACCTAATCAATTCTAGTCAAATATAAAGTAACACAAATAAAGTAAATATGAAACAAAACTCATGCACAGTAGACAAATAGAAATACATTCACTGCATAAAAGAATTTATCACTCAATTAGGTATACTAAGGGAAATTTGTCACTGAATTAGACAAATTAAATAAATTTATCAGTGTGAACAAAAATTTATCACTGCATAAGAACATCTATCATTTGTTTAAACAAAACAAAGGTTAGCATTGCATACCACAATATCTTTTAGATCTTGCAAGGATGAACTTGCCAATTGTTGTCCCAAACGTGTGATGTTCCATTTAGCAAATCTTGGGATTGCATTATTGGCATTGGGTTTGATGGTGCTTGTGTGTTCGCATATCCAATACTGTTGAAGACAAAAAAATTGTTATAAACAAGTATTTAGTAAACGTAAATATTATAGTTCATAAGTTATAAGTGAGGTATTTACTTACCAATACGACCATCACACATCCGGACACTTTATCAATTTGGTTGATGTTTCTTTCTATTGATTTTGTGAGCTGTTGTTTTGCTGTGTCGCACCAATCATAAGACTTCATTTTGTCAATATCCTCAAGATATTTCATGAACCCCTACCCAATTGTAGTGCCAGTACCAGGACTAGGATATAACAACAGCAAGCAAATCAAGAGGCACACAAGCCTCACAACATCTTCTCTATCTTCCTTCTTGTTGCTTCTCAAAAGTTTAGTTATCAACTTTTGGATTGAAGCACTTGTCATTCTACTCTCTCTTATTTTCCCTCTTTTTACCAAATCTATGTCATCTTTTCTTCTATATACAAGATTCATCTTCTTTTGTCCACATGCAATCCCAAAAATTAACTTAAAGTCATTTCTTTTCAACTTCAGCTTCTTCTTTCAACTTCAGCTTCTTCCCTCCAATTTCAAATGTGGTTCCATCCATTTGGTATGTTTGCAAGATTTTTTCAACCACATCATCATATTTCATTGAATCTGCTTTTTGCACCTTCTTCTTTGACAAAATGTCAACTAGAAGGAAGAAGGGAGTCTTTTTCAATATTTGGAAATGCTCATTTTCAAGTTTCGTGGCATTGAAGAATCTGATGAGGCATAGCATGTTTGAGCGGTACACATACTTTGCTTCATGGTCATGAATTTGATCATTTGTTGTTTTTCTTCCCTCTATTTTCTTCTTGTCTTTTGGTTTGTGCTGCTTTGGTTCTTGTTTGTTTTGTTGGGGCTTGGTTCTTGTTTCTGTTTGTTTATGTTGTTGGTGTTTGGTTATTCTTTCTTTTTGTTCTCCTTGTTTTTGAGCTTCATTTGCAGGTTCATTCTTCTACTGTCTCTGTCTTTTCTTCGTTTATTGCTGCTTGCTTGTTGTTTCTGTTGTTGCTATTTCTTTTTTGTTATCTTGTTGCTTTTTTGTCTCTTTATTGTCTTTCACTTCTTGCTTTTGTGTTTTTGCAGTTAAAGATCTTCTTTCTGGCATAGATAATCTCATAAGAGAGCTCACAACATCTATATAAAAGAAGGATATCAATGAAATAGGCAAACCATGCAAAATTTATGGATATACGACAAAATTTATCATTTAATTAAGCAAAGAAACACTGATAAAACTTGAATATATTCATAATTCCTCTGTATTCATTTTGTTAGCTAGCAAACAAAATAATTCAAACAATCAAAAAAGAATTATGACAAAATTTATTACGTAATTAAGCAAACAAAGCTTATACAATGAATAGCTCTAATAATGACCAGCAAAATAGACCACTCAATTGGGTTGGGTCAGATGCATGTGGCAACAGTTGGGAAGGAATTCATTGCACCAATTCACATGTGACATCTATATAAGTCGCTATTGTGTTTTACCTTTAATGCATTGTTGCTGTTTCCTTATTCTTTCTTTTGCTTCTGCTTGTTTTTCAGCTTCATTTGCAGGTTCATGCTTCTGCCGTCTCTGTCTTTTATTTCTTTCTTACTGTTTGCTTGTTATTTATGTTCTTGCGGTTTCCTTTTTGTTATCTTGTTGCTTTTTTGTCTCGTTGTTGTCTTCCTTTTCTTGCTTTTGTCTTTTTGCAGTTAAAGATCTTCTTTCTAGCATAGATAATCTCACAAGAGAGCTGACAACATCTATATAAAAGAAAGATATCAATGAAGTAGGCAAACCATGCAAAATTTATGGATATACGACAAAATTTATCATTTAATTAAGTAAAGAGACACTGATAAAACTTGAATATATTCATAATTCCTCTGTAATCATTTTGTTAGCTAGCAAACTAAATAATTCAAACAATCAAAGAAGAATAAGAAGAATTATGACAAAATTTATTACGTAATTAAGCAAACAAAGCTTATACAGTGAAGAGTTCTAATAATGACCAGCAAAACAGACCACTCAATTGGGTTGGGTCAAATGCATGTGGCAACAGGTGGGAAGGAATTCATTGCACCAATTCACGTGTCACATCTATATAAGTCGCTATTGTGTTTTACCTTTAATGCATTGTTGCTGTTTCCTTATTCTTTCTTTTGCTTCTGCTTGTTTTTCAGCTTCATTTGCAGGTTCATGCTTCTGTTGTCTCTGTATTTTGTTCATTTCTTGATGTTTGCTTGTTGTTTATGTTCTTGCGGTTTCCTTTTTGTTATCTTGTTGCTTTTTTGTCTCATTGTTGTCTTCATTTTCTCGCTTTTGTCTTTTTGCAGTAAAAGATCTTGTTTCTGGCCTAGATAATCTCTTACGAGAACTCGCAACATCTATATGAAAGAGGTATATCAATGAATTAGGCAAACCATGCAAAATTTATGGATATACGACAAAATTTATCATTTAATTAAGCAAAGAAACACTGAGAAAACTTGAATATATTCATAATTCCTCTGGATTCATTTTGTTAGCTAGCAGACAAAATAATTCAAACAATCAAATAAGAATAAGAAGAATTATGAAAATTAAGCAAATTTATCACTGAGGCAAATTTGGCGATAAAAAAGAAAAAGAAGAAAAATAGAGTGAGGCTAATTCTTTCCCAAAAGAGATCAAATTTGTTTAAGTTGGTGAGTCTATTGACTATTGTGTCAATCATCTTCTGCCTACATCAAATTTTTGCTAATGTATCCCTACATAGAAATGGAGATGAATGTATAAGTGATAAACTTATCAGTTGGTTTGATAAACTTATCAGTTGTATATTCATTTATGTATGTATAGTTACTATTATCTATACTATCTATACTATTATATTATGTGAGCCCCTATATTGGTTTGTTGAAGCTTTTGCCATGTGGCATTTACATAATTTTAAAAAAAAAACTACTCAAATTTTACTTGATGTTAGTTACTCTCTTATGGAAACAAACAGTTACAGAATCACACCCTATGGTATGGTTTAATTATCAAATCTATAAATTGGTTTGAGTTTTACAACAAAAAAAAGGTTTATCAGGGGAGATGCCTTGATTTGATGCACTTCTATTATAAGGTAAAAGTATTGCAAGGCTTCTATTTGTAGGCTACATCAACAGCATGATTTGTATATTTAAATTTGATAAAGATTATTGAGTTATTTTTTTCTATTTACAATTGGTATTTCAATTGTTAGTACATCTGTATACAGTTTAAGCTATTTCTTTTAGTGGAATTTTAGTATGAAAATTTGCTCAAACAACCATTATCCAATAAAAAAGAAAAAAAAATATCAATTATAAAAATTTTACCAAAAGAGGGGTGTGGTTTATAATCGATCAAATATTAAACAAAAATCACACAAAAAATTAATCCATAAGGTGTAAAAAAATTACAATTTTTGAGAAATTGGACATAGTGAAATAACCAAATAAAAATAAAATAAAATATATCAAAAGAAGGATGCAAGTTATTATCAATCAAATATTAAATAAAAGTCACACAAAATTTAATCTATAAAAACACACACGTAGTGTGCGCACCCTTCTAGTTACTATTATATATGTGAACAATTCACTCTAATCTCTTGAACCTAGTCCCTACTTTAATCTCTTGAACCGACTCCCTCCATTTTTGTTAATTGAATTTTTTTGTATCAAAAAGGAAATTTTTTTTTTTTTTTAAAATGAACCTAATTTTGAACTTGAAAACCAACACCCTTATCACTTGATCAACAAACATTTCACATATTCACAAGTTTTATTTTCCGAAAATGTCCTAATATTGTTGAAATTTGCAAGTTGTAATTGAACTATATCTAGGGTTTTTCAAAATATGTTTGACTAGGGAGAGAAGTAAGGGTTTCAGTTGCTTACATTTTACAGGCATGTTTCGTCGGAATTTTTCTTCGAATCGACTGATTTGGTGTTCGAATTGCTTGAGTTGTGTTCATTGTTTCGCCTGAGAATGGAAGGGTTTCACCGAAGGTGGAGAATGAGAAAGACAGGGCTTGAATCGCATGACTCACACTTTTGTTTCCCGTGTCTGGAAAATATATTGTGCTACAATAGTACTTTTTTAAAATTTTTTTTATCGGTGATAATTTTATCAATGGAAAATATCTTTGTACAATAGCAAGATATTTCGAGTTTTGCAATTCATTTTCAATTTAAATTGTTCAACATTTCAGTTTAGAAATGCTTCAGCGTTCTCATATTCATATTCAGATGAAATATAAACATATTATATTTGGTATTGAAACGAAATATTTGTAAAACTTATTAAAAAAAATTTAAAAAAAAAATAAATTGGCTATCAACTTAAAATTAATAATACTTGATTCTTAAATATTAGTATTTTGCATTGTAAAATTATAGTATGATCTTTCAACATTCTTGAGCTCATGTGTAATTAACTACAAATAATTTTAAATTATTATTATTATTATTATTATTATTATTATTATTATTATTATTATTTTTTTTTTTTTTTACGAATGTATTCTAAACCTTTTATTAACCTTTAAATTTGACACAAATAATCAGATTATAATCAATTTTTTGAATGAAATTTGCATAAAACAAGATTGATATCAAAAGCCTGATCTGGTAACAATATGGCTAAAAAAGACTGAATGTTTCATTGAAACAAATTAAGCACCAAAATGATCAAAACAATGTAATACTGTTTGTGTTTTAATTTTCAATTTAGATAAATTTTTTATTATTTTTTATAGTGCTTTGTTTACTTGAATTGGGAAAAAATGAGAGAGAGAGAGAGAGAGAGAGAGAGAGATGTTACAATAGTACTTTTTTTTGGTCAGTGGCAAATATCTTGCTACAATAGCAAGATATTTTGAGTTTTGCAATTTATTTTCAGTTTAAATTGTTCAAAATTTCAGTCTAAGAAATGTTTCAGTGTTCTCATGTTCAGATGAAATATAATACATGAGAACATTCTTGAGCATTCTTCAGCATTTTATAAACATGAGAACACTTTTGAGCATTTTAATAATTCCTAATTCTTAAATATTAGTATTTTACATCGTAAAATTATAATATAATTTTTCAACAATCTTGAGCTCATGTGTAACTAACTACAGATAATTTTTTTTTTTTTTTTTTACAAATTTATTCTAACTGTACTTATATCTTATTTTTAAAAATTTTACAATGATCAAAACAATGTAATAGTGTTTGTGTTTTAATTTTCAATTTAGGTAAAATTTTTTATTATTTTTTATAGTGCTTTGTTTAATTGAGTTGGGAAAAAAGAATGTGAGTGCGAGAGAGAGAGAGAGAGAGAGAGAAAGAGAGAGGTGCTGGTTTTTTTGTTTGAACAGTGATAAATTTATCAGTGTTCACAGTGATAAATTTGTTGAAACAGTGATAAATTTATCAGTGTAAACAAAACACTATAAAAAAATAAATTTATCAGTATAGTGATTTCAAACTTGTTATTAACCTTTAAATTTGACACAAATAATCAGATTATAATCAATTTTTTGAATGAAATTTGCATAAAACAAGACTGATATCAAAAGCCAGATCTGGTAACAATATGGATAAAAAAAGACTGAATGTTTCATTGAAGCAAATTAAGAACCAAAATGATCAAAACAATGTAATAGTGTTTGTGTTTTAATTTTCAATTTAGGTAAATTTTTTACTATTTTTTATAGTGATTTGTTTAATTGAGTTGGGAAAAAAGAATGAGAGAGAGAGAGAGAGACGCTGGTTTTTTTGTTTGAACAGTGATAAATTTATCAGTGTAAACAAAAACTATAAAAAAAATAAATTTATCAGTATAATGATTCCAAACCTGTTATTAACCTTTAAATTTGACACAAATAATCAGATTATAATCAATTTTTTGAATGAAAGTTGCATAAAACAAGACCTAATAGTGTTTGTGTTTTAATTTTCAGTTTAGATAAATTTTTTATCATTTTTTATAGTGTTTTGTTTACTTGAGTTGGGAAAAAAGAATGAGAGAAAGAGAGAGAGAGAGAGAGAGAGAGAGAGAGAGAGAGAGAAAGAGAGAGAGAGAGAGATGATGGTTTTTTTGTTTGAACAGTGATAAATTTATCAGTGTTTACAGTGACAAGACTGATATCAAAAGCCAGATCTGGTAACAATATGAATAAAAAAGACTAAATGTTTCATTGAAGCAAATTAAGAACCAAAATGATTAAAACAATGTAATAGTGTTTGTGTTTTAATTTTCAATTTAGGTAAATTTTTTATAGTGTTTTGTTTAAGCAAATCCATTATTGTTATAACAAATCCATCATTGTTTAATTGAGTTGGAAAAAAAGAATGAGAGAGAGGTGTTGGTTTTTTTGTTTGAACAGTGATAAATTTATAGTGTTCATAGTGATAAATTTGTTGAAACGTTGATAACTTTATCAGTGAAAACAAAACACTATAAGAAAATAAATTTATTAGTATAGTGACTCCAAACCTGTTATTAAGCTTTAAATTTGACACAAATAATCAGATCATAATCAATTTTTTAAATGAAATTTGCATAAAACAAGACCTATATCAAAAGCTAGATTTGGTAACAATATGGTTAAAAAAGACTGAATGCTTCATTGAAGCAAATTTGACATTGTAACTGTGGAGAAGTGGTTTGGAAATACTCTTCAGATCCTAGGAGGCGCTGGTGATCCTCAGCTAGTCACCTGAAAAGAGGAAAACTCCGGTCGGGGGTGACGGGATTAGCACTCCGACGGACAAGTTAGTTCAGACACTCAAGATCACTTCTTCTTTAAGTTAAGTGAAGTGATTCTTACATACCTTTCTGGATTTGCGGTTCTTATATTTATACTCACTTTTTTGGGCCTCGGGGCCTGAGCCTACTTTTATCCTATTCTCCTTACATTCATTCGGATCTACTGACCCTCGTCTATTCGGCTTTGTTTAACGTATTCGGCGCCCTAGTTACGCAATACGGTTTAGTAGTATCCGATTCGGGTATGCGTCTCCTGACTCTTCCACTTATTCGGCTCCCACAATTGCCCCCCGAATTCCCTATTGACGGTAGTTAATCGGCGAGTTTGGTCTTGAATTGGAAAGGTTGGAACTGGTTAGGTGGCTTCACGTATCCCAATATAGATGTTAGGACGTGCACACTTTTTCGTTTATCATTACGCTTTCCCGTCTCAATCGTGCATTTCGCATTTATTGTGATTTGAAACTTCGGTCTTTTCGAATGCACAGTTCGTCGAGTATTCGAGACTCTTAGACCGCCAACGGGTATCCCTTCTTTGACTCGCACGCTCTGCAATTCTTCTCCGTCTACCCTCGTCTCCATTTAATCTTCGTAAGTCTTCTTCTCCTTTCTTTACGATCCTATTTTTTGTTTTGTCGTTTTGATTTCGGCGAAACCTTGAATTCCTGCAGACATGGCTAAACACTTGAAAGGCCTTCTTTCCGAGGGTCGACAAGCGATTCCTGAGATTTTTCCATTCTGACGACGCCCACTTATCTCTCGTGAACGTACTGCACCTTGACATGGAGAGGGAGGATCGTAATACGATCGCCTTCCTCTCCTATCTATAGCGGAGGCGGAGTCCGCTTTCCCTACACCTCTACTTAGGGCCGCCCTTTGCTATTGAGTCGATTCCTTCTCAACCCAACGCCAATTTCTTTCAATCATCATGGGGTGATTGAGTGAACCGTCTTAGGATCAACCTTGGCATTCCGGCGATTAAGATCGCCACGCTTTGGCCAAATCTTTCGTCTTGGGCGATACTTTCAGGACACTGACCATCACTTGATAACCATGCTTGCCAGTTCTGGTAAGAGGGTTGACGACGTAATGGTCAATGTTCAAGGCAACTGGGAGTTCGGTGAAGGCGAAGACCGCCTAGATCCTATTCCCAAACGAAAGGGTGATCCAGGTTGTCGTGCAATGCCTTGTTGTTTGTTGACTTGCCCTTCACTCGGCTATTTTCGCTTTAATCACCCTTCGTTCTTTGCAGGTAACAGTTTGAAGAAAATTCTTTCGACGACCGACGAGGCGGTTCTTGAGGAGATCAAATCAAGGCCAGATACTTACCGTCAAACGCATAAAAGCAAGGGAGAGCGGCTCGTATACTCCTCCGATACGAACCGACTTACACTACATACTCGGCTGCGGAAGGCATTCCAATTCCATCTGGCGATCAACACCTTTCGGCTCTAATCTTTCCAGCTTTAAGAACCTTAGGCAAATTGGCCTCGAAGATTCGGATCCAAGGGCAGAGGCTGATCCGGAGGTAGAGGTAGTTGCCGAACCAACCGGAGAGGTTGCTGAGGGGACCGAAGAGGTCGACGAAGCAATACGCTCAGCGTTTGAGGCTGCGGGACTTAACCGGCCTTCACCGTCTACTTCGGGTTGGGCAGAGTTTTTGTCCAAAGATATTTTTGCAAATTTGGGGGACCTACCCGGCGATATTTTTGAAGTTATGGTTGGGGAAAGCCTTACGCAGATGGCGCGAAGGAAAAATACCGAGCGAATGGCTGCTCGAAAGAAGGCCGAGGCCGCCCATTCTGAGCCCACCTTGAGTGAAAATTTCGTACCCGCTATTGAAGAGACGATTTAGGTCACTGAGACCGAAACGGGGGAAAAGGTTGAGGAACAGGTCATTGAAGAACGGCTGGTCTCGGAGGAGCATGGCGAAAAGCGTGGCGCCGAAGGAGAGGCTGAGTCGGAAATTAGCCATGCTTCCAAACGGCCTCGTTTAGAAGAGTCGGGTGTGGCTGCGCCTTTTATTGTTCGGCCTAAGATCAAAGATGCACCAATCTCTTCCGATGCTTCAGTTATTGAGGATCCAGCCGTGGCATTGAGCCTCATGGCTTCAATTTCCTTGTCGGCTGATGTCGTAGCCTTTCGCGCCGTGCCGGATATTATGGCTGTAGCCCTGTCTGCGCAGTCAGCGTTGTTGGTTAGTGACCATCTCAAATTCTCTTGACTTTGCTTTCGTTAAAGATATCTGACAATCCCAACTTGTTTTGCAGACTGTTGGCAGGATAGCGGACCTAGGTCGCCGCCTCCATGATGCCCTCAGCAGAGTTGATCGTTTGCAAGCGGAGGTGGACGGTCAAAGGAGTAGGGCCGAATTTGAGAGTATGAGGACCGCGATGGAGGGTGCGTGAGTTGAAGCAGAGAAAGAGAGGGCTCACTCAGCTGAGCAGCTTTGCTTTGAGGTTGAGGGTAGAGCAAATGCGAGCGAAGAATCGCTTAAGTTAGCCAGGGAGGCGCTGGCCAAGGCGGAGGTTCAGTTAGCGGAGCTCAAGGCTGCCAAGGAGAAAGCTGATTCTGAAGCTTCTGCGGCATTTGAGGCAGGTAAAGGGGCCGCCCTTACGGAATATGTAGATGAAGTCCCCAAATTCGAGAATCGAGGGTTCAAACATAGGTGGTTCAAAGCCCTTGCTGCCGCTAGAGTTACATTGGCCTCGCCAATTCCCTACGAGCAAGTGGACGTGGAGCCACTTGAGTCTGACCCCGAGGGTTGATCTGGGAATCATCTCTTTTGATTTTGATTTAAGCTTTTGTTTGGTAGACTTTTGATTTTGAAGTAAGTTTTTGTTTGGCAAGTTTTCATGTATAAATTGGTTACTATTTGCGCTAAATTTATTAATGAAAAATGCCTTGGTATTTCTCGACTACTTGTTTGTGGTTTGTGAAGTTACGTTAATGAAAAATACTTTACTTGTTCGTGGTTTGTGAAGTTACGTTAATGAAGAATACTTTACTTTTCACGAATTTAGATAAAATCATTGCTGTGTTTTAGCTTTCAGAGATTGAATCTCCTTATGACAATATTCCTATGACAATATTGAATTATCATTTGTGTGCCGCGCACTGTGGGTACTGAGCCGAATCGATTAATGAATCTGCCCTTGCCCCAAACGGTACATGATCATTCAGGCGCCGTGAAGGATCGATTCATGGGCCGGCTGGGTACATAAGCCGAAGAGATTGATAAATCTGCCCTTGCCCTAGGCGGTGGATGATCATTCGGGCGCCGTATGAAACGATCTTAAGATTTGTGAAAGATCGATTCCTGGGGAGGGATCGATTCTTGGGTCGGTTGGGGTACATAAGCCGAAGAGATTGATGAATCTGCCCTTGCCCCAGGCGGCGCATGGGCACCGTATGAAACGACCATAAGTTTTGTGATGGATCGATTCCTGGGCCGGCTGGGGTACATAAGCTGAAGAGATTGATGAATCTGCCCTTGCCCCAGGCGGTGCATGGGCGCCGTATGAAATGACCATAAGTTTTGTGATGGATCGATTCTTGGAGGGATCGATTCCTGGGTCGGCTGGGGTACATAAACTGAAGAGATTGATGAATTTGCCCTTGCCCCAGGCAGTGCATGATCATTTGGGCCCTGTATGAAACGATCTTAAAATTTGTGAAAGATTGATTCCTGGGGAGGGATCGATTCCTGGGCCGGTTGGGGTACATAAGCCGAAGAGATTGATGAATCTGTCCTTGCCCCAGGCAGCGCATGGGCGCCGTATGAAACGACCATAAGTTTTGTGATGGATCAATTCCTGGGCCGGCTGGGGTACATAAGCCAAAGAGCATGATGAATCTGCCCTTGCCCCAGGCGGCGCATGATCATTCAGGTGCCGTATGAAACGACCATAAGTCTTGTGATGGATCGATTCCTGGGTCGGCTGGGGTACATAAGCCGAAGAGATTGATGAATCTGCCCTTGCCCTAGGCGGCGCATGGGCGCCGTATGAAATGACCATAAGTTTTGTGATGAATCGATTCTCGGCCGCCGGGTACATAAGCCAAGAGATTGATGAATCGCCTTTGCCCTAGGCGCGATGGCGCCAGATAAAACGCACCATAAGTTTTGTGATGGATCGATTCTTGGGCGGCTGGGTACATAAGTCAAGAGATTGATGAATCGCCTTTGTTTCGAGTGGCGCATGGCCGTATGAAATGACCATAAGTTTTGTGATGGATCGATTCTGGGCCTTGGGGTACATAAGCCAAGAGCTTGATGAATCGCCTTGCCCCAAAGCGGCGATGATCATTTCGCGCCAGATGAAACGATCTTAAGATTTGTGAAGGATCGATTCCTGGAGAGGGATCGATTCCTGGGCCGGCTGGGGTACATAAGCCGAAGAGATTGATGAATCTGCCCTTGCCCCAGGTGCGCCGTATGAAACGACCATAAGTCTTGTGATGGATCAATTCCTAGGCCGGCGGGGGTACATAAGCCGAAGAGCTTGATGAATCTGCCCTTGCCCCAGGCGGTGCGAGCCGGTCGGCGCCAGGCGTTTGAAGTTTTTACAATTAACGAGATGGCCTCGAGGGGGCTGCCTCTTTACAGCATAAATGATTAAAGTTAAAGCTTTTATGAGCATAGCGCATAACCGACCAGTGTTTGAGGGTCGAGTAAATGTCGAATAGACTCTTCTTTAACAAAGAGGGGAAGTGAAGACGCCGCTAAGCCGGGAGACATGAATCGAGGTAGTGACTCTTCAAGACAGGAGTAGGAGTTCCAGGGATCGGGAGAGGCGTCAGTCTCCTCGACGTCGGCAGTCGCCCAGTGGGACAAGCGATGCAGGCGTAACTTCCCAACCTCGAGTCAAGAGGGCACCTGAGGTGAATCCGCGCCCATTAAGCTTCGCAGTATTTGTGGGGAATAGACCCATGACGGAGGCAGACTCGATAGTTCGAGACCCAAATGTAGCGGTCGAGTTCGCTCGACAAATTTTCCCGCCTGAGGTTCAGCAATCGATGGTAGGTCGCCAGGACTACGAAGTGTTTCGCGAAGGCGTTCATGGGGTGGTGAAGGGGATGTATACGGCCTATGAAATCGGCATGTGATTGCGCGCTGCCCGCCAAGAAATGGAGAAGAAGGATGAACGTATTCGAAGTTTGGAGGCCCGAGCGGAGGCGGCTGAGCGGGAGTTGAAGAAGAGTAAGGCGGCCCAGGCACAACCCACCGGGCAGGGAAACCCAATCGTGGAGGAGAGGGTGACCAGCCGGCTCATCAGTTCCGCGCTTGCCGATCGTGAGACGGCGAGTATGTTCGCGATGGAGAGCGCGAAGGGAAGGGCCTATGAGAAAGGTTTTCATGAAGGCCGAAGAGTCGGAATCGAGAAGACGCCGCATAGTAATAGTTATTGTAAGGCTGAAAAGCGGATCACGTTCAAAAGTATGTAATTTATCGCTTATTTTGTTGAATAAATAAAGAAAAACGTTCTGTCACGAATATTTTATTGTAGTTCGTATTCGGCATGTATGTGTTTCGTTTTACTGGGCTTGAATGAATATATAAGCGTTGACCAGCAGGGTCAATCCATATGCGATAGCCGTTTATTCTGACAGTTATCGCGACTGGCCAAGAGCCTAAGCACAAGTGGCCTTGATGCTCGGCTCAGGGCCTAGATTTGTGAACAACGCACGTGATTCAAAAAGTTGTTTGGATAACTACGCCGTGGGGAATGTCAACCGACGTTTTGTTTATGGCGTTTAGCATTAGCAAAATCGCCTCGGGATGGGGGCCTCGAGATTGCTGCCAGGACTGAAAATAAAAGGAGTGGGTGTTTTGCACAGATGAACAATCACGTATGTGAGGTGGGTTAAGCGGGGGTGTTAATTAGAGGCTGGAGTTCAGCCGACCTTGGTGTTGTCGTGGATCGTGGGGGAGGGGCCGTTCGTATGGGAAGTAGGGTGTTCGAAAGTTGGCATGAACCTTCAAGTCGTCGAAGCAGATCATCCCGAAAGGAAAGGCAACGATCGTTGGATTTATCCCTCCTTGTCCTGGATCTTTGCCTTGACATTGTCAATGGTATCAAGGGAAGATTTGGGCACAGTTGGCTCGAGGCATTGCAATCTGCGGAGGATTTCCGGGTGACGGGAGTTAATTCGGCACTGACGCTTTGCCAATGCATCGTCTCCCCTTTTTAGCTTCTCAAATTGGAAATGAGTATTGTAAATATGAGTTGCGTTTATGTAACAACTGTCTGATTAAATAAAAAGTTGTATTTCAAACATTTGAGTCTTATGCAGAATTTGTTTATTTGCGTCTTATGCTGAATTTTTGTTTGCGTCTTGCCTTGACATTGTCAATGATTGAAAAGTTTTGTTTTGTTCGTTCCAAAGGGGTTTCCGAATCCGGAGGCTTAATCCGCCCTAAGGTGTCATGCACCAAAGGGGGCTCCGAATCCGGAGAGTTATTATGGCCAATCGTGATATCCACGAAGGGCGCTCCGAATCCGGAGACTTAATCGGCCCTAAGGTGTCATGCACCAAAGGGGGCTCCGAATCCAGATACTTAATATGGCCAATCGTGATATCCATGAAGGGCACTTCGAATCCAGAAACTTAATCGTCCCTAAGGTGTCATGCACCAAAGGGGGCTCCGAATTCGGAGACTTGATCGGCCCTAAGGTGTCATGCACCAAAAGGGGCTCCGAATCCGGAGACTTGATCGGCCCTAAGGTGTCATGTACCAAAGGGGGCTCCGAATCCGGAGACTAAATATGGCCAATCGTGATATCCACGAAGGGCGCTCCGAATCCGGAGACTTAATCGGCCCTAAGGTGTCATGCACCAAAGGGGGCTCCGAATCTAGAGACTTGATCGGCCCTAAGGCGTCATGCACCAAAAGGGGCTCCAAATTTAGAGACTTGATCGGCCCTAAGGTGTCATGCACCAAAGGGGGCTCCGAATCCGGAGACTTAATATGGCCAATCGTGATATCCACGAAGGGCGCTTCGAATCCGGAGACTTAATTAGCCCTAAGGTGTCATGCACCAAAGGGGGCTTCGAATCTGGAGACTTGATCGGCCCTAAGGTGTCATGCACCAAAAGGGGCTCCGAATCTGGAGACTTAATATGGCCAATCGTGATATCCACGAAGGGCGCTCCAAATTGATATTATGACGGGCGGCATAATGAGGTTTGTGAGATGAGATGAACGTCAAAGAAAGATTATTTGCATTGCGTATGAAATATACAGGTATCAAAGCCCATAGGTCGGGTCAGTGATATGATTTTCATGAAATCGCTGCTTGTGCCGATTGGGGAGAGCCACAGATCTCTTTAATGCCACGGGCTGTTGGGAAGCGCACGAGCTGATGATAAGTGCTGGGAACGGCCTTCATAGTATGTATCCAGGTTCGCCCCATGATGACATTATATGGGGAAGGGAGCTTTACAACCAAGAATTCTACTTCGACCGTTCTGGAGCCAGCTCGGACAGGTAGTACGATCTTCCCTATCGGGTATTCGGGATTCATATTAAAGCTGAACAATGGATGAGGCGCCGGACACAGATCTGACTCGTTGAGGCCGAGTTTGATGAAAGTTTGGTAATACATAACCTCCAAAGTACTCCCTGGGTCTATGAGAATTCGTTCAATGATGAACCAGTTTATGCGTAATCTAATGACCAACGGATCAATGTGGGAAGCTGTTACGCCACTGAGGTCGGAGTTGTTAAAAGCAATTGTCGAAGCTTCTTTGGGCCAGTCAGTCGGAATACGTCGCCCCTGGAGGATTGGATACGATTGAATTGTGTGCACGGCTGGGGGTGCAGGCAGGTTATAGATTACATGGATCACGCCAAGTGGAAGATAGTCCTGCCTCAAGGCTAGTGCCTTGGTTGGCTTTCCCTGTTTCATATACTCACGTACCGCCTTGTACCGCTTCTTCCAGTGATCTTTAATGCGTAGCAACTCTCTGTTTCGTGGCCATGATCTTTGTGATATTCGCACCGCCGGTCCTTTCGTCGCGTATCGGGCGGCCCCACCATCTTTGACGAGCATTTGAAGAATGGAAGGTGTTGGACTTTGGTCATTATTGCAGCGATTGGTTCTGACAACTCTATGTACTTTTTGTCGGCACGTCTCGAACGTCTGCTGTCGACTTGCAGTTGTTCATTCGTCCGGTAGGGACATTGATCGCTTGATCGGCGAGTGTCCCGCCTTTTATCACGTTTAGTGTGCTGCCGAGGCTCTGGGCTAGGAGGTGGCACGGAACTTATTGGTTGGGCAATTTCAGGGGGGGCCGTTTTGTTGGACATTTGGCCGGCCTTTATTCTTAAGGCATCGTCTTCCACTTTGCAATACTCCTCAACTTTCTTCATCAACGCCCAGACCCTTTTGGGGGGTCTTTTGGTGAGAGAACTACGAAGAGGACTATCTGGGTGTAGTCCCATTTTGAAGGCGGTGATGGCCATGGAGTCGTTACAAGCGTTGTTGACGAGGTTGAAGCACTCCCAATATCGCGCTGAGTACGCTCTGAGCGTTTCTCCTGACTGAATTTGCATGGCCCAGAGAGAGTCGGCCTGTTTCGGCTGTACCTCGTTGGTGATGAACCTAGCCCTAAAGGATTTCTGTAATTGATGAAAGCTTTTGATGGAGGCCGGCTCCAGCTTATAATACCACCTGGCAGCTAATGGCCCCAGGCTGCTGGGGAATATTTGGCACATGAGGGCTTCGTTGTCTGCATGCAATGTCATGGCCTGTTTGTAATGACGGATATGAATGACGGAGCTTTGAACTTCTTGGGCAAGGCTGCCCTTGCAATCCGTCGGACAAAAGGATCGTGCTGGTCATCTTCGTCTGAGCTGCTACTCTTGCGCTTGTTCTTTGTATGTAGACTCTTTTCGGAAGAGCTAGACGTTTCGAATTGTCCCTTCTTGGTGAGCTCCGTGGATAATGAGTTGGAGTCGCTGTTGGTATCCTTGGGCCGGGCTCGAGGTCGTTGTCCACCGGCCCTCGAAGGTCGTTCGAGATCTTGGCGCATGGCTTCTCTCGATTTCGCGACTTCGAGGGCCAAATCTTGACGGAGACGTTCATTTTCAGTGATCATGTTCTCCAGCCTCTGTTCATTTGGCTTTGCTTGTTCCATGATTGCCTGCATTGTCTCTTGCGCTGAAGTCGTTGGTGAATCAAAGTTCAAGGCGCGTCTTGTAGCGATGGTTTCTTTCCTGAGCATATTTGCTGGAGTGACGTCATCTCCCTGTGCGGTCTCGTCAATGGCTATCGGAGGATATTCAGTTACGCCTGCCATGGATGTATTTGAGTATTCCCACAGACGGCGCCAATTGTGGAGAAGTGGTTTGGAAATACTCTTCAGATCCTGGGAGGCGCTGGTGATCCTCAGCTAGTCACTTGAAAAGAGGAAAACTCCGGTTGGGGGTGCCAGGATTAGCACTCCGACGGACAAGTTAGTTCAGACACTCAAGATCACTTCTTCTTTAAGTTAAGTGAAGTGATTCTTACATACCTTTCTGGATTTGCGGTTCTTATATTTGTACTCACTTTTTTGGGCCTCGGGGCCTGAGCCTACTTTTATCCTATTCTCCTTACATTCATTCGGATCTACTGACCCTCATCTATTCGGCTTTGTTTAACGTATTCGGCGCCCTAGTTATGCAATACGAAGCCGAGTAGTATCTAGTTTCTGGGGTACGTGTCTCCCGACTTTTCCACTTATTCGGCTTCCACAGTAACAACCAAGCATTGTAATATTCATTGAAGCAAAGTAAGAACCAAAATGATTATAATCTTTGTCCCAAATTATTCAAGCATTGTTCTCATTGTCTATTGTGTCCCAAAACTCCTTGTCTTCAAGCACCGCTTCTATTGCCTCATCAATGATTTGCTGGGTGTCTGTCTGTTGGTTAGTCAACAAAGCATCTATGATATCTGCTCTGATTTGCTGGCACTGCTCTTTTGTTAAATTAGGAAGGATGTCTTTGTTACAGACATATTCTCTCATGAGGTAACAAACTAGGACGCCACAATCAAGTCTACGATGACATTGGAAAAACAAAGTTAGTAGTCATCAATGATAATTTTATCAATGTAATGTGTTTTGGTTTTCAGAAACTTACGAAAGATCAACTTGTTGGGGACAATTCATTGCAATTTCTGTTTCTTCATGAAACTTGTTACCTTCAATGAGTTTGGGATTGTGATGTTGAAGGTATTTTTCAATAACCTTTCTCTGCAAAAATATTAATAATTAATTGCTGTTTCACAAATAAATGCATAATAAAATTTGATATAGACAAGGGGAATGGATGATATCGTAATTAATTGGTGTTTTACCACTTTGTTTGCCTCATTTAAGTGATTATCTGTTTCTGTGCTTGGTCTCATTGAATTGTAAAACTTCTATAAGCCATTTTCAGTATCGAGTACCAATCCAATGCTTTTCATTGAAAATTGGGAAAAGAAGATATCTTTCCTTGACAGCTTCTAACATCATTTTGTTCAACAATTGATTTGTTTCTGCCTCATCCTTTGTGGTGAACAAATACTGTGTTTTGCAAATATATTAGTTTTGATTACAATGTAATTCGTTAATAGTAATTTTATCACTATAACACTGGATGAATGAGAACTTATGCACTTGATATAGACAAGGGAATGGATAATATCGTAATGAAATATATATATATATATATAATTTACTTATATGGCACGATGTAGTAAATATATATGTTGTTCCTGCTTGCGAACTCAGGCTGAACTTTGGTTTCGGTTGCTCTTCTCTCATTAAGATTTCCTTGCAGGCATTTATTGCCTGTTTTAAAAACAAAAGCAAACAAGGTTAATGAGAGAATTATTATTTGGTATTACAATTGATATATGCACAAATAGGGATTTGATTTTACATTTCTAGAAAGTTCTTTGCATTTGACTATTTTGTCAATATCATCCAAGTACAAATAGCTGCCTACTTCTTTTCCTTGTTGTTGGGACTGTGAGACACCAGAAATTAATCACACACAATAACACAAGAATATTTACGTGGTTCGACAATTGCCTACGTCCACGGAGAGCTATCCACTATAGAATTTCTCGGAGGGAGTTTACACCACTCAAACCTCACACACTTACTATAGCACTCTCACTACACTTGAACTCTCATAATCTCTATATCTTTGTGTGTTCATAAACCTCTCCTCCTCACCTCAATTTATACATAATCGAGGAAGAGGAGAGCCACAAACAATTAGTGGGGCGGTGGCCACTCCCACTTACCAACCCCACTTCTCTCCAAGTGGGTTCTCCATTTAGGTAATGGAATGGGTAGTGGGTTTTCCATTTGTCTCCAAGGTGGATGGGCTGGACACTAACAATTCTCCCCCTCCACGCCCATACGGAGAACTGACTTCTCATTTGAAGTCCATCCCGGCCATGTCTCTGCAGATTTCGAATTTGTTTCTCGAGACCACCTTTGTAAGTATGTCAGTTGGATTCTTATTTGTATGGATCTTGATCAGTTCTAATAACTGCTTTTCCATCACTTCGCGTATCCAATGATACCAAATATCAATGTGCTTTGTGCGAGAATGGTACATCGAATTCTCGCTCAGGTCGATGGCACTTTGGCTATCACAATGTATCATGAACTTTTCTTGCTTTAATCCCAACTCTTGGAGAAACCGCTGCAACCACAACATCTCTTTTCCAATTTCCGCCGCAATATACTCGCCTTTGTGGATAAAGAAACACACTTTTGCAACTTGGACTGCCAAGACATAGCTCCCCCTGTGAAAGTGAACAGAAATCGTGATGTAGATTTTCTACCATCAAGATCTCCCGCCATATCGGAATCTGTATAGCCTTCCAAGACTGGTTTAGCATCTCTAAAGCATAAACACATTTTTGCATTCCCTTGAGGTACCTCAGAATCCACTTGACTGCTTCCCAATGCTCTTTTCCTGGATTGGAAAGGAATTTGCTTACTACTCCAATAGCATGAACAATATCTGGTTGGGTTGACACCATTGCATACATCAAACTCCCTATAGCGGATGAGTAGGGAATAGCCTCCATCTCTTCTCTTTCTTTAGTAAAGGAAGGACAAGAACTCTTGCTCAGCTTGAAATGATTAGCCAGCAGAGTATTGACTGGCTTCGAATCTTTTATGTTAAACTTTGCAATCACTCGTTCAACGTACTTCTCATGTGATAGCCATAATTTCTTGGTTTTCCTATCACGCACAATTTGCATGCCCAACATTTGCTGTGCAGGGCCTAGGTCCTTCATGTCAAAGGACTGTGATAACTCCTTGTTCAGTGATCTGATTGCTATGGCATCCTGTCCAACAATTAGCATGTCATCAACATAGAGCAGGAGTATGCTGAAGTTTCCATCGGGAAATTTCCTGACATAGACACACTAGTCTGCAGCAGTTCTCTTGTACTCATGACCCACCATGAATGAGTCAAACTTCGCATTAATCGTTTAGGCGCTTGTTTGAGGTCAGAAGACTCTTCTTCAATCTGCAGACTAAGTTTTTCCTTTTTACTTCAAAACCTTTTGGCTGCTCCATGTAAATTTCTTCCTTCAGATCACCATGGAGAAATGCCGTCTTTACATCCATCTGTTCAAGTCCCAAATTCAAACTGGCCGCTAGTCCCAAAACTACTCGAATGGATGTCATTTTCATTAACTGCAAGAAGATTTCATCGAAATCAATACATTTCTTCTGCCCAAAACCTTTGACAACCAATCGAGCCTTATACTTGACTAACTTTCCGCTGCCATCTTTCTTCAACTTGAACACCCATTTGTTCTGCAATGGTTTTCGACCCTAGGGAAGTTTTACCAAATCATAAGTCTGATTCTTCTGCAAGGACTGCATCTCTTCTTGCATAGCTTGATGCCAGCTACCCTTCTCCTTATGAGTCTGAGCTTCTTGAAAACTTTCCGGCTCCCTCTTATCAGTAAGCAAAATATAATTAGAAGTAGGGTATTTTGATGACGGCTTAGACTCTCTTGTTGATCTTCGCGACTGTGGACCAACAGTCTCTGGCGGAGGGGGTTATGGCTCCCCCTGCTCCACACCCTCTTCTTCTGGATCTTCTTCTTTTGGCAATCCATCCTGCAACTCTACATCATTGGCTGCATGCTGCGGTAGCTCTTCTTCATCAGTGGCATGCTGTGATGGTGCATGATTGGGAACAATTTTGAAAACATCATTAACTTTGGGTTTGGTTGGTTGCCCAAAGTCTTCTAAGGTCTGGCCTTCTTGAAATACCACATCTCAGCTTCAAATGACCTTTTGTTTTTCGGATCCCATAATCTGTATCCAAATTCTTCATTTCCATAGCCAATAAAGATGCATGGAGTAGCTTTATCATCTAGCTTCTGTCTGTGCTCCTTGGATACATGTGCAAATGCTTTGCACCCAAACACTCTCAAGTGAGAAAGAAATCTCCCTTCCAGAGCATACTTTCTCTGGAATTTCAAAATTCAGTGGAACTGATGGTGATCTGTTGATCAAATAGCAAGTAACACGAACAGTTTCTCCCCAAAATGGCTTTGGCAGCTTTGCCATTTTGAGCATACATCTAGCCTTCTCCACAATGGTCCAGTTCATTCTTTTTGTTACACCATTGTGTTGTGGGGTTCCAGGAACAATCTTTTCATGTCGGTGCCGCGAGTAGCACAGTAGGCTTCAAACTCCTTTGACATGTACTCACCTTTATTGTCTGTTTGGAGACATTTTAGCTTCTTTCCGATCTCTTTTTCCACCATAGCATGAAATGTTTGAAAATACTGGAACACCTCAGCTTTGGTTCTTAGGACATAAACCCATACCTTCCATGATGCGTCATCAATAAATGTCAGGAAGTATTTTCTGCCACCCAAAGATTTCACTTCTATGGGATCACATACATCAGAGTATACTCTGCTCAACAACTCTGATTGTCTTCTGGATAATGAGCGGAAAGCGACTCTATGTTGCTTCCCAAACAAGCAGTTGTCACAAGGGTTCAATTTTGCATCTTTGGCAAAGCGAATAAGTGACTTCTTTGTTAGAATTTGCAACCCTTTCTCACTCATGTGACCTAGCCTTTTGTGCCACAAATTTGGTGATGCCTCATCTTCTGCTGCGTTGAGGCTATCTGAATGCACCTCTACATGAGTACAACGTGCCACTTGCCTGTCCTCTGGCTACCACCAGAGATCCCTTGTTCACTGTGATGACCGGCTTTGTCATGCATTTCTTTCCTTCGTTTTCTTTGGAAATTGTTGATTTCGGGTGTTTCCTTTTTAGTTCTCATCCTTGTTCATTTCTGGGTTGACTTTCTTTTGTTCGGAGGGTGCGTGACTGAGTCCGGAGTGCTCAGGAGCGAAGCGGGACTTTTGGGCGACTGGGCCAGGGCCGCACGTATAGAGAAGGGTCGCACGAGTGGTGGGCTAGGTCGCACGTGCCGTGAGAGTGAAGTCTCCTGGGTAAGCATTCTGTCTAACAGCCGCACGAGCGATTGGGGCCGCCGCATGAGCGGTGGAGGCCGCTGCAAGTGCGGGGAGGGGCGCCGCACGTACGGCTAACTGGGCAGTCCGAGTTCTGTTTTTTTATAACATTTTGGTCCGAATGTATAACACATTTTGTTCATCTCTCTCTCACTCTAAACCCTATTTTTTTGCCCCTTCTCTCTAGAAAACACCTCAAACATCTAAAACTCTTTGATTTTGAAAATTTTGGGTCAAGATCTTCATTATCTTCCTCTCAATCTTGAAGATCCAAAGTTAGGGCTTCACTTGAGTGGTGGAAATCCAAGGTTTCTCTCATCTTTGAGGCTAGGGTTTCACCTCCTCTTCATCATCAAGCTTGAGGTAGGGTTTTTCCTTTAAGTTATATATATGTTTATGTAAGTTTGGGTTGATTTTGTGAACTTCTTTCACAATTTTGAAAATGGGTTGGTACTTCAAAGAAATTGATGATTTTTGTAGAGTGAGCTCTATTTTGTTTTCCTTTAAGGATGTTTTCTTGAAATGTTGGGCAACATGGTTGAGATTTGGGAGTGAAATGAGGTTTTACAAAAGAAATGGAGAATGTTAGGGTTTTGTGAAAACCTAGAGATTTAGGGGTTTTTCTTAAAATGAAAGGGTAAATTACAAACACCCCCTCGAGGTTTAGTAAAAATACAGATTCCCCCCTGAGGTTTGAGAAATTACAAATTCCCCCCTGAGGGTCAAATTTTCATAATAAATTAAGAAAAATTAGGGGGGAATCTGTATGAAAATAAAAACCCTATGGGGCAATTTGTTATGAAAATGTAAACCTCAGGGGGCGGGATGTAATTTCTCAAACCTCAGGGGGAAATCTATATTTTCACCAAACCTCGAGGGGGGTGTTTGTAATTTGCCCTAAATGGAAAGAGAAAAGGGTTCATGTTGCTATATATGTATATATGTTTACATACATGATTGTGGATGCATTGTGTAAACCATGGTAGATGTGGAGATGAGGAATAAGTGATGATATACAAATGAACATATCCTTTTGCATTGATGAAGGAATTCTTAACATATGAAAGACATTGAATATGGAGGTGAAACCTCTACCATGTTATGTTTTGAAATGACAAAAATGTTGCAAATGCATGAAGTGTATTTTATCGTTGCACATAGGCATTTGATATTAAATGCTTGGCTATTGATGGAATAGCATGGGAAGAGAAAAATGTGAACTATGAAAGGTTAATTGTAGTTATGAATAGTGTGGAGAGGAAAATGTAGTAACATGGGTAAATGTTGTATTGGCATGACTTGGGTCTTGCATATCACTAAAATAGTTTTGAATGGGAAACTGAACTTTCATTGAGAATGAATCATTGTGAATGAAACCATGGAAACGTTAAAGGGGTAAATACGTTGGTAAGTCTAGATAGGGGGTGTAATTGAACTTGATAAGTTGGCCTGAGTGTCTATGGTGAAAGATCAGAAAGCCGCATGAATAGGTGTCGAGCTTTTCAGTTAATATCGGTAAAAATAACAGTTTGGTAGTATTTGTATAGTCTACTTGCAAACACTAGCCTAGGGATTACCAGAGTCGTATTTACCGCCCCTTTTGAGTAAATTGGAAATTGGAATCGATGAGATTGAAAATGTTGTTGAAAGCATGATGATTTTTCCTAATAAGCATGAGATATGCTTATTTTTGAAAACGGCATAGCATGGCATTGCATTGCATTAAATGTTGGGCATCTTACATAAATGTATATACTTTGTTAAGGTTTCTCTACTGAGCTTTATGCTCACCCCTATGGGACATTGGTGCAGGTAAAGATGTGGTGACCCTACCAAACTGAGGGCGTGGATGTGTTTTGATGAAGAGTAGATAGCTCTTTTATTTTGTTGCAAATTTTTGTAAAGCCAAGGGTTAATGTGTATGGGTCCGAGAGGCCATTTGGTGTAACCGGCTAATGCCTTGGAACTTGTAAGCCCTTGAGGGCCTTTGTTTGTTTTGATTAAATGATTTTACATGCTATAAATTCATGTACTAATTTGTCAATGAATATATAATTGCATGTGAGATTACTTTTGTAAAACATTAGGAATTTTGTAAGGGAACAAGGTCAATATCTTATTATGGAAGGATTATTGATATTGTGTAGTGGACGTTTAGTTGATATGGGTAGTTCATGTAGCATTATTTCGGGGCGTTACATTCAACTTCCACATGCCTTTGCCGAAGTAGTTCTCATAGCCTTGTCGATCTAAGGCTATCCCTGAGATAAGATTCAGGCGTAAATCGAGAACATGCCTGATATCTTTCAACACCATTGTGCACTCAACTTTGGTTTGGATGCGAACATCATCAATTCCCACAATCTTTGAAAAACTGGAGTTGCCCATCTTCACTGTACCAAAATCTCTAGCTTGGTACGTATTGAAGAACTCCTTCCGAGGTGTGGTGTGGTAGGAAGCTGCTGTATCTACCATCCACTTGGTGTCGTTGTCTGACATATGGAGGCATTCTTCTTCTTCAACAAAGAATAATGCAATATCCTCTCAGACAGTAACTGCAGTGTTCCTATCTTCAGTCTTTGGCTGTCTATTGCCTTGTTTTTGTTCTCCCTTCAAGGCATAGCAATATTTCTTTATGTGACCCTCTTGGCCACAATGGTAACACTTGAACTTCGGCCGGCTTGTACCTTCTTTGGATTTTCCTCTGTCTTGAAATCTTCCTCTGCTACGTCCTTTACTTTTGCTTCTTCTTCTGTCTCTGCCTCTACCTTTATTTTCTGTGACGAGGGCATGGGATTGATTTTCACCCAAGTCTTTCTGCCTTGTCTCTTCATTGTATATGGCATCTGTGACCATGCTCATGGTCAGCTTCCCTTCTGGTGCAGAGTTGCTGAGAAAAACCACCAACGTCTCTCAGCTATCCGGTAAAGAATTGAGCAGTAAGACGGCTTGCATTTCATCATCTAAGCGCATCTTGACGGCTACAAGCTGATTCACCAGACTTTTGAATTCACTGGTGTGCTCGGTGACAGACATACCATTCTTCAACTTCAGATTTACAAGCCTTTTCATCACTAAGGCTTTGTTTCGAGCGGTCTTTAACCGGTACATGTCGTCTAACATTGTCCATAGAGAATAGACATCTGTTTCCTCGGCGACATGATGGTACACACCATGGTCTATCCATTGTCTGATACAATCGATAGTCTTGCGGTTTATCTTTATCCAGTCATCATCCTTCACTGCTTCTGGTTTAACCCTTTTATAAAAATAGGGTCAAACAAGTCTTTATAATGCAGGGTGTCTTCCATCCGTGACTTCCAAATTGCATAATTGGAAGGAGTCAACTTGAACATAGATCCCGAAGTCGATGTTGATTCCTTCATCAACACTTGTCTATACAAAAAATGATCTCTGTCTAAAAACAAAGCCATTTGTGAGTCTGGACTAGTCAAATTAGCCGAAAAAGCACTTTGGATTGTCCAAATACAAACTAAATTTTTTTGAACTAGGATATGCAAAATCTAACCATACAAATGTGTCTGGAATACTCCAAATAGTCGAAAAGCACTATTGGATCATCAAAAACGGACTCAAAATGACTCAGATCGAGCCAAAACAGTTTGGACGGTTTTGATCTGCAGATGTACCTTAGCTGCGAAGCACTAGATAACTCCTCCGGAAGGTTGACTGGTCAACTGAAGGGCTGACGTAGCTGACACGTGGTTGACAGTCTGACACGTGGCACCGACATGGCAGATGACGTGCCAGATGACGTAGCGATGAGCTGGCAACACGTAGCGCTGACTGGGCGCTGACGTGGCTCGTCTTCCTTCTTCAGAAGCGCGTGGGGCGCTTGTGTGCACGTGGTCTGACACGCCGACTATGTGACGGCGCGTGTAGGCGCGTGTTGAGAGTGGGCGTCACGCGCCTTCTTGGGACCCATCTAAGGAGTGTTTGGTTAGGGACATGAGTGAAGGGATTAGTTATCTCCTTGAACTAGTAATCTCCCCATTAGTATGACTGCCAATCCTATGGAAGAGTTGCGATTAGAAATAGAGTGAGAGAATTAGTGAATTTTTAAATGATTTTTATGTAAAATTTATATTTTTTAGAACCAAAAAAAAAAAATTATAATATTAAAAAAATACTAAAAATAAAAAAATTAATTTTATATATTAATACTATCTATAGTATTAATCCGGTACTATACAAGCAAACACTCGTTATCCTATATATTTAACTTAATACCTCCACACTAATAATGTCTTTAATTACACCGTACTCTTAATTCCTTCCTTCTTATAAAGCCAAACAAACATGGCCTTACATTACTATTAGTATGTTTTAGGCTTAAAAAAAACTACTCACCTAATCCGTGCTAATGTAGACCACGGCCACTGTTTTAGTGGCCAGAATATTCATATCATGCTGTTGCCATCTAGCAGGGTATGCTTTCCATGGCCAAAATTTCTGTACTACATTCAATGGACCTAGTAATTCACATATACCAATTCAAGTTGAATTGTCATTAATATAAAAAAACATAAAAAATAAATAAATAATTGAACCGTGATTAAGAACTCATGATAAAATATGAAATTTTTATGAGGAAGAGACAAACGGATCAAATCAAACCAAGCAGGCATAGCATAAGAACATGAAAGGAAGCAGCTAGGGATTGAGATTTATACTTGCTCTCCAAGCTAAATTCACTACCACACAAAAAACTCACTATTTTTTTTCTTTTTTCTCTGACTATAAATAAACTAAAATATTAATTCAAATCTCATATCAATCATCACCTATTAGTTATTTAAAAGTGCCCATTCTTTCTTGTTTGCTCTGCCATTTTTGAGTTATTAAGTGCCAAAGCCAATGACTCTATTCTCAGCTATTTTCAGTTTCTGCAAGCAGTCATCATCGACACGGGTCTCTGATGAGGCTAGCAGCAATAAACTGAAGGTGGCTTCCTCAAGGAAATCGGAAACCAAATCATCATCGAAATCTTCTGGAGTTCCGATTGTAGTGTCACACTTCCCCACTAGCTTGCAGCCCTCTCGATTTTAATGACTGGAGTAGACACAGCAAAGCGAATCATTTCAAAGTGGTAAGGATATGCAAAGCAATTGTTTCGACTCTTTCAGGCACAATAATGTCACGTGCACAGAAATATTAATGTGGCGTATATTCAATTCTAGGTGCGGTGGTGAAAACACACAAAATAAACTTAGACAACACATCAATTTTGCTGCGTTTGTGATCTGTTTGCATGTTAGTAGCATTATTGTTTTGGGTATAGCAGTTTGGGTGTAGCCCAACATAGAGGGTTGGGTTTGCAGGCAAAATTTCAAATGTTATTTCAGAATTGAAGTTGCTGAGACAGTACAACAGTCTTGGATTTGTTCATTGAATGTCAATGAATTTTTTTTGTTTAGTTTATATTATATAGTGAAGGCTGCAAAAATTTCATTGTAAAAGAAGAGAAATAAAAGAATAAAGGAAAAATAGTTGTAAATTTACTTATCTAATGAAGATGATTTTGTTTTTTGTTTTTGTTTTTTTGATCAGAAGATGATTTTGCTTACACCAAAAAAAAAAAATGTGCACTCTGGTGAGCTTGGCTGAATTAAACTTTGCATGATTGACCTTGAAATACTAGAGAAACAGAATTTGGTTAAGTCTTGCTTGGTGTGAAGTTTTGGGATGAGCACATGAGGCATTCCAAGCCTAGATCAAGAGGAAGTTAATTGCAATTTCAAATATCATTGTAGGATCATGATGACTAATTGAAAATGTTATTTATTGTTAAGGCTAAACATGAATATTTTCATTATCCTCAAATATCTTTTAATGGAATCGGTCAGGGGATGGTTGGAAAATGGGCTGCGGGAGGTGGAGGGGAGGGGGTAGCTGGGAAAGGGTTGTTGGAGGTGGGGGTGACTCTGGTGGGACTACTGGAGGAAGGGGATGGCTGAGATGGGGTTTTATAGAACGAAGGGAATCATTGAGATTATGGTGGTGGATGTTCAAAGAAAAATGGTGGGAATTGATTTTAGTGTTAGGGGTTCAAAAATATATGGTAAGGGCATTAAGCAACACTACAAATAATTACTCCATAATTTTTTTTTTGTTAAAATTTTATCCTTAACTAAAATTACACTCACCCGCCATCACCTACAAACATTGTTGCCTCTTTGCCACCATCGCTCCCTGCCTCTTCGAATGCCAATGCCACCTCTCCTTGTCTGCCCCACCATGTCAACCCCTAGCCTCACCCTACCCTACCACAATCTGTTCCCACCACCCCCAATTTCTTTTAGTCCTACCTTGATACCCCTTAACCCCTCATTTGCCCAACCCCTATAGCCACCCTCATCATCCTTCTCCCTCTCCATATCTAAAATCTCTCTCTCTCTCTCTCTCGCATTGGTTTTTGCCGGGGTAAGGCTAAGAGGGGGATTGCGAGGCGAGTAGAAGGCCATGAGGGGGATCACAAGGGTAGGGTAGCTGCGGGGTGGTCGTGATGTGAATGGTTGAAAGAGGATAGTAGCAATGGTGAATGGGCTAAGGAGGGAGGGTCACGGTGGTGCAGGGCCAAAAGTGGATTTCAGTGGTAAAGAGGGGGTTGTAGTGGCTTGGGGAGGCGATTATAGTAGGAGAGGGTTGGGGGTTGGTGATCGGACGTAGAGAAGGTGAGTAGGTTTTTTTTTCATGTTCACCTCTTAATTTTAGAGAATTTGAGGAGTTTGTGGATGCTCACCACATGCTTTGTTTCAATAAAGGTTCTTTTTGTAGGTCTTTTAATTTACATAATCCATGAAAAACAATTATATTGATTTGATAACCGTAATATTTTTATTTTATTATAATTTTTTTTAAAAAAAATGATGATAAATATATTTAAAAATAGACTATTCATTTAAAAAAAAAAAACATGATAAAATAAAAAGTTAATGTGATTATCGGATTAACTCAACTTTTTTCATAGATGATATATATAGAGGGTTTTATAATATGAATGGTTCAAATTATTAAAATGAGAATCGTAGTGAGTCCCATAAATCCCTCAAGTTCTTTCAAGTTCACATATACCAACCTTAATGAAATTGGGTTTACAATGACTCTAATTTGATGGGAAAAACTAATATTAGGCAACTGGCCACAACAAAATCTGAAAATTTTCAAGTTGGAAGTTGCTCAGGAAGCAAAGAATGTAAGCAGATATGATTGGGCATCCAATAGGAGATGGCTTCCATCCATATTGCTCTCTTTTATATTTTATTATAGTTTATTTTATGTGTTTCATTCTGATTCCATAATGATAATTAAAATTGTTTATCTTGTAAATTTTATAATAAAAATTATTTGTACAAAAAATCAGTTTTATCGATATTGATGAATAAATGAACAAATCACATTTTACAAAATTGGTGGTTTAAATTTAAACTCATAATTGTTATCCACTTAAAATATATATAATTTATTCAAGTGTTTAGTGATATCCGATAAAACTGATCACAGATGATTTTTATTATGAGATTTACAAGATGAATGATTTGAATTATTATTGTGGACTCCAAATGGGGCCCATACAGGGTTCGTTTGGGAAGTGAGTTGGTCTTTTGATTTTTTAACTTTTTTGGCTATTTTGGTTTAGGACTAAAAAGTCTGGTTTGGGAAGAACTTTTGACTTTTTTAGTTTTTTTGACTTTTTTGTGAAAAAAAGAATGTAATAATTATGAATTAGATGTGATGTTTTGTCTTATTAAACTAAAAAACTTTTTTTTTTTTTTTTTTTTTTTTTTTTTTTTATGATTAAAATAGCCAGAAAAACCTGACTTTTGGCTTTTCAAACAAAGCCACGGTAGGGTATGGTGAAATATGTAGGATAATGATATGAAGAAGGTCCATTCCCATGTTTTTAAAGCTTTGATGCTATTTCATGTCCTGTTTTTTATTGATATAATTTTTTGTACTCCTTGTACTCCATTTTACATCTATTTCCTTTTGCGGATTAAAAAAAGAAGAAGAAGAAGGAATTTGTAATTTGTTGGAGTTGTGTTATAGTGATATACCCAATATTTCATTATAACAAAATTAAAACAATAAATAAAATATTTGTAAATTTACTTATACCTAATGCAATGATAACGATTTGTAGGAATTCACCGGAGAATTTGTTCAAGTTTCTTATTCCTATGCATTTCCTTACCATGTTTATTATTATTATTATTAGTAGTTAAGATTTTGACTGGTAAATATTAACATAAAGGGTAAATTACACTAGCTTCCGTGAAATTTAGTAAAAAAATAGTAAGCCTCACAAGTTAAAATAATTACATTGAACTTTTTTAAAATTTAATTTTTCATAACACTCAATTTTTTTTTATCATAAATTTATTAGTTATATGAACATAAAAATAATATTGTTATCACTTTTAAATTAAAATGCATATTGCACACTGTTTATCTTTTTTTCTTTATACTATTGGCATTAATTTTAATCTTTTTAATCTTATTATAAGATAAGTTAATATAATTATTTTAAAATTTAAAAATTTATTATATCTATAATACACGTTGCGGAGGTAAGTGTAATTTACCTAACATAAATGTGTTTGTCTACTCTCCAACCATACCAGACACATTTTGAGTGATTCTACTTACACCACTCTTTTACCTCTTTACACCCTCCATCTTATTACACCACTAAAGAAAATATTAGATTCTCATTACACCCAATATATTACCAAAACAAACCCTAAGGTAAAAAAACTTTAAAACCCATCTCTTTACACCCATACTTTTCGGGTGTTCAGTTGCCGGAAACAATAGATCCCTCCAGCTTTTTGTTGTTATACATTTACAGAGCCACTTTCTCCTAAACAATGTTTGTTTAATTTGTGTTGGGCATGTTCGATAATGCAATGCTAATCAATTTGAAATACTCCAGTGCCATGTTACCAGGTACAATTTCTTTTCCCAGCATTATGTTACCGTTCAATTAGATAATTTCAGTTTGCTTCACAACAAAGCCAGTGGAGCCCACATTGAATTGCTTGTTTGGTCACACAATGCGAAACAATTTACAAAACTTCGGTGTTATAACACAAGAATGAATTGGTTTGTCCAGCCTTTTCTTCCTATACATTTACAGAGCCACTTCCTTCCAAATAATGTGGTAATAATTTGTGTTGGGCCTGTTTGGTAATAAAATGCTAATGAATTTCAATTATTCTAGTGTCATGTTACCAAACAAACTATTTTTTTGCAACATTATGTTGCCATACAATTGGATAATTTCAATTTGCTTCACAACAAAGTCAGTGGAGCCCACTATGAAGTGTCTGTTCGGTCACACGGTACTAGACAAATTACATTTTTTTGGTATTATGTTGCTAGAAAAAATAGATTTGTCCAGCATTTTGTTGTTATACATTTAGAGAGCCACTTTGTTCCAAACGATAATTTGGACTTGTTCAGTAATACAATGTTAACGAATTTGAATTAATCCAATTTGATAAAAAAAATATCCATAAATCAAACACACATCTATAAAATCATATATAAAAAGTATCCATAAAATTTTTTATAAAAAAATCAAGTATACGAATATTCATAAAAGCATCCATAAAATCTGTCATTATTTGCATCCACCAATCAAACATGTTATCACAATTCGTCTATATCAATTGTTTCAGTAATTACTACGTTAGGGCTAATAAGAGTATAGAATTGATGAATACATATAGTATATGCTTTCTTCCATCCACTAGCACACTGGTGATGAAAACGAATTCAATTATTTGCTATCGAAGGTACTGGATGACCAGGTTGCAGATAAACCTATAACAAAGAAATTAATAAGTAGAATTACAAAATAAGATATGGTAATGATCTAAGCAGGCTCGGTAGTTACTTGCACAAAATGGTTTCCATTTACAAATCCTATGTAGATATCTCTTCAATCAGGTGTTGCAATCGATACTGATCTAAGTGGTAGAAACGTCAAGCATTGTTGCATGGATAAATGATAAAGAACGACTCAATAGTATGATACTATCAAATGGCCCATGTCGGGCATAGTCATCCAATGATTAAATCCAAGCTAGGTTCAAAGTAGGATAAAATAGAGTTAAGGTCATCAACCTTTTCTTGTGAACCAAATAGTTGCACGTAGTGTACTACATTCGAATGTAACTCAGTCAACAAGTTGCGCCCAACTTGTTGCCAATCATCTTCACCTAAACCAATCAATCTAGCTATTGCCCTGAAACCACAATTGCCATCTGCTTATACATCTTTTATGTGACGGATATATGGTCTTAGCTTCTCTAGAAATTGTTCGAAATAAGAGATATGATTTGTTGATTGTGTCATACAGACCTACATCACAAATATACAACAACGGATATATGAAATAATTAAAATGAGGCTGAACAACTATTAAAATAAATTTTGTACATAGTTACAAGTTTTATGTAATTACATACATTATTGTTTTTTGCCTTCTTCAGTTGTAGTTGCTTACGAACAGGTGCAGTTGAGATGGTAACACCCTGTGAATAACTATATTCCCTAGATAGTACATACTCAAATGCAGATGGCCCTCGTTTAGTAGATGTATCGATTTTGAATTGACCACGGTTGCGACCTCAGCCCCTACCTCGCGTGTCAGTCTTAAGTTCAGGTTCCATAAAAAATATATTGTTTGGACTAATTAACTCCCTTAACTTTTTTAGAAGGATCACTTGTTGCGTCTCATCAATCGTTTGGAATTTCTCAATAAAAAAAACCAGTCTCTGTTTTGTAATCCAACTCCACAAAAGCACTTTCTGAAACTAGAAGCATATCTAAATTCCTCCAATGAGGATTTATGCATGAGAGGGGAATCGGTTGACCTTGTTGAAAATACTCAGCTATTTCATGTGCGCATGGCGACCTATGTATACGTCACAAAATGCAGCCACATGCAACAACATCTATTCCCACATTATTCGATCTCTTTGACTCTACCAATATTTTGTCCAAACTACAAATTGAAATAAAACCATATAACTCAGTGAACTCAGTAGGTGTGTAATTGTGTTGGACTATAATCAAACTCTGCTGAAATGAGGCTTTAATGTCTGCATGCTGTAACTCTAACAAATTGTGTATTTTGGTCCAAGATGTCTCAAAACTTCCTTGACTTGATCCAAGTTGTCTCTTCAATTTAGCATGAGAACTCTCTGCCTTATAAGTATGTATATTTTGGTATTTGATATAAAAATCAAACAATTATAGCAATTCATAAATGTAATGACCATAATTTACCTGTTTGTAGTAGTATTTCCGAAATGCATATTACTGTCTGTCCTAGCTACAAATTTTTTTTCCTTGTATGGCTCTAACTAATTAGTAGTAACATACTTAATAGCTTGAGGCTACATACTAAATTCGATCTTCAGATTGGAAAATTGTTTATTGAAATCTGTCTCTGTTCTAACTAATACCAAAGCACTCCAACTATGCTTGAACTTATCCCATTTATCTTTCGTCTCAAAAACCTTCTTGCACTTCATCAGAACATTCTTACTAATGTGCCATCTACATAAAAGATTAGTGGCTAGGTAGAACTTTTGATATGCCTTTCATCAAAGCCAACTCTCTATCTGTAATAACGACTTTTGGAAAAGTAGTATTCTCCATAACAGTATGCAATACGCCTAAAGCCCATGTATAGTTGTCCTTCCGTTCATGACCAAGATAAGCAGAAGGAACTGAAAATGTCAAGTATGTTGATGTTACCCCAACAATCTCTAAGAGAGGGAGTTGATACCTATTAGTCTTGTATGTGCAATCCATAATAAACACATGTGGAAATGCACATAACAACTCCAAACTAATTGGGTGTGCCCAGAACAAGTCAGTCACCATCTCTCTATCATCACATCGATGCTACTCAACATAATTTTGAATTGACAATTGCCCGAATAGTTGTTGCATCTGTGATCTTCCCACTCTCTATACTACTCGACGTCGATGGCGTGCATTGTAGATTGTCTTCATTGTTGTCGCATTAAAGACATCCCTTTGTTTCAATGTAACCAATATTTCTTTTGGTATTGGTCGCACCATACTCTTTGACATGTCAACTAATAGGGATGTTTCCTCCTTAGATAATCTACCAGCAAATGAGTGCCCTTCAAGATGTTTAGTAAACGGATGATTGTGCACTCCGCACATGACATGCAACATCCACTCATTATTTGTAGGTAATTTTTCCCTCCTAAATAGAAATAGACATCTACACTTTTTAGAACTTGTCAACCTCAATCGTTCCCCTTGATCTTCCTGTTATTTCTGTAGCAACAACTTCTTTCACAAGCAAGGGTAAGTCTTGGTTTTCTTCCATTACCTCTCGCATCTGATGTCTTTACAACAATGGCAAGTCCAGTCTTCCTTCCTCCTAATGTTAGAAGCCTATTTGATTAATGCTTGACGACTACTAAAAATCTAAACATAATAAATACATTTATATGTCAAATTATTAATAAAACTCAATACAAATTAAACATAAGAAAAAATCGTATTCATAAAAAAAACTTAACAAATCTCGTCTGTAACGAATTCATGGCTGGAGTCCACTAATAATGTAGTACTTGCGTTGTTGCAATGAATATAAGTATAATCCTTCCAAGCAAAAAAAAAAAAAAAAGAAACTGAACATACATGGCAATGAGTAGCTAAATAAATTTAAAAAGTTCGACTTTATATTACCGGAAATGTATCTTTTATTCAGTAGTTGGATACCAGACTTATATTTTTTGTTTAATAGTTTGATACCTGTAGACACCCCATTTTTGACCGCCCTTAAGACTTGGGCGCTACTAATTATTTACTTGGTGATGAAAGATGTGTAGGGCAAAGGTTCGATTTCTTCGGCAAGAGGAGAGTCAAATCCTAACCTCATACCCCATTTTGGACCATAGCTATTTTGGATGGTTTTTAGACCTTAAAACCCTCTCTTTCAAAAGATTTTTGAAAAAGAATTCCTACGATGTTCCAAGGCTCGCGTTTTGTTAAATGTTGCGCTTTTCGGTAAACCGAGCGAGGACAAAGTGGAAATGAATGAAAGAGAGATGAAATCTTTGAAAACTCTTTCAAAACACCTTGTTTAGGAGTTTGGAGTTGAATAAAAGAGGAGAATAGGGAAGAAACCAAGTTGGGGAAGAAGATGGGCATGAATCGCTAAGAGAGAGTCGAGCAGCCCTCGCTAAATCAGACCTATCCTTTTGAATACTTGGATTTCAGCTATGAGGCCACCACCATTGGAAAGAATACTTCCGGGGCTTCATTTTACACTCAAGAATCTCCTAAAGCCGAGTCCAGATGGGGGAGATATGATTGGTTGAAGTTGGGCATCATTCCGGTTGGACCGAAACTGAGTAGTCTTCACTAAAAGAGGGATATATCTTAGTACACATGGAATTTTGATGTAAGGCTTCCATATTTGGGAAGAAGACTTTTGGGGCTTCAGTTTAGGCACAAGAATGACCTGAAAAGGCATCCAGATGAAGGAGTTAGGCTTGCTTCAAGTCAGGGACCAGGACTGATTTTTCCCATCGGCCTCTATGGGAGTGCATCGGCCACAATTGGAGCTCAGCAGCTATAGGTCGGCCAAAAGTGAACCTTATCGGCCACAAATGTTGGCCGATCAGCCAAAAATGTCCAGAAAGCCCAGAATTGGCAGATATTTCTCCTCCAGCTGTTTCCAGTTTGTGCCACCTGTCGTAGATCAGATATTTTCGACCAAACTTGATATTTTTCTATATAATGAAGCCTTATATCTCATATTCAAGGGTTAGAACATTTAGAGAACATTTTTGGCAAAAGGTTTGGGAGCTTCTCACACTAGAACATCTCTCTCTACAATCCTCTCTTGAGCATTTGTGCAAGAAGGCTTGCATACAACCATCTTCAACCTATCAACCCTTAAGCAGACTTGATCACCATTGGGTTGAGGTCCCTTGGAGCTTATTTTTGGGCTGATAGAAGGTCATTTGAGCCAAGAAAGAGGCCATTTTGTTGCTGTGCTCCAAAGGTAATCACTCACCCCTTTTAGCTTGTTTTGCATACTAGCTTTGCCATAGTTTTCAACTACTTTGGGGCTATTTTTTGGGGTGGTTTTGAACTACAAAAACCTCTTCTTTTTTTATTTTTCTCTATTTTTCAGTCCTAAAAGTCTTGGTTTGTGCCTTGGTTGGCTAGGGGGTTGTCCTTCCTTTTGCTCCTTGGCTTGTAAGGCCTTGTGAGTTAACTTTCAAACATTTCAAACAACTTCTTTTTGGCCTTAGAACCACTGAAATCCAGAGGATTTTCAGTGGTAAAAACCCTATTTTGAGGGCCCAAATAGGAGAGGGTGGTCCTTTCTCCTCTTGTCTTGCTTGCTAGTGTTGATGGCCAACCAAATGAGCATGTGTTTTTACTTCTTTATGGCTTTGTTTAGGCTCATTTTTGTGACTTATCAGACCTACCATAACTCTGTTTTTGGCTGTCTTGGTCACCTCTTGCATGCTTATTGCACATGTAGTGTAAATCCTCTTTGCTAGCCTTGTTAGCCTTACAAAGTAGCATGCTTTTGTGGTTTGAATTAGCTTAGTTCAAGCATGTTTTTGGTGTTATTTTGATATGTTATAACTCTGATTTTGATTGGTGGACTCACCTCTTGCATGCTTTATACACTTTTAGTGTAATCCATGCTTACTAGTCTAACATGCTTGATGTTTTGGCCAATCATGCTAGCTTATTTTGGCTATACTCCATGCATGTTTTAGCATTATTTTGACATGCTTTAGGACTATTTTGGGCTGCCTTGGTCATATGACTCATGTTTTGTATAGCTATAGTGCAAATGCCTTGACTAGTCTTGAATTTTGAGACCACTAGCATGCTATATTTGTAATGTGTGCATGCCTTGGCATCATTTGGCATGGTATTTTAGAGCTTATATCTTTGCCACACTCTCATGTTTATCACTCTTTAATTGTGTTCAAGAGTTGTGCCATTATGCCTTGTTTGTGAGCTAATACATGAGCATATCTTTCTTGCCATCTATGCTACGAGTCTAGCATGTTTTTGCCACTATTTTGACCTGCCTTAGATCTTTTTTGAGTGCTTAAGGTCACTTGAGCATTGCTTGGTATGGTTGTAGTGTAAAGCCCTTGACTAGCTTTGTATTTCAAGCCTTTTTGCATGCTTTATTTGAGCTATTTGCATGATATGGCATCACTTGGCATGTAATTTCAGAGCATATGTAATTACCACACTCTCACATTTTCCACTCCTTCAATGTGTTTGAGAGTTGTGTCTTCATGCCTTGTTTGTAAGCCAATTTGTGCGCATGCTTGTCTAGCCTTTTGAGCTTCAATTCCAGTATGTTTAGGCCATTATTTTGATGTGATTAAGCTCTGTCCAAAGCTAGTTTAGTCCATTAAGCATTGTATTGCATGATTCTAGTGTTGTGTTCTTCACTAGTTTCAATGTTTAAGCCTTCTAGCATGTTGTACTTGAAGTGTTTGCATGTTAGAGTCTTGTTTATCATGCCACTTTAGCACTGAAAATCTGTCATCCTCTTCATTTCTTCACTTTTGATTTGTTTTGAGGATTGGTTAGTCTTGAGTTTGAGTTTAATGCAAGGGATTAAGGCCTATGCTTAAATGGCTTCAACCCTCTTTTGAGGGTTACTCCTAGTCAAAGGCATTGGTCCCTCCCATGCCTTAAACCATTCTCTTTGATAGACCTCTCTCTCATTAGAGGACTCTCACATTTGGATAAGTTGATTAATGAATGGATTGGTAATGTTAAAATGTGTAAACAAAATCAATCAAGTAAAATGTGTCAAGATAAGCATGTTGCATGTGTGCATTGCATTGTGTTCAACCGGACGCTATGTTGAACACAAAGTGAATTGGTCTATTTCATACTTGAAGTGATGAAAATGGGCCAATCCCCTTTGTCTCCATTGCTTTTGATTATCCATGATATGGTGATGGTCCAAGTGTCTTATTTGTCATGCATTTATTGACCTTGTGCAATTTGGCTTCTTTGGCCATCATGTATTGAGATGCGTGATTGATGGCTCGAAAGGCGAGCACTACACACCTTTGAGCCTTAGACATGATAAGGGGTGTAGTTGCACACACATTTTCTTGCAAATACATTGCCATGCCTCTGTTTGTGCTCTGTTGTAGCAAAAGGGAAGTTTGCAGGAAGCAGTGGCCGATTGACTACTTTGTCTGCCGATCGGCTATCAATAATTGGCCAATAGCCTCAAATGTGGTCGATGACCTTTATCCTTTGGCCAATGGTCATATCCCTTGGCCGATGACCTCTCAGCATGTCCATGAGGTGGATCAGAAGTGCTATGGAAGTTTGCACAGTTTTCAGAGATACAGAAGTGTGCAAACAGAGGCAACATGAGGCACGACAGTGGATTTCCGAGCGAAGCCGATTGAGCACACATGCATCTCTCGTCATGAGGCCATTTCAACGCTTTTGATAACTTAGAATAGTTATTTGTTTCGATTCGGTTGTGTAACAATTAATTAGCTTGTTAGTTAGTTAATTTTGGTTTGTAATTAATTAGCTTAGTGTAGCTAGTCAGTTGATTCATTCGGACCCTCCGTCGAGAGGGCGAACTTTGTAATAAGCGTGCGTGCGTGCGTGTGATGCATATCTTCCAACCCCTATTTCTTTCTCCCTTTTACTTACCTGCTTTTGATGGTTAGTTTTAGGGCATGTTTTAATTAGCATACTTATGCTCGCATGTTTGCATACGTTCATCTGTCTTGCATGCACCAGGCTCGGCGCATCATACTAACTGCATTGTATTTCAATAACAATTCGAATACATGTTATCTAGTTGCATTCACATGCCATCTTAGGATAGCCGAGCCTATTTCTAGTTGCATTTTGCATGTGTTGCATTAGCCATTTTAACATGAACTAGGATCATGCATGATTTCTAACTAGTTCTCTGTTTTGGCTCAGAGTACACTGTAAGTGTTTATGCTTTAGCATCTTGCATGAGTGTGAGTGTTGCCATGATAGCATGCTTGCCATAAGACTAATTGCTTAAGTGTTTTAATTGCATGAATGCCTGTGGATGAAGGTTGGATTGTTTGAATTGGAACAATTCATTGAAATGTGAGTTGTAAGACCACTTGAGGGTGGCAAAATCATGTTTTCTAAGCCCGTTCGAGGGTGGCAAATCCACGTCTTAGCCTACTTGCGAGTAGCTCCTTCAAACCATTTTCAAACAAACAAACATGAGATGTTTTGTTCCAACTTAGGCGATCTAGTCTATACTTGTATGCTGTGCACATCATGTAGTAAGCTAGCTAATAAACCGGAATAAGAACACATGTGTTTTCAAAAACAAAATATCATGTTAGTAAAGGCCGATCTTTGATCGGGCAAACGGGGGTGCTCATTGCATGACCTTCCCCCTCTCGTACCCAAGTTCTCGAGCAGAGGCAACTTTAGTGATGACGGACACGTGGCCTTAGGCACCAGTCAGGGTTTCCTAAATTCTCCAAAATAAAACATTTAGGTGGCGATTCTGTATCTGGCAAAGCAGTCCATGTTTGACACTTCTTTATAAAAATCAGTTTTCCAAAACGATTTGTCGGATTTGGACTCTTTGGTGATTTATCGGTCTCACATTACACTTTGTGAGATTAGATTCAGAATCGTGACATTGAGTCCGAACTGTAGTAGCTTAAGAACAAAACGATTTCGCACCTTCGCGCGTAGAGCCGTGGCGTTCGGGCATGTCTACAGGACTATGTTATTTTGTTCGATTTCAAAATACTGAACAAAAGTCAACAACCAACCTAGAAAATCGAAACAAAAACCTACCAAACAAATAAAAAAACTCACCATTTCATTTTTTTTATGGTTCTTTACCACCGTTTCTTCATCTATTGCTTTGATGATCAAAGCACTATGATTTTCACTATAAGAGAAAAGAAAAGTTGAGAAAGGAAAAAGAGTAGTAGGGATTAAAGACCAAGGGGGTGTAAGGAGATAATTAAATATATTTAATTTTAGTGTTTTGCCCTTAAAAGTAATTTCACACATGGGTAAAATTGGAAGAAAAAAAAAACTCATATGAAAGGTATAAAGAGATAAAGTAATGGTATAAGTAGAATCACCCACAGTATGGTCCTTGACTTGGACAATTATGGTCCTTCCTTGCCCATGTCCCATCCAATATTTCTTTTAAAATCAAATAACTAATATTTAATTAAATCATTTTGCCAAACAAACATAACCAACATGTTATGTACTCATCCCACATTTATTATTATTTTTGTCCAGCCTAAGATTTTTATATATTTATTTATTCTTACAACAAGAATAAATTTGCAAGCAATCACATATTCGATAAATGTTACAAAACAAATGAAATATTTGCATTCCATATACTTGTTACATATTTTGATAATAAATATTACGATTTTGTTTGAAAAATATTATGTACTTTTTTCATATTTTTACGATAATTTGTAATTTCTATACCCAAGTTACAACAATTTACAATTACTTATTTTTATGATAGTGTTAGGTCTTTTTTTTTTTTTTTTTTTTTTTTGTAAAAATTCAAATGATGTTATTCAACAATTTAAAATATAATACAATAGTAGCATTTGAATGATGAAAAATTCAAATTGAAATACTGTAAACGAATATGAAAGGAAACTAGTGAAAAGTAAAAGAAATATTAAAAACCAAACCCTTACTCTGCAAGCTAATTAAGAAGCACATATAAATATGTTTTTGTTTTTTGAACACCAAGAAATATGTTGCTCTTCTAATAATATAGAATAAAAAATGGGTCAAGATGATAATTTTGTATAGTGTGAGATTTATATATACAAGAAATTTAAATTAAAAGATGATAATTTTCAGTAATTTTTGAGTAATTAAGTTTAGATTTGTAATATTACTGTTATAAAATAGAAGAAAACTGCAACTGTTGGGCTGACCTTTCCCTCCAATCTTATTGTTGATTAGTAAAATAATAATAGTATTTGGAAAATAATAAATTTTATAAAATCTTACATATGATTTTGGAGAAATTAAAAAAAAAAATTCTAAGATTTAATTTTCTTCGCAAAATAAATCTTGAATTTTTACTTTTGTCAATTTCAATTTTAATTGTTTAATTTGTTTTAAATTTAAACTATCAGTTTAATTTTGTTTAGTAAAACTGACCAGAAAATATTAATTTGGTCATTAAATTTAACAAAAAATGATATTTTAGGCATTTTATAAATACCTATATTGAGTTCAATAATTAAAATACTATTTTTGTCAGTTTTACTTAACAAAAATAGGTGATGGCTTAGATTGAAAATAAATATAAATATTAGAGTTTAAATTGATAAAATTAAAAGAGAAAATTTCATTTTTACCGCTATACTTTTTCTTAATTTTTAATTACACCCCCAAACTTTGAATAATTTCAATTTTACCCCAAAGTTTTTAAAATTGCATCAATTTTATCTTTGCCGTCAAATTTGAAATGGAAAAAGGTAAAAAAAAGTTACATTTTGACCTCAAATTTCAAATGATAGATGTAAACCTACCATCTCCTACCCAAACTCACCTTCTCTTATCTTTGTACCTCTACAACTCGGCCGACCACCACTGCTGCCGCTGATAGCTAGCCCTTCTCCTTCCTTTACCACTACAGCGTTTATGGATTGAAGATGGGAGTTGTTCGGGTCCATCAAATCTCTTTATTAGCAACCATAGAGTGAATTCAATCAAATCGAATGGCTTTTATTTCATGGCTTCCCTTGGAAATCCAAACTAACCAGGAGTGCCATTTGAAACCCACAAGTTCTTCAAACCCTCAACAAACCTTCCCTCTCAAACCCCTACCACCAATTTGAGTTCTTCACCATTCACATCTCCTTCTTATCCTCCACTCCCTTCTGCTTCTTATCCTCTACCCATTGGCCTTTATTCATACCCTTCTTAGACCACCCAGGCCTAGTTTTACGACCCTAAATTCCATATCTCTCCTCATTTTTCACAAAAAGATCATCACCATCTTTTGAATACAAAACACATATCAACAGCACAAGTGTAAGCCCTCTTCCACTCTCTCTCTCTCTATATATACATACACACATAAATATATTTATGTATATGTGTATTGTGGATTGCAGGTAGAGTTCTTCATATGCTTGTATAGAGATTTGCTACGCATTATCTTCAACAGTGGGGGGGCTTCTTCAAATGGATTTTGCTCGCAGAGATCGATGAAGAAGAGAGAGGAGTTTGTTGTAATGGAGGAGAAAGAGATCCCAGATCAAGTTGCACTTGATCGAAAAGTTTCCAGATCTAGATTTGTTGTGTGTTTACATGAGCTTTTTCGAGGACTTTTTCGAGTGAATCTCAACTGGGTTTGGGAACTGTACTCTCCGGCAAGTTGAGTCTCAGAGAGAAAGCAAGCCTAAGGTCACCCCTCTTCACCGCCGTTGTAGTGAACAGGATTGTATGAAAGAGACAGTCAAATGTAGTGGGATTTTTAGTGTCTTCATGATCACTTCTTTATCTTCTTCATCTTCTTACTGGGTTTCATTTTCAGCTGAAGATAACAATCATATGAGTGGCAAGGCGGCGGCAATGGCGGTAAGGCATCTTTCTCATTAGAGGAGTAAGAGTTGGGGATGGGCATTTGTAAGTCCAATTAGAGCTTTGAGTAAGCCTTCTTCAATTGGGAAGATGGAGGGTTCCAATAAGAACAATACCAACACCAACACCAACATCAACACAATCCCCAATCTCAATGCCATTCATTCTCTGTTGGTTGTGGAAGGCTAAAGATATGCTTTTTGAGTTTGCTCATTAACTTAAGCATTTAAAGTAAACATTACAACTCTTTTGTATTTGTTTGTGTTTTGTGTCTGTCTAATTAGTTATTTGGGAAGTTAATTTGCGATTTGAATTCACTTTGTTTTTACTGATAAAGAGATTTGATGGACTCGGACAGCTCCCATCTTTAGTCTATAAACGCTGCTGTAGCTTGACTTTTTCGAGCCCCCTTTCGGAAGTCGAAATAAGCCCTACAATATCAGACTCTCGCGGTTCTGAATCTAATTCCACAAGTGCAATGTGAAATAGATAATCACAAAAGAGTCCAAATCCGGCAAATCTTTTGAAAAATCGATTTTGAATCAAATTGCCAAAAAAGACTACTTTGCCAGATACAGAGTCGCCACCTAAATATTTTTTGGGAAATCTAGGAAACCCATGACTTGTGCCAAAGGCCACGTGTCCGTCATCACTAAGATTATCTCGGCTTGGGAACTTCGGTACGAGGGGGGAAGGTCATGAATGAATTTGAGCACTCCCGCTCGCCCGATCAAAGATCAGTCTCGACTAATCATGATATGAATCTTATGTACATTATATGCTCTTGTTCTAGTATATTAGGCTAGCATTACTATGTGAGGCGCACACACACAAGTATAAACTAAGTTTGCAAGAATTGGAACACTTGATTCATGTTTGTTTGCAAAATTATTTCGAAATATGTATCACTTGAAAAAGTGATCGCATATGGACATTTACTTAAATTATTCCAATTCAAGAAACTAGCCTTCATCCACAAGCATTCAAGCAGTTTATCAATTAAGCAATTAGCCTCATGGCAAGCATGCTAAACATGGCAACATTGACACTCATGCGATATGCTAAAGCGAGTAAAAGGCTCACCTAGTACTCCAAGCCAAAACAAACATGAGTTAGAAAAATGCATGATTCCTAACTATGTGATATGACTAATGCAACACATACAATATGCAATTAAATAGGCTCGGCTACTTAACATGGCGTATGTGAAGCAATCTAGATAACGTGCGGTCTAAGCACGTAATCAAAGAAGTATTTATCTAACAATGCAAGTTAGAATGATGCGCTGAGTCTCGATGTATGCAATACAAATGGATGCAAACATGAGATATGCTAAACAAAACATGATGTCCCTAAACTAACCATCATAAGCTAGTAAATAAAAAAGAGAAAGACGTAGGGCTGGAAGACATACACATTATTACATTCTTGCGCTCTCACAAAGGAGAGTCCGAATGAACTAAGCTAATTAACTAACTAATTAAAGCTAAGCTAATTATTACAAAACAAATGAACAAATAGCTAAACTACTTAACTAATTATTACAACACCATATGAATTAACTAACTATTCTAGCTAATTAATTACAACATCACAACTAGCTAACTACTTTAACTAATTAAATAATTACAACACAAGTGTAATTAAAAGAAGTAAGTAAGCTAAACAATTAAGCACTGAGCTAACTACTCCGCCTCGGGAAGCGAAAGATGCTCATGTGCATGCTCGGTTTCCACCAAAAAATGTCATCGTTTTGCTTTCGGAGAGCCTCTGTTGCATAGAGAACACATACACTGTTGCCCACTTCTAGAATAGCTCTGCTCTACCTTACAAACATACTGCTGAATTTTGCATTAGTGGCCAGTCGGCCAATGATGAGGCTTGCCGACCACCAGTGATAGCCGGCGGACCATCAAAAGTGGCCTACCGGCCATGGAAAGTGGCTTGCCGACCATTGCTGCCCAGTTCACTTTGCTGTAATAGAGAACAAACAGAACAATGCACAAGGTATTTCAAGGGTTTGTTTGCACAACTCACCCCTCATTTTCATGAACAATCAAAGGGGTAGTGAACTTAAGCCACAAACCACCAACTCAAACAATTTCATTGCATGATGGCTTGTGAACCAAAGTGTGCAAGTTCAATAAATGCAACAAAATGAGACTCTCAAAACCACCTCCCTATCATGAATGATCAAGGGAAGTAGTGACCTTGGAAACTTAAATCATTTCATCACTAATGAGTATGACATTGTTCAAGCTTCCATGTGTTCAATTAACGTCTGATTGAATATAATCAAATTATTATCTTTCATCATTTTTAACCTCAATTTTACTCCATTTTAAATTACCAACCATTCTTTAATCAATTGAGTCAAAATGGTAAGTTTAAGTCCTCTAATGGAGTGAAGTACCAAACCAAGAGTTAACTTAAGATATGAAAGAGATGTCATGCCATTGATAATGAACCTGTAAAAGAGATTAAACCATTAAGCATGACAACCTCAATCTCATGCTTAAAAGAACAAGAGGCTTGAAACAACTCTCAAAGAAAAACAAAAGCCAAGAAATAAGGGAGGTTGTAGAGATTATTAGCACTGAAAATGAGTGAGAAAAGCATGAATAAATGCTATCAATTCAAAAGAGATGGTGTCTAAGGCCTAGAACACCAAACTCATGAGGACAATTACATTATAAGCATGCAAAATAAAGCTCAACTGCAACTAACAGCTCAAAAAAGTGCTAAAACAGTCTAAAATAAGTCCTAAAACATGCTGGAATTAAGACAAAAAAGGCTAGATTAATATGCTAAAACATGGCACAAACTAGGCTAGTAAGCAAGACACAACGAGGGGAGGCTAACCCCTCCAAATTTGGAATTCACAATATGATTTTGGCCACTGAAATAGCTCTGAAAATTAGTGTTTAAAAGCTCAGAAAAAGATGATACAAAAGTGGGAAACACAAGGGCAAAGGCCTCCAAAACAAGGTACCAAGAAAGGCTATCAACCCCTCAACCTTTAATGGCCTTAAAATCCAAGTTTTAGCCCAAAAATATAGAAGTTTTACAGCCTAAAATTAGTTGGAAAACAGTAAGTAAAATAGTAGAAAAAGCAAGCAAAGAGGCTAAGCCTTATACCTCTTGAAGAGGAAATGAAGTCCAAGCAACAAAACCAAGCAAACAACACACTCAAGAGCTCCAACAGGGCTCTAGGATACCTCAGCTCAAGTATGGAGAGATTTGGTTAAGGGTGTATAGGCAAAGGTTGAGAGTGTATAGGCTAAAGTGTAAAAATTTGCTAGAGAGAGAGAGAATTATAGAAATAGAGGAAAAATTTAGATCTCAAAATTTTCTAATCTTAAAACATGAGCGAGGGGGCTCCTATATATAGAAAACTTGAATTCCCCTCAAGAACATCCAGTCCTACACGTAGGTGCAGATGCAAACAACTGGCATAGCTGTCACAAAATATCTACAAAAGACACTGGTGGTAGGCAAACCACATCAGTGGTTGGCAACCAAAAAGTGATGGCCGGCAGCCCAAAAAGGGTGGCCGGCAGGCCACTAGAGGCTATAGGCTTGAAGAACCAAAGCTTGGTCCAAAACTGAGGCAACAAGGGTGCAGGGTTTGAAAGGCTCAAAGCTATGGCATTCCGCTGAGGACTTCGAACACTTGACGAGCAAATAAACTCATCGGGTGTGCATGCGATGACATCCAAGTCATAAGGGCCATTAAAAATGGGGTGTCTATAGCTGCAGTGGTGAAAAGAGGATGAGGGGTAGCCGTCGTCGCCGATAGTGGTGGCCGGTGGAGTTGTAGAGGTGTAGAGATGAAAGAGGGTAAGTTTGAGTAGGAAAGGGTGGGTTTGCATCTATCATTTGAAATTTGGGGCCAGAACATAATTTTTTAAACTTTTTTGTTTCAAATTTGATGATAGAGGCAAAATTGATACAATTACAAAAACTGTAGGGGTAAAATTGAAATTTTTCGAAGTCTGAGAGTGTAATTGAAAATCAACGAAAAGTATAGGAGTAAAAATAAAATTTTCTCAAATTAAAAACACAGGATTTATTTTGTTATACAGGTCAAACTATCAACTTCTATTTGTAATCTCTTCTATAATTTTTGAGAAGATTGTTGTAATAATGATATTTTTTAAAAATATGTCATTTCGATAAAAAAAAAATATATTTATTTTAAAGTGAAAAAATCAATATTTGTTATATTATTTTGTATTAATTTGATATACAATTTTTTTGGGGAAAATTTTAATCTAGTGTAAGCTTTTGAAAAAATATAGCGATTCTAATTTAGACCCGACCCATTTATTATTCTAGACTTGGGTTTCATGGTCTTGTATTGTTGTTCATGTCTTATTCCTCTTTCCCTCATTGAGTTTGGCTATTGGGATGTGTTGGTTGTGTTTGGAATAGGTTAGTACCTTGTTTTTCAAAAACCTTGTTTTCTAGAATTTTGCTTCTACACTCGAGCGCCACTGTTTGAGCTCGAGTGGGTTTTATGAACTCTCAGTACTTTTGCAGGTCTATAAAACGATGGGGACTTGTTATTCTTCGCTCGAGCGAAGCTTTTTACGCTCGAGTAGTATTGAGCTCGAGCGGCCATTTTTGCGCTCGAGCGTTGGCCTTCTGTCTGTAAAACTACTGGGAGTATGTATTCTACGCTCGAGCGTCACTTCCTGTGCTCGAGCTGTAATTATTTTTGTGTCTGGACGCTCGAGCGTCACTTCTCACGATCGAGCGGACTGTGTGTATATCAGTTCATAAAAGTCACTTTTTCCATCACTTTTTCATATCTCTCTCTCTCTCTCTCTAAACATTTCAAAACCCTAAATCTAGAGCTCTTCTCTCTAGTACCTACTCTCTCTGTCTACAAATACACCAAGATCTACCCATTTCTCCACCCTACTCCCTTTGTTAAAAAAATAGAGCTCACCTAGAGCTTCGTTTTCATCCAAATAGAGTTGGGTTTCGGCTTCATTCGAGTTTCATCCGTGCTTATCTTGTTTTCTGGCTTCGAGTTATGAATTCTTTATACTCTTTTATGATTGTTAACTTAGCTATTTGTTTTTGTAAAACAATCTTGTGGCTTTTGGAGGATTTTGAACAAAACCTAGGGTTTTGGTTTAAAATCAAAAGAGGGATTTTCAAATGCATGTATTGAAAATGGTTATGGGAATAGAAATGAGGTTAAGTTGTGATAAAATTATTGATTTTGATACTTGGAATGAATCTTAGAAGAAAAAGTGGTTTTGCCCTAAATATGAAATTGAATGAATATTGATATGGATGGTGGAGTTGGATATGTATTATTGCTCACATGTTAAATTTTGGAAAGTTTATTTGTATTGGAGATTTTATATCTGTTTAGAAATATCTATTTTGGACTATCGGTGGAGAATATAGCTATGATTGTTGTAGAAATTGCATGAGGATTAGGTGAATTAAATTAAAACTAATTTATTATCCATGTGCATTGAACATTGTTGTTCATTTAATACATTGCAAATGTATATGATTTAGAGAAAAATGGGTGAATGTGGGAAAGAGGTGTGTGTCACCAAATTAAGTTGGCCTGTGTGTCCTAGGTGAAAGTCCCGACAAATGCGGGTATACATGGGTATTGATTCCCGCATACGAAATATCTGTAAAATGGCAATAGTAGTGCTTGTATAGACTTTGTTTACATGGGTGTCGTTTGATAGTTTCTTGCAGACAAAGGTTGTACTGGTTGAGGTTTCCCCCTTGTTTTCTATTATAAAAAACAGAATTAGAGAATTGTGATATAAACTGAGCATGGCATGGTCTTTGGAAAAGAAATGTAAAATGTTTTGACATGGGTATTGTATATGCATTTCAACCTTATATCTTTGTTAAGATTCATATGTTGTGTTGGATTATCTCTACTAGGTTTTGGCTCACCCTATATAGGAAAACCATTTTCAGGTATTGGAGAGATGCCTACGCCAATGTAGTAGCTTGGGAGGATTAGAGCAAGAGCTTCATTTTGTTTACTTGTAGTTATTATTTTGTACAAACTTAGGACTTTATCTGTATTGGATTTAAATCCATTTTGATGTAACTAAGTATGGTCTTGGAAATTTGTAGCCCTCAGGGCATTTCAATTATCTATTTAACTTCTATTTCATATCTTTATTGTTGACACATGCTATAGATTAAGGGTTAGAACTTATGAATGTGTATCCGCATGTGTCACCTTTTTGTACAACTAAGTCTTATGTAATGAAAGGATATTATACTTTGATTTAGATTGTTATTTACGTATCATCGTGGATGGTTTATTGTATTTATTTCGGGGCGTTACAACTTGGTATCAGAGCATACTGGGTTTGAATACTTTGGGAACATAGGGAATGGTTATTACCACAATAGGTTTGTCTCACTTGATGAAGACATTAGTATGTATGGTATGCTATGTGATAACATGTTTATGTAGTTATATGTGTATAGGATTTAGTTCCTAAGCTATTGATTGGGCCTACGGGTTTCTAGAAGTCCTATTAGAAGAGCACTTGATCACTACTGTTTCTAATTGGAACTCTGGCAATGCCGTGGGACGGTCATTATTTAGGAAGGAAATTCGTATGTGTTTCAGTGACTACGTGCTTACGTGAGTGAATTACTGTCGTTCACTGCATTAGGACGCGAGTGAGTTAGTTTGAACACATTTGTAAATATGCTAATGTCTTTTGTTACCTTTATTAGGATGTCAGGACGTGATCGTGGTGGTAGGCCTAGACGGAATATTTGATGATATTCCGACACAAGAGGAGGGAGTTGGTTAGACCAATGTGGCCGAGCAGACAGGTCAGCAGACCATGGGTGCCTTAGCTTGTGAAGTGGACGGAGCATTGCAGGAATCCATGGATATTCTCAGGGCTGAGAATCAAGTCTAGGCCTAAGTAGCTGAGGCAAGACCGTCATTCTTGAAGAGAGAGTTCTTCCAATCCAATCCAGACGAGTTTTTGGGCAATCCTAAAGAGCCTTTGAAAGTAGATGAATAGCTTGAACAAATGGTAAAGACGTTTGAGATGCTCGACATCGAAGATGGTGGTTTGAGAGTGACCTTGGCATTTTTCCAGCTGAAGGGAGATGCTAGTCAATGGTGGAAGTATGTACATGGACGCATTAGGATAACTTGGGAGGCTTTCGTCGACGCCTTCTAGGACAAGTTTTTGCATCCCACGGGTAGGGAGAAGTTGAGGACCAATTTTCTTAACTCAAGTAGTTGCGCAAATCGGTGGCTGAGTTTGAGGCCGAATTTACTAGTCTGTCGAGGTTTGCATTGGAACTCGTGGAGATTGAAGAGCACCGTTGTTTGGAGTTCGAGAAGAGGTTGAGGACCGGGCTCATGTTCAAAGTGGTCAGGTCAATGATTAGAGATTATGGACGCCTTGTGGAGATGACGGCTTAGCTTGAGACTGCGATGCAGATGCAAATGGAGGAAGAGTAAATGAGGGGCTCTAAGAGGAGTCAGGATGTTTAGGGGGACAATAAGGGACAGAGGGGTTCTACCCCACATCAGTCCCAGGGAGCATAGCTGGGGTCCATTTTTCCAATATCGAGTTTAGGTTCTGAGAGAGGTGGTCAGAGAGATTTCACCTGCTTTAAGTGTGGCCAGTTGGGCCACAAGTCTCCAGCTTGCCTACTAAGGGGAGGAGGGCAACGGTCTGTTTCATTTTTGGCTCGTTCTCAGAGCCAGAGTCACGAAGTGGGTAACCCTCTACTTGTTATCAGTGTGGGTAGCCAGGGCATTTGAAGAGGTTTTGCCCTCAGTTGGGCGGCACACATGGTGTGTATGGTTCAAGGCAAACACAAAGCCACCAGCCTGCACAGTCAGCTCAGGCCTCGAGGGCCAATCAAGGAGCCTCTTCGACTTAGTCAGCGCATCAGACGTATGCTCTGAGAGATGAGCAGGTGGAGCAGAGACTTATAGGGCGTGTGTATGTTGTTACCCTGCCAGACTTAGTACTAGGGCCTTCGGCAGTGAAAGGTACTTTCTTGTTATGCAATTCTATTGCTAATGGATTAATCAATGCGGGTGCATCCTATTCATATATCTTATCTGCATTTACATCGGCTTTGGGATTAGAATTAGCTCGGTTAGAATCTCCTCTCAATGTAGAGTCACCTATTAGTAGTGAGATTGTTTTGGAACAGGAGTGTTGGGGTTGTGATATAGAAGTTGCCGGTCACCAACTTCCTTTTGCATTTGTGTTGATCAACATGTCAAGTTTTGATGCCATTTTGGGTATGGATTGGTTGTCATTGTATCGGGCTATCATAGATTGTTACCGTCAGAGGGTTACTGTATGTACTTTAAGCGGTGATTGTTTTTATTTCATGGGGGACAGAGCCGATAAAGCCTTATCACCAGTGTATGATTCGCATGGGTGGAGTAAGCTTAGTTGTCTTCTTGCCAACTTCTTGGGTAGTGAGTGTGATGAAGTCCGAGTTAGGAATACCCGGATGTTTTTCTCGAGGATCTTGATAGTTTACCACCTCACCGAGAAATCGAGTTCTTTGTTGATTTAGTGCCTGGCACGGTACCGATTTCTATGGCATCGTATAGGTTTGCACCTGCCTAGTTGAGTGAGTTGATGATTTAACTCCCAGAACTACTAGATAAGGGTTTTATCTGCTCTAGTACTTCGCCTTGGGAAGCATCGGCTCTCTTTGCCAAGAAGAAGGATGGCACTTTGCGATTATGTATTAATTATCGGAAGTTAAATTGGATAACTGTTAATAACAAGTACTTAATGCCTCATATAGACGATTTGTTTGATCAGTTGAAAGGGTCTTGTTGCTTTTTTAAGATAGACTTGAGATCGGGTTATCACCAGTTGAGGGTAAAGGAGGAGGATATCTAGAAAATGGCGTGCTGTATACGGTATGGCCATTATGAATTCTTAGTGATGCCTTTTGGGCTAACCAATGCACCAACCATGTTTATGGATTTGATTAACCAGATCTTCAATGATTTCCTGGACCATTTTGTGGTCGTCTTTGTTGATGATATCTTGATTTACTCACCCTCTGAGGAGGAGCACGAGGAACCCTTGCGGGTAGTACTTAAGTTACTTAGAGCCCACAAACTGTATGCTAAGTTTGGAAAATATAAATTCTAGTTAAAAGAAGTTAAGTTCTTAGGCCACGTGGTATTCGAGGAAGGAGTGACTGAAGATTCATCCAAGATAGAAGAAGTACAAGATTGGGAACAACCTAAGAATGCTTTTGAGATCCGTAATTTCTTAGGGTTGGCTAGGTATTATCACCGATTTGTAAAGGATTTCTCTAGGCTAGCCTCACCAATGACTAGACTAACAAGGAAAAGAATTAAGTTTGTGTGGAGTGGGACCTGTGAAAAGTCATTTCAAGAGCTTAAGGTTAGACTTACCACTTCTCCAGTATTGATTATTCTGGATAGGGGTTTGAGCTATTCGGTGTATTGTGATGCTCCTCGGGAAGGTTTGGGTTGTGTATTTATGTAAGAGGGGAAAGTAGTAGCTTATGGCTCACAGCAGTTGAAAACTCATAAGAGAAACTATCCTACCCATGATCTAGAGTTAGAGACGGTGGTCTTTGCCTTAAAGATTTGAAGGCATTATTTGTATGATGAGAAGTTTGAAGTGTTTTCTGATCACAAGAGTCTAAAACATCTACTTACATAGAATGACTTGAATTTGTGGCAGAGGAGGTGGGTGGAGTTTATAGAAGATTATGACTTTGAGTTGCATTATCATCCGGGTAAGGCTAATGTCATGTCCGATGCTTTAAGTAGGAAATTCATTGGCAGTGTGGCTAGTATTGCCATTCGGGAATGGAAGATGTTGGGTGGTATTGGTGAATTTGACTTGCATCTTGGCGAGTCCGTTGAGTCTGTAATCTTGTTTTCGGTAGTTACACAACCTACACTTGTGAACCGAGTGATAGATGCGCAAAATAGTGATCTTGAGGTAAAATCCTTCAGGAAAAGATCTTTAGTGAGAAGGTAGAAAAAAGCTGGAATGTGTATCCCGATTCGAGTGTTAAATACCGTGCCCGCTTTTTTGTATCAGGGTCTTGCCGAGAGGAAGCACTCTGAGAGTTTTACCATTTACGCCTTACAGTGCATCCAGGAGGCACAAATATGTATCATGACCTTAGTCACTAGTTTTGGTGGAGGGGAATGAAGAAGGATATGGCCGTGTTTGTATCAAGGTGTCTTACTTGTCAACAAGTGAAGGCCGAACATTAGAGGCCGCGAGTTTGTTGCAACCCTATAGCCGAGTGGAAGTGGGAGCATGTCACGATGGATTTTGTAGTGGGTCTTCCTAGGACTCAACGGGTTGGTGATGCGATTTGGGTGGTAGTTGACCGGTTAACCAAGTCGGCACACTTTGTACCTATGCGCATGAGTGACTTGATAGATCATCTGGCCGACCTTTATATTAGGGACATAGTGAGACTTTATGAGGAGTAACGATCGTTTCGGATAGAGATCCGTCTTTACGGCTCGGTTGTGGCAAAGCCTACAAAATGCCTTGGGCGCGAGATTGCCTTTTAGCACTGCATATCATCCTCAAACTGATGGACAGTCAGAGCGCACCATTCAAATTCTAAAGGATATGCTCCGAGGTTGTGTCCTTGACTTTAAGGGGTCATGGGAAAGGCACTTACCCTTAGTGGAGTTTGCCTATAACAATAGCTTTCAATCGAGTATTGGCATGGCACCATTTGAGGCCTTGTATGGTTGACCGTGTAGATCCCTTGTGTGTTGAGCCGAAGTGGGTGATGCACCAATGTTAGGTCTAGAGTTAGTCTGAGAAACCACGGAGAGAGTTGCACTTATCCGTAAAAGATTGGCTACTGCCCAAAGTCACCAGAAAAGTTATGTCGACCGTAGGAGAAGACCTTTGTCTTTTGAAATAGGAGATCATGTCTTCTTAAAGACATTACCTAGGCGAGGTTTGATGAGGTTTGGGAAAAGTGGGGAGTTGTCCCCTAGATTTATTGGGTCTTTTGAGATCCTTGAGCAAATTAGAGAGGTAGCTTATTGTTTGGCCTTGCCACCACAGCTTTTCGGGGTTCATGATGTGTTTCATATTTGTATGCTTCAGAAGTATGAACCAGATCTGTCGTACATATTGCATTGGACTGACTTAGAGGTAGATGAGGATGCCATGTATGAGGAGAGACTGGTAAGGATCTTAGACACTCGAGACCAAGTCTTGTGAGACAAGACAATTCCTTCGGTGAAAGTATTATAGAAACATCACGGAATTGAGAAAGCAACTTGGGAACGTGAGTTGGAATTCCGTGAGAAGTATCTGGACCTATTTGTTAATGTTTGAGTATGTATTAAAACTTTTGTTATATTGATTTAATGTAAACATTGTATATGTTTTGGAAACGTGAATTGTATATTCAATATTGAGAACTTGTTTATCATGTTGATGAGAATGAATGATTGGTGGATGGGTCATGATACTTGAATTGATTGACTATCAGTGTTGTAAGTGGTTTAAACATGGTTTTAAAGTTTGATTTATAATTTCGGGGATGAAATTCTTTAAGGGGGAGAGATTATAGTGATTCTGATTTAGACTCGACCCATTTGTTATTCTAGACTCAGGTTTCATGGTTTTGTATTGTTGTTCATGTCTTATTCATCTTTCCCTCATTGAGTTTGGCTATTGGGATGTGTTGGTTGTGTTTGGAACAGGTTGGTACCTTATTTTTCAAAAACCTTGTTTCCTAGAATTTTGCTTCTATGCCCGAGTGCCACTTCTTTTGCTCGAGCGGGCTTTGTGAACTCTTAGTACTTTTGTAGGTCTGCAAAACTACTGGGACTTGTTATTCTTCGCTCGAACGAAGCTTTTTGTGCTCGAGTGGTATTGAGCTCGAGCGTCCCTTTTTGCACTTGAACGTTGGCTTTCTATCTGTAAAACTACTAGAAGTGTGTATTCTGCGCTGGAGCATCACTTTCTGCGCTGGAGCAGTAATTATTTTTATGTCTAGACGCTCGAGCGTCACTTCTCGTGCTTGAGCGAACTGTGCGTATATCAATTCTTAAAATCACTTTTTCATCTCTCTCTCACTCTCTAAACATTTCAAAACTCTAAATCTAGAGCTCCTCTCTCTGTCTACAAATACACCAAGATCTACCCATTTCTGCACTGTACTCCCTTTGTTAAAAAGATAAAGCTCACCTAGAGCTTCGTTTTCATCCGAATAGAGTTGGGTTTCGGCTTCATTCAAGTTTCATCCGTGTTTATCTTGTTTTCTGGCTTCGAGGTAGGAATTCTTTACACTCTTTTATGATTGTTAACTTAGCTATTTGTTTTTGTAAAACAATCTTGTGGATTTTGGAGGATTTTGAACAAAACCTAGGGTTTTAGTTTAAAATCAAAAGAGGGATTTTCAAATGAATGTATTGAAAATGGTTATGGGAATAGAAATGATGTTAAGTTGTGATAAAATTACTGATTTTGATACTTGGAATGAATCTTGGAAAAAAAAAAAAAGGGTCCTAAATGTCTCAAATGTTTATTTTGTATAAATAAATGGATTTGATGTTGAAAATATGAAATTAGATGGATAATGATATGGATGGTGGAGTTGAATATGTATTATCGCTTACATCTTAAATTTTGGAAATTTTACTTGTATTGGAGATTTTATATCTGTTTAGAAATATCTGTTTTGGGCTATCGATGGAGGATAGCTATGATTGTTATAGAAATTGAATGAGGATTAGGTGAATTAAATTAAAACTAATTTATCATCCATGTGCATTAAACATTGTTGCTCATTTAATACATTGCAAATATATATGATTTAGAGAAAAATGGGTGAATGTAGGAAAGAAGTATGTATCACCAAATTAAGTTGGCCTGTGTGTACTAGGTGAAAGTCTCGAAAAACGCGCGTATATATGGGTGCCGATTCCCGTGGACGAAATATCTGTAAAATGCAATAGTAGTGCTTGTATAGACTACATTTACATGGGTGCCATTTGAGAGTTTCCTGCAGATAAAATATTCGTGAAAGGTTGTACTGGTTGAGGTTTCCCCACTGTTTTCTATTATAAAGGACAAAATTAGAGAATTGTGATATAAACTGGGTATGGTCTTTGGGAAAAAAAATGTAAAATGTTTTGACATGGGCATTACATGTGCATTTCACCATTATATCTTTGTTAAGATTCATATATTGTGTTGTATTATCTCTATTGTGCTTTGGCTTACCCTATATGGGAAAACAATTTTCAGATGTTAGAGAGATGCCTCCGCCAAGGCAATAGCTTGGGAGGATTGGAGCAAAAGCTTTATTTTGTTTACTTGTCATTATTATTTTGTACAAGCCTAGGATTTTATCTGTATTGGATATAAATCCGTTTTGAAGTAACCAAGTATAGTCTTGGAAAGTTATAGCCTTCAGGGCATTTCAATTATCTGTTTAACTTCTATTTGATATCTTTGTAATTGACACATGCTATAGATTCATGGTTAGGACTTATGAATGTATATCTGCATGTATCATCCTTTTATACAACTGAATCTTATGTAAGGGAATGATATTATACTCTGATTTAGATTGTTATTTACTTATTATCGTGGATGATTTATTGTAATTATTTTGGGGCGTTACAAAAAAATTTCAAATAAGTGGTAAACTTTATACACATTAATAATTAAATTCATAAACTTTTTCATGATTCTGTAATAATTTTCAGATAGTACCACTGATAGGTAATTTTCTCATTTTTTTTTTTGTATCACTCATATTATTATATATGATGATTATATTTTTTAATTGTCACAAAATGTGTCTCTTATATATATATATATATATATATAAGTGCGCCCCATTAAACTAATAAAATAATGGGTAAATTATAAATATACTCCTTGAGGTTTAATTAAAATATAAATCGCCCCTTGTAATTTTGGAAATTACATTCCACCTTTTTAAGGTTTCTAATTTTATAACAAATAGCTCATTTTATTAATAAATCATCAAATCAGTGAACAGTTTTTAATGATGTTAGAACTATGTTTCAATTAATAATTTAGGTAATTTTATTATTATATAGGAGAGAAATTATGAATTTCATTTTTTTAGTTAATTCTGTTAAATAAAAAATTTTAACAAGGGAATATTTGTAATTTTTCAAATCACATGAGACAATCTGTACTTTAAGCAAACCTTAAGGAGTGTATTTGTAATTTTTCCTAAAATAATTAATAAAGTAATGAGAGATTCAATGGAAAGACCGGAGAAATGTTTGAACATTCAAAACTTGTTTGGCATGTGCTAAAATAGCATGCACATGCTATTTCAACATATTATTTTATTTGGGTTACAATCATTTTATTTGGGTCATATCACTTTTTATTTGGGTCACACAATTTCTCTACCACATTATTTCAACCCCAACTCATATTTCACATTTTTTCATAAAAAGTCAAAAAGTATACTAATCTAATACTTTCCAAACAACTTTGAAGTGGTTTATGTCAAAAAAAAAAAAAAAAAAAAATGAAGCGTGCAAAATTCAATGCATTTTATGGTTAAAATATGTTTTTTTTAAATGTAATATTATCATAAATACATAATATTATTATAAAATATGTAATTTTATTTTTCAATCACAAATTATCGTAATTTTATCAAAAAATTACATAATATTTACCACAAAAATGTCTAACAAATGTCACAAAAATACATAATAATAATGCATGTGTTTGTGCATTGGATTTGAGCGATTAAACTAAGAGAATTTTTTTTCTCTAAAGACTTAAAAAGGAAATGAACAATACTTTTGTTGGCTACATATTTTGTAAAAGCCAATTACAATTCGACACGTGGCAGAATGAGGGTATTATTGGAAGATGATTTTAATCTTAAATCTCAATCATACACGTGGCAATAAATATTGGTTCTCAAGTGGTCTGAGTAGCACTAGATCAGGAATGAGATACAAGGTGACGTGGCTTCAACGGTTACCTATATTCAAATTCAAAAAATAGGAGGGAAGTCCAACTGCAAGTGATGGCATAGTGGAACTATTTCTAAGGTAACATGATCAGCGATCATGGAGGAGCAGTTCGACGGTTCGAAGTACAGTTCGAAGGTCATCTCTAACAAGTATAAATAGCAAGGAAGTTCCAAGAAAAGACCCCTAGACTCAGATCATATAGACCAGTTTTTACTTCATATTTTCCTTTCCAGTTTTTACCTTTCCTGTACTTTAAATACTTGTTCTTTAAATACCTGCATTGTACTTCAATTCATAGGAGTAGTTTTCAAGTAGATTCAAGTAAACCGCTGTCAGAACTTCCTCAAGGCTGAGTTTGGACAATTGTAAGTGTTTATGTTAATAAAATACTTCAATTGCTCTTCATATTAATTGTTATTTCTCTTAATTTCTCCTAAAAGTCAAGCCACCAGTAAAAGTCCTCTTCATTGAGGCTGAAAGAACTAAAACATAGTCGCCTGATAATTGATTGGCAATTATAATTTCAGAAGGACCGATTGATCCTTGCGCACGCCGATTTCCAAATATACTCTTCGAAAAGCCAAAAAGCCAACATATATTTTTGGCACGCCCAGTGGGACTAATTAAAATGGCTAGACGAAGACGATAAGGAGAAAATGAACGCTTGGAAGACGGCGTAGAAGGAGAGGTAGAAATACCTAATGCAGAGAAGAATGTGGTAACACACACTGTGGAAACTCCTATGTTATCAGAACCTTTGGTCGAATGCATCAAGATTTCTCGACAAGAACCATATGTTCATAATATTGACGAAACCAAGGAATTGGACCGCCCACCATTCCATCTTCTCACCAACAAATCCATGGGATGGCTTGGTAGATGCTATGGGACAACAAACTAATGAACACAATGGAAAGGTGGGCAACATCCTTTTTGGATCGAATGAACAACCACCAACCAACAAATACAAGACATACAGAGGAAATTTTAAATGTTCATCAACAAAGATTGGCTAGAGAAAAACAGCCTATGCAAGTTAATGGACAAATTAATGGTCAGACTAGTACTCAAAACTATGAAAGACCATCGCCTCAGTCTTGGTATGAACCCATTTCGAGGCCTGTAGTAGGCCAAAATACCACAATACTCAACAGTGAAGCCACACCAGTTGGTAGATCTGGCCAAATACAAGAAACTGGCATAAGAATGGTGGCAAATCCCATGTTCGAAGCCATACCTGGCACCAGGGGTTATAATAATCCCTTATTTGAATTTATACCCGGGGGGTTGGAAGGTTTGCCTACAAATGGAAGGGACACAATACCTATTCCAACACCTTTCACAGGTCCTTTAGCAGGACAGGCTCAAAGGGGTTATCCATTCCCCCAACAGCAACCTGCACAACAGGGGCAACCAGTCCCGAATGTACCATTGTATGGACCAAGAGGACCACAGGCACAAGTTTGTCCACCGAACCCTGTGTTTGCTCCTCCAGTAGTGGTTCAGCAAGCCCAAAATATGGTCCCTAGGGACCAAATTGCTGATATTGTTAGGGAGATATGTGGACCAATGGCTCGGGGGGTCCAGACTCAGATACGTAAAACCATACCCAGAGTGGGTTGATAGGGTACATGAATACCCAAGAGGGTTTAGAATACCAGATTTCACCCTATTCTATGGAACTGGAAATCAATCAACAGTAGAGCATATTGCTAGATTCGCTGCTCAGTGTGGTGAATTCGCTAATCATGACTACATAAAATTGAGATTATTTCCAAACTCTAACTGGGGAGCGTTTGTATGGTATATCAACCTTACACTGCTCCATTCAAACTTGGCAACAGATGGAAGAGGCATTTCATGCCCAATTTTTCCAATCGAGCGAGGTATCCATGGCAGATTTAGCAAGATTGAGTCAAAGGCACAAGAAAAGGCTACTCAATTCATTGCAAGATTTAAAAGGGCTCAAATAAATGTAGAGTCATCCTTCCAGAGCCGCAATTTGCGATTGGCTCAAAACGGATTAGAGTTCAGGCTTCGAAAGAAGTTTGACTCAACTGAATTCAGGGATTTGGTCGAATTAACCTATAAAGTGTCTCGATATGAAGCATTATTAGAGGAAGAACAAGATCGAAATAATGCTTCATATAAGACATATTACAGAGATCCCAATTATGAGATTGATGCGGCAGAGATTGTGGGCAAAGAACCTGTAATCTGTGAAGCATTAATTCATAAGGATACGACTATCGACCAGCTTTAAAAGAAAGACTTTCACAGAAAGTATTCTTTCGATTTAACAAAAGCAGATAACATTTTCGATCATTTGCTTGCAGCCAATTTCCTTAAGTTACCAAAAGGAGTAAAACTGCCTTCTCTTGATGAACTTAAAGGAAAAGTGTACTGTAAATGGCATAATTCTTGGTCTCACTCAACTAAAAATTGCATTGTTTTTCGAGACAGGATCCAAGAGCAAATCCGGAAAGGAAGCCTGAAGTTCCCAACCAAAACAGAGAAAGCCATGGGAATTGACAAGAACTGCTTCGAAGTTGGAGAAAGCGCGGCTAATGTGGTTGTTCCAAATTTTCAGAATCTATCTCTACAGGAACTGGAAGAGGTCAATGTGCAAATACATATTGCCAACCAGACAGCTGCCAAGAAAGAGACCAGAAGTTTACCAGTTGTTGGACAGAGTCTCTCACATTAGAAGGAACATTCTGATGAAGAAATACTGGACGACGATTCCTTGGAAGCAAAGTAATGCAAAGGATGTGTCCAAGGTGTAGACTAAGCTACAATGGTTGAAGGGCTTCCAATTGATGGGAAGCAATACTATAAGGATGTTCAGAGACGTCCTAGAACAACCAACGCTTACAACAAATGGCCGTTCCCGGCTAGTGATAGGCATCCACCAGTGGTGGTTGAGCTCAGCTGATGTAATGAATGCTAAAAGCAAAAGGCCCTTGTATGAGTCTAGGCCACCTAACTACTATAGAATGGAGAGCAAACATTCTGAAAGAAGATTAGAGAGGAGTTCAGGTTATGGGACCAAAGCCAGAGATTGGCCTCCCAGATCAACATCACAGAAAATAGAAAATGGCCATATCCAACAAAGGCCAGAATCAAGCTCGAGACATGAGACCAGAACCAAGCACTTGCCTCCACGGCCAGTTTCGAAGATGGCTTCGAAGGTGGAAAAGGGTGGTTCAACATCTGAATCAGTAAGCTCTTGGGTGCCTGGAGTTCCAGATTGGTTTGTAATGCAAAACAAACCTAGGAAATTACCTACCAGGAGAGATGTTGGAATTACAGGCAGAATGGTCAAACCTCCTTCGGTGGCTCCTAACAACTGGGTATTGCTGAAACACCCAAAGACAAAGGAACCAAATATGGTTCCGGTTATTTCCAGATCACAAAGGAGGAAGATTCAGCGCAGGTACACCCAGTACCAGCAAGATCTGAAAGAAAGTGAAGAGAGTTCTTCACATGTCAAGACAGAAGAAAAGAAAGCTTCGAAGTCAGACCATGTTCCAAAACCGACGCTACAAAGTAAAGTGGTTTGTAGCAGAGAACAATTGGCCCAAGTTCATTCTGAACTAAAGGCCAGAGAGAAGTCCAGTTTGGCAGGATTGGAGAAGGCTCTGATGGAAAGTGATAGCGAAATAGAAGAAGAGATTGGCATGAGCCAAAAGAAGGAAATGGCAGAAGAAGAAATGTTCGAAGCCTTCATGGCTGAACAAACATTTCTGACTGAAAGCTTAGTTGAGAAGGATCCTTTGAAGGGATCAGTTATCAATGAAATACCGTAATGCAAAGATGGAGGACGCCGAAGACACCGAGCAAGGTAGCCAAGAGGGAAGAAGGTACAACCACCATCCAGCTTTGGCTCATTCCCACCAGACGACCAACATGGTACATATACTACCTCATGAATTTCAGTCGAGGATCGTGAGGACCAAGACATGGATCCAATTCTGCTTTCTAGTGAGGAATCACAAGTGAGCATGGTTCAGGATGCTCCTGAAATGGCTATTCCCATGGAAGTTGAGTGCGAAAGCGAGGAGGAGAGCATCAACCTCTCATATCCTTTTGAATACCCCTCAAATTCCATGACTCACATGTCAAAGCCTTTGTACATTTAAGGCTTTGATGGTATACGCTAAACCGAGTCCTAGTAGACAATGGGGCGGTTAATTTATTGCCAAATCTTCTTTGAAGAAATTAGGAAGAAGAATCCAAGGTTGATCCCAACCAAGACAACCATCGTCGGCTTTTGCCGGAGATAAGCAGATGGCCCAAGGTATTCGCCTATTAATTTGAGTGTGGGAACCAGGATTGTATGACAAAGATTCTTCGTGATCGACAGCAATGCTAAATATAATGCCTTACTTGGATGGGACTGGATTCACACCAACAAGTGTGTACCTTCCTCTTTGCATCAGAAGATCATGATGGCTCTGGGCAATGGAGAGACAGAGGAGATTGATGCAGATTCTCAACCTTTCATAGCCTGTGCAGACTTTGCAGAGGCCAAACTATATATTAAGGGGGTAACTCCACTCTGTATATTGAGGAAAGCTGATGGCTCAGCCGAAGTGACGGCTGATGAGGAAGTTACACATCTGAAGCACTTAGTCCAAGAAAGTGCTGATGAAGAGGTTGTCGTGAAAGATGACAACAATGCCTGGTTGTAGGCAAAGAAGTGAAGAACGAGAAGCCAATTCATTGGCTTTGATTAAATTCTCATCATTGGATGTAAAAACAATAGTCCAGAAGGTACAGAAACAAGAGAGAGAAGCCATGATAATTGGCTGTAAACAAGAACAACAACAGGTCAGAAGATTGACCTTTGGGAAATATTGTGCATTGGACATTGAAACAAAAGTCCAGGAAATACAAGAAGAAGACGCCTTATGGACAGATTTTGTCTATGAGGAAGAAGGCAGAGATGTCGAAATAGAGAACCTAGAGGCAGAACAAGGTGAAAAGGTTGCTTCAAAGGGTGAAGAAACCAAAGAGAAAGCTTCAATGAATTCTCAGACGCAGGACCCCTTAGAAGAAGTGAATTTAGGGGAAGGTTCTGCAGAAATTTCACTTATATAAGTACTGCTTGAATGCTCTGGACAGAGACCAGTTGTTGGTTGTTTTAAAGAAATACAAAGATTGTTTTGCATGGTCCTATAATGAACTACCAGGATTGGATAGATCATTGGTGGAACATAGGCTCCCTTTGAAGCCTAATTTCAAGCCATACAAACAGAAACCAAGAAGGATGAGTCTAGATGTAATTCAGAAGGTCAAGGAAGAAATTCTTAGACTACTTAAGGCAGACTTTATTAGGACAGCCAGGTATGTGGAATGGCTATCTAATATTGTGCCTGTAGTTAAGAAAAATGGCAAAATGAGGGTATGCATCGATTTCAGAAACTTAAATCTAGCAACTCCTAAAGATGAATACCCTATGCCTATAGTGGATCTGTTGGTGGACAGTTCAAATAGGCATCAAGTTTTGTCAATGATGGATGGCCACTCCGTTATAATCAAATATGCATTGCAGAGGAAGACATCCACAAGACAGCATTCAGATGTCCTGGGAATATTGGCACCTTCGAATGGGTTAAGATGCCATTTGGTCTGAAGAATGCTGGAGCTACGTATCAGAGGGCTATGAACACCATCTTTCATGACCTTATTGGAGGGTATCTAGAATGTTATATTGATGACATCGTGGTAAAATCCCAGTCCATGGAGAAGCACTTGCTTCATTTAGAAGCAGCTTTTGAAAGAATGAGGAAGTTCAAGTTGAAACTCAACCCTCTTAAATGTGCTTTTGGTGTGTCATCTGGAAATTTCTTGGGTTATGTAGTGCATAAGAAAGGAATACAGATTGATCAGAATAAAGCCAAAGCCATCATTGAAGCTAGGCCTCCATCAAGTAAGAAAGAATTACAAAGGTTCCTTGGGCAGGTTAACTTTCTTCGAAGGTTTATTTCTAACACTGCAGGGAAAACTAAAGTGTTCTCTTCCTTGTTAAGGCTGAAAGATGAAGAGGAATTTGTGTGGACAGCAGAGCATCAAACTGCTTTCGAAGGTATCAAAGCCTACTTGGCCAATCCTCCAGTGCTGATGCCACCAAAACGAAATAAGCCTTTGAAGTTATACATAGCGGCAGCAGAAGATTCATTGGGAGCTTTCTTGGCCCAAGACAATGAAGAAGGCAAGGAACAAGCTGTTTATTACCTTAGTAGGTTTTTAAATTCTTGTGAATGTAAATATTCAGCTGTTGAAAAGCTGTGTCTTGCTTTGTATTTTGCTGCAATGAAATTAAGATATTATCTTTTACCTACAACTGTCTTGGTAATTGCAACCACAGATTTGGTTAAATACATGTTATCTAGACTTATGTTGATGGGAAGAATTGGCAAATGGATATTAGCCTTATCGGAATTTCATTTAGAATATGTCCCTCAAAGGGCAGTAAAAGGGCAAGTATTAGCCAATTTTCTGGCAGATCATCCATCTCAAACAGAGAACCAAGAGGTAATGGAACTTGGTATGGCTAGTGTTGAACCATGGCAAATGTGGTTCGATGGATCGAAAGCCAATGGATTAGTTGGAATTGGTATTGTGATTAAGTCTCCATTAAGGGTAGAAACCACACATGGTTTCAGAGTGGATGAAGCTAGTCTGCTCCAATAATCAGTCAATATGAAGCCTTAATAGTAGGACTAGAAATTCTTATTGGGTTACAAGTACATGCAGTTGACATATTTGGGGACTCTCAATTGGTGGTTAACCAAGTAAAAGGGATTTTCAAGTGTCAAAGCATAAGCATCCTACCATATTATGTTGTTGCATTACATCTGCTTTCGCCTTCAAATAGCAAATGTAACCTATGTTCCAAGATTCTTGAACAAGAGAGCTAATGATGTGGCTCAAAAAGCTTCGAACTTCAAGAGAAGGGATAATACCCAAAGGGATATAAGCCAAACAACATATCAGAGATTAATACAACCTTTGAATAAAAGGAATGTGATCTTGGAAGTCAATCATAATGACTCACAAGAACAGGATTGGAGGCATCCAATAATGCAGTATTTGGCTGGTCCATCTTCAAAGGCCAGCAGAAAAATCAAATTGCAGTCTATGCAATACATGGTATATGATAATGCTCTATACAAAAGGGGAGGAGATGGCTTATTATTGGAGTGTTTAGGTCCAAAAGAAGCATTAACAGCTATGGCTGAGGTTCATGAAGGCATTTGTGGTGCTCATCAGCCTGGGGTAAAGATGAGATGGTTGCTTCGAAGGCATTCCTATTATTGGCCAACTATTCTTAAAGATTGCATAGAATATGCAAAAGGTTGTCAGGCATGCCAAAAACATGGCACAATAAGACATGTGCCCATAACTGACCTACATGCAGTAGTGAAGCCTTGGCCATTTAGAGGATGGGCCATGGACATGATAGGTAAAATTCACCCACCTTCTTCGAAACATCATTGTTTCATTCTAGTGGCTACTGACTACTTCACTAAATGGGTCGAAGCCAAGCCATATAAGGTTGTAGACCAGGCAGAGGTCATTGGGTTCATTAAAGATTTGATCCATAGGTTTGGCATTCCACAAACCATAACAGTTGATAATGGAACTGTGTTTGATTGGAAAATGGTGAAATCCTTTGTGGCAGAATTTGGGATTAGCCTTATTAATTCCACTCCCTATTATGCACAGGCCAATGGTCAAGCTGAATCATCCAATAAATCCTTGAAAAAAGGAATACAAAAGATGGTGGAAGATAATCCTAGGGATTGGCATAACCTATTGTTGGATGTTTTATGGGCTTACAGAACTTCCCCAAGGTCGAGCACAAGAGTCACCCCTTATGCCTTAGTATACGGGCATGATGCAGTGTTACCTGTGGAAATTAATGTTAAATCTCTGAGGGTAAGATGTCAAGATCAATTAGAATCTGAGCAATATCATCAAAGCATGTGCTTGGAATTAGAAGACATAGATGAAGCAAGGATTTTGGCATTAAATAGCATTCTTTTTCAGAAGAAGAAAGCAGCCAAGAATTATAACAAGAAAGTCAAGCATATTGGCTTTGATGAAGGTGATTTGGTATGGAAAACAATACTCCCAATAGGGATTAAAAGCCATAAGTTTGGCAAATGGTCACCTAACCGAAGGACCATATCAAGTTCATAGAGTTTTGCCTTTTGGGGCATACCATTTAAGAAATTTGAATGGCTATGTACATCCCAAAAGATTAATGGAAGATATTTGAAGTCTTATTTTCCAACCATTTGGGAAACACAAGGAATAGAATAAACATCAAATACAAAAACATGAGACTACTCAAAGGATGGACAAAATTTGTTCTTTTATAAAGAATTAAATACATTATGCCATAGATTGGCCCAGAAATCATTACAATGTCTTAATTGTTTTTGTACAACAGATTTCCTATTGCTAAGTGATGGGAACAGCTTGATGGTCAGAGCCATGTTCTTTTTTCGATCAGCCAGTTCTTGGTTAGTGATCTGCAACTTGGTGTCAGCTCGAACCAAGGCCCGGTTTACTGCAGCTAATTCCTCCTCCAGTTGGGCCTTCTTCTAGCGCTTGGATTCAAACTTGGAAGCAGAGGAATGTTGTTCCTTGAGTTCGACATTTCGGTATGCACTTGAGAAACAAAACTCGTTCTTAGTTAGTTTTCATCCGCAACCTTAGCAAATTTTGACAAATGTTGAGGTAAAATCGATGGTGGTCACGCTCGAGATAGATGACTTGAAACATTCAAAGCGATCGCCAAAGAATGTTACAACACTGAAGGAACCCATTTCTGATAGTAGGCCTTTGTAGAGCCTCAAAGGGAATCCTCGAAAAGGAATTTAGTAGTTCTAGACATGTGTCTATGTCTATTGAAGGCACAGAAGGTTTGTTGCTGGAGGAAGAATTCTCAAAAATCTCCAGTAAGGAGTCAGCCAAGACTAATGGCTCAGCTTCAGCACTAAATATTGGAGATGTAGAAGGTACGTCGAAAAGACTAGCAAGTCTTCCTTCGAAGATATCCACTTCATCCCTAGACATGAAGGGCATAGAAAGTACTGTGGTGGAAGACACAGAGGGCTGCATGGGGATGGGAGAAATGGATGGAGCGTCTTTGGCAGCTTCTATAGTCTTAGCCACCAATGAATCAAGTGAAGTGGGGCTGGAAATAGGCATAGGTAGTGAACCATGAATTGGGGAACTACCAGCACTCTCTATGGAAGAATCAACTGTCACTAGGATTGGAGTAACAGCTGGAATATCCTTGGAAGAAAGAAGGGCAAGGTTCGAAGAAGGAACGGTCTGAGGTAGATTGAAAGTCAGGAAGGGAAGATAGGGTTCTAGGCCAAGAAGAAGAGATGCAGGAATGTTGGGACTCAAGGAAGGTACAGGAAGCATAGGCTTGGGAAGTTGTATTTGAATAGTCTTCACGTTTTGCGTCTGGTCAACTTTAACTGAAACTGGAAGAGGCCCCATGGGGAAGATAAGCGTAGTGGTTGTTACTGCAGAAGGAAGAAATATAAAGCAATGTCAAACTTCAAATACTTAAAGCTGACGAAAGAAAAACAGCAGGAGTATAAAAGAAATTACTTGTTTCGGAAGTGTCGATATTGATGGGAGAGCTACGAAGAGAATAATGTTCGACAATTTGTTGTCTTCGAGCAGTTTCTCTTTGTAATACATCAGCAGCAGCAGCTTCGTCTCTCAGAAACTGTTGCTGCCGTTTCTTCTCAGCCCTCTCAAAAACGATTATTGCTTTAGCATGTTCCTGTTCTACTGCTTTGGCAGCAGCTTCATGGATCGGATCTTCCACCAAGTCAGCAGCAGAAACAGTCATCTTCCTTCTCTTCCTCCTTGGCAGTGATGCTACTGGTTCTTTTTCAATCTCCCTCTCCTCAATTTGGGTTTCAGATGTTTCGGAAGTAAGTGCTTTCTCCATTACTACAGTGGGTGCTTCGAAAGAAGGATGCGTAATTGTATCAGGAAGGGAGGCAACTACTTTCTGTCTCTTTGTTCTCTGCAAGAACATTTCTGGCTCTTGCTCAACCTCTTCTTCGCCCAAGGATTCGGATTCCTCAGGAGGGAGAACTAGCTTTCTTTTTTGTTTTTGTTGTTTTTGTTTCTTTTTTAGAACAGCTAAAGTTTCAGCTTTCTTGGGAGATTCTTTGTGTGGGGGCCCTGCACCAAAGAACAAAAGTGTAAAGGGAAGGAACAAAAGATTCAAAAGAAAAGGAGAAGTCCGAAAATATTTACCCTTCTTCGAAGCAGCTCTAGTAACTCTAGTTGGAGGGGATGAAGTTGTAGGATTAGTCGTGGCAGCCACGTGAAGAGGAGGAATGTCCTTAGATGTCGTTGGTTTAGCCTTCGAAGGTACTCTCAATCCTACCAGCAAGTCATGGGGATGTTCAGATAGGCGCACTTCCATATTGACTGTCCACCAGTTATGGAATCTTTTCAAAACTGAGCCATATGGAAGAAAGGGGACAAATTGGAACTCATTCAACTCTTTCAGTAGTTTGAGAATTGCCGTCTTTAGTCTGGATTTGGATATTCTCAAATCTCTGATAGTGAGATGAACATTTGAAAGACTACAAAGAGGAACTGGTATCCCTTGAGTGAGTCCAAATTGTCTGGCAAATTGAGAAGGGCAGTACACCTCAGAGATGCATTTGTAGGCTCGAGGGTTTAAACTACCAATGAACAATTCCCTTGGTAGTAGTATAGAGGCCCACATGTCTTTATGAGGAGAAGTGGAGCATTCTTTATCAGCCAGGAAAGCTTGCAGCCAGGCTGGTCCTTTGTTGGCTTCAAAAGGACAGAAGAAAGAGGCAGATGGAGAAATGGGAAGTTGATAAAAGAAGGTAAAGTAGTAGTTAAGGAAGCAGTAGTAAAGGGCAATCCTAGCATACTTTTCCCCATAAGTGCTAGGATCCCTAACAAGGAATTTTAGACATTTGGGATGTAGGTCGCTGAAATAGGCGAAGAGCCAAAGTTGAAGCACCAAAGGGACCTCCTTGGTTAGCATCAAGAGGTTTCTCACAAAATTGGGAGCACTCAGAGACATGACCTAAAAGATAAGGTGCAAGAGTTATATGTTTTTCAAGACGAGTGCCTTCATGAGAGGAGCAAACTCAGCATAATCCTCTGAGATGAGGTGCAAAAGAGGAATTTGCATAACCAATATAAAATGAAGGAAAATAGCTCTCTGTCCTTCACAGGACCTTCCTTTTTGTTTTCAGACTTTACAAAGTCACTATAAGAGGAGCTTAAGGATGGAAGAGAAAACTTAATTGGAAGGTCTGGGTAATTGGGAGTAAATGGAGAACCATGGGGGGAAAGCCCTAAGAGATGGCAAATATCAAGAACGGTGGGGGCCATCATGCCACACCGAAATTGGAAGAAATTAAAAGACATATTCCAGAAACATAAGGCAGCAGGTATCAAGAAAGGGTCCTCAGGGATGATGAACCTGGAAAGACGAAGGGCATCGAGGATATAGAGCTCTTGCAGGTCATCTTCTCTCGCAGGTACAACTCTGTCATACCATCCCTCCCATTCAATCCTCATTGTCGGCCAGCAACGGTGAGGACGATTCACCCTCCAGTTTCCCCAATCAAGCCCTTCTTCGTAAAGAAGGAAATGGTCCTCCAAGCGAGGATACAGGGCTGCGAGTTGAGCAGGAGCTTCCCGAAAAATAGGGCCAAGGACGTATTCCTGTTTATTGCTATGACGAGGCACGAAAAGACGTCCATCTATGTGGCTTGACTCACTAGATGAAAGTTTGGTGATTTCTTCATCGATACATCGCTTCAAAGCCATGGTAGGACTGACACGATCGTCAGTAAGCACTTTTAGTGAGGAAGGATCCATTGATGGCGAGTAGTAAGGAAGAGGGGTTTAACAGGATATCGGTAGGGTTTGTGCACCAAAAGAGCAAGTGATTTCAGAGTACAAAGCAAAGGGGCTTTTAAAAAGATTTTTATGTCTGAAAAATATATTGCGTTATGTACTGAAAGTGTGAATATGAGGAGACTCTTCCAATATTGATAGTTTTGGAGGGAAGAACACATTCTAAATGTTGACGTCAGCTTCGAAGAACAATATTTGGCTTCGAAGTCAATTTTGGCTCCAAGAAATCAAGTAAAATGGCTTCGAAATACAGAATCCGGCTTCGAAGTATACTACATGTTTGGAGACGCTAAGATGCTTGAGTATTGGTCTACTTCAAAAGGTTTAAAGACCTATTTAATGAACATTATTGAAAGTAATGACCTTTAAAGCAAAATTTAGGATTCTTTAAAGAACATCAAAACCAATCATTGGTTTTTTGCAAGAGAAGACTGTCCATTGAAATTAGGACAGCATAAGCTGCTTTTCGAAGCAAGAAGTGGTCAACTTAAAATTGATTGACTATAGTAGCCATGACCATGCATTGGTTATAATTAGCTTTGAAAAGTAAAGTTGTTGAAGCACTAATTTTAGATAATATTGACCAAAATTGTCAACTTTTACTCCATAAGTTGGAAAAAGACATATTGGTCTCTTTTAGTGTTTCATTAAAAACAAGTGAGTCCAAATTCAAAGGGTGAGATTATTTAATTTAAGGCTATAAGTTGGCTTTTAAAAGTAAAAGGAAACAGAGTCAAACAATGTCAAGTACAGAAGACTTTGCTTTCATTAGAGCCAAGACAATTACATTAAGTAATCTTATTTTGGTACAAATTCAAGCTCATAAAAATAAGGAATAGAATAAATTACAAGATCATGGAATTTCGTCCAACAATGATCAATGAATATTTGTTCTTTCTTTATTATGTCTTCCATCTCTTCCAAAGTTGGCTGCATGAGTTGATGTGCTCTCACTTCATAATACAAATTGACCTTTGCTTCGAAGCCTCCTCCTCAATTTTTGTTCCAACTCATCTATAACTAAATCATCCCAATACGCAGAATCCTTATTTTTGAAGTCATCAAAGTCTTCAATGAAGTTTTCGCCAGATTGAGCATGAATTCAAGAGATGAAAGTTGATCCAAAGACCGAGTGGTGACTTTGGAATTTCGATGCCAATGGAGGAGTAATCGAAGTTGATCCAGAACAGTGAAGTTCTCGCTGGGCGATAGGATTAAGGATATGGCCCTAGTCGTAATATCACAAGCCCATCGGAAGTTCTTAAGAGGAATGTCATCCTCAAGAACATTAAAGGGTAGGTGAGAAAAGTCATGAGCAGAAGTTGGGCTTCTTTCCGCTCAAATGGAGTTGGAGATGATGGAGGTTTGTAAGGAGGGAAGGTTTTGTCCATTGGAAGAGCAAGCTTTAATTTCTCTATCCAAGAAAGGGTGGGAGGAGGAGAAGGAGTAGATGGTTCTGTTTCAGGAAAAAGAGAAGGTGTGGATGCCTCTAGTCCAGAGGATGGAGAAGGTGTGGATGCTTCCATTTCAGAAGATGGAGAAGAAGAAGTGGTTGCTTCGGTTGGGGAAGATGACACAGGGATGGGAGGAACAAAGGCATTAATATAGTCAAGCCAGTCAGAAGAGCAAATCTGTGCTTTCTTGGCTAAAAATGAAGGGGTATATCCTTGTGCTTCTTCCAAGCACCGGGCAGGGTGCATTATTCCTGTGGGCATGGAGGATGTATACCAAGCTACAAGCAAATTCTCCTCTAAACTGCGTCGAAAGTCGATGGGCACATAAGGATAAACCACCGAGCTTCGAGCGTAGGAAGGAAAATCTAAGGGGTCAGTGAACTCAATAAAATGATGTTTGATCCGTTCCCTCAAGTCCCAGGACTCAGGAGCAGACCAGTTCGTCACCCCAGAAGATGAAGAAGTTGCAGCTTCATCCCAAGCAGAAGTTTGTGAAGAAGAATTTCCCAATTCCATATTTGCAATTTGTTGAAGCAAAGGCTTGAAAGTTGTTTGTTCAAAGTGCGAGGGGAATTTAGAGGAAGAACTTCTTGTATCAACGAGTTCGTAAACCAAAGGATTGAGGGCAATGTGTTCGTAGTCCAAAGGTTGATAATCTGCGAAAGCCTCCATGACCTGAATATAGAAAGACGGGTAAAGGTGGCTAATAAATGCGTGGAGATTCTTTCGAGGGGAAACAGCATTACTCAATGGCTCTTTGTATGCTCGATCATTAGAGTGAGAAGGTGATTGAGTCATAATCCGTTCGAATGCTGAAGGTATTGGAACGTCCAACAAAGTTAAGAGTTAATGCAAATGATCACCAAAATAGGTGACGGTTGTGTTTCCTGAAAATAGATTCTATGCACGTTCCAAAAAAGCGAGGGAAAAATTTTGATTCACTAATATTTCCAAGTATTGGGTATATTAGTGCGGGGGGTAATGTTGGCTACATATTTTGTAAAAGCCAATTACAATTCGACACGTGGCAGAATGAGAGTATTATTGGAAGATGATTTTAATCTTAAATCTCAATCATACACGTGGCAATAAATATTGGTTCTCAAGTGGTCTGAGTAGCACTAGATCAGGAATGAGATACAAGGTGACGTGGCTTCAACGATTACCTATATTCAAATTCAAAAAATAGGAGGGAAGTCCAACTGCAAGTGATGGCATAGTGGAACTATTTCTAAGGTAACATGATCAGCGATCATGGAGGAGCAGTTCGACGGTTCGAAGTACAGTTCGAAGGTCATCTCTAACAAGTATAAATAGCAAGGAAGTTCCCAGAAAAGACCCCCAGACTCAGATCATATAGACCAGTTTTTACTTCATATTTTCCTTTCCAGTTTTTACCTTTCCTGTACTTTAAATACTTGTTCTTTAAATACCTGCATTGTACTTCAATTCATAGGAGTAGTTTTCAAGTAGATTCAAGTAAACCGTTGCTGTAAACTTCCTCAAGGCTGAGTTTGGACAATTGTAAGTGTTTATGTTAATAAAATACTTCAATTGCTCTTCATATTAATTGTTATTTCTCTTAATTTCTCCTAAAAGTCAAGCCACCAGTAAAAGTCCTCTTCATTGAGGCTGAAAGAACTAAAACATAATCGCCTGATAATTAATTGGCAATTATAATTTCTGTAAGGACTGATTGATCCTTGCTGGCACGCTCGCATTTACAAATATACTCTTCGAAAAGCCAAAAAGCCAACAACTTTAAAAGTGAAAATGTAATTTTATCAAAAATATATATTTTCTAATGTCTTGGTAAATTACACATAACCATACTTGAGAGCAAATAAAATGAAAGTCTAAACTAGGGTAGCAGAAGCATACATTTGATCCGTCAAAATCAAATGGGCCGAACCGATCTATTATAGAATGAGTAATTTCGATGATTTGAACGGACGGATGGTGATGCATTTGTCTCAATGCCTCTAAATATTGAAAAATAAACTTCTGCTTTAATATTTTAGGAGTTATGTATTTTTCTCCGTTTAGTTATGCTAATTATGGAGGAATAATGGTATGCATGTAATGGTTCATAATGATGTGCTAAGGGACATTAGTAATATGTTAACGTGTTAGTGGTTACAAAAGAATAATAGAGTTAGGGGCGTTTTGAAAAGACAGCTAAAATTTGATTTTTTAATTTTTTTTTATTATTTTATGTAAGAAATGATGTGATTCAAAATAGATTAAAAATTGACTTTTAACTTTTAACTCATATTTCCAAAATGGGCCTTAGTGGGTCTTACCATGAGTGTGTGAGTTACATGTAGGTTATAGTCATGTAATCTATGTAATGGAATAATAAGGCCGTGTTTGCCAAGTGACTTTTTTAGTCAAAAAGTCAAAAAATCATTAAAAAAATTAAAAAGCCAACAACACATATCAAAAAGTCAAAGATTTCATTTTCTCTCTACTTTTTGCACATCTTTTCGTAAAAAGTCAAAAAGTCATCCCAAACATATTATTTTTTTTTATATCACATTTTAGCCAAAAAATCAAAAAGTTACTAAAAAAACATATTCCCAAACGAGGCCTAAGTATTAAGAATCGACAATGCTACGTAGCTCAAATTTTGTGGCTCAAAAGTGGTTCAAATGGCCAAAACGACGTCGTTTTGGCCATTTGAGCCACAAAATTTGAGTTACGAGATATTTTCCATTAAGAATAAGAAAGAGAATGCAATGATAATAATGTAAGTGAAATATTATTCCTCTTCAATTATTGTTTAAATTTGTGTGAGTATTGTTTATAATTATTTTTATTTTAAACACTAAAGTAGTGTTTTGTTCATTAGAATAAAACAAAATAAATCATTGTATCAAAATATTTATTTCCATGTTTAATTGATTAAAAAAACAATAACAAAATGTATTAATTAAAAATGAAATCATCATTTACCATTTAAAAAAAATAATCATTCTATACAAGAATTTAAAGAATGATCATTTTATTTCATTAAAACTCATTCCAATAAACTAAATAAAACATAAATTTAAATGAATAACGAATGGAAAGCGACGCAACCTAATTCAATCAGCGAGCATTCCTAATCTAAACGTAAACGTTTTCTTCAAAAGGAACTTTTGACTTTTGCAGAGGTGACTACAATAACCTCTGTGACGGTACTTCTATTATTCTCATTCTTTCTTATCTTTTTGATGAATAAATAATACACACGCACAACCAAAGTTTAAAAATAAACCAATCGTGACCAAGATCACAAAAATAATAATTGTAATAGAGATCCTCATACATATATGATTTCTATAACTCTCACTTTCGTCTCAACCACTCATAATGTGAGACACACATATACATGAATAGACCTCACACACACATCCAAAGGTTAAGATCAAATTAGGAGTCATAGAACCCCAAAAAAGAGTCCTAAACATTCCTCCAAAATCAATTGTGATAGAGACCCCCATACATACATGACCCTCACAATCTCTACTCTCATCCCAACCACTCATAATGTGAGGCTCACACATACATGAGTAGACCCCACACACACATGAGTAGACCCCACACACACATCAAGGGCTAAAATTAAATTGGGGGTCATGAAACTCCCAAAAAAGGGGTCCCAAACATTTCTCCAAAAACAATTGTGATACAGACCCCATACATACATGACCCCCACAACTTTCACTCTCATCTCAATCACTCATAATGTGGAGCCAACACATATATGATTGGACCCTACACATACATCAATGGCTAAGATCAAATTGGGGGTCATGGAACCTCCAAAAAAGGGGTCTCATACATTTCTCCAAAACACAATTGTGATAGAGACCTTCATACGTACATAATTCCCACAACCCTCACTCTCATCCCAACCACTTATAATGTGGGGCCCACACATACATGAGTGGACCCCACACACACACATCAAGGGCTTAGAACAAATTGGAGGTCATAGAACCCCCAGAAAAGGGTCCCAAACATTTCTCCAACAACAATTGTGATGGAGACCCCCACACATACATAACCACTACAACCCTCACTCTCATCCCAACCACTTATAATGTGGGACCTACACATGCATGAGTGAACCCCCACACACATCAAAGGCTAAAATCAAATTGGAGGTCATGGAATCTCTAAAAAAGAGGTCCCAAACATTTTTTCAAAATAATTGTGATAGAGACCCCCATACATATATGATTTTCACAACATGAGTGGACCCCCACTCTTCATCTGCAGGCAAATTGACTAACAAACAAATTCTTGTTCCATTTTTTTTTTTTTCTTTTACTATAAATAAATTAAGAATAATCATCATTCCATCACCAATTAGCGAGTCCCCATTCATTTCCTTGTTTGCTCTGTCTCCACATCTTTAACAACCCTTTCAAGAACAAAAGCAATGGCTCTCCTCTCAGCTATTTTCAGTTGCATCATGCCATCATCGTGGTCGCCACGCATTTTCGACGATGCCAACGGCCAAAACTTGAAAGCTCTTTCGTTGGAGAAACCCAAAAGGAAAGCAACAAAATCATCAGGAGCTCCAATTGTGTTGTCATACTTCCCTGTTAATTCCCAACTCTCTCGCTTGTAGTTATTTATTTTTGAAGCAGTTCAGTTTGATATGGTATATTTGGGTATTGCCATGGTACTACCAATTGATGAAGGCATAAAGACATGAGTCCCTAGTTTATGGGTATGCCTTCAGTTATTTTTTTTTTTTTACTATTCAACAATGATATATCCCTTTAAATTAAGAAGCTCTAATGAGCTCTAATGACATGGAAAGTCCAAAAAAAAAAAAAAAAACACAAGACACAAACATCTCTATTACAGTGGGACACACATCCCATTAAAGCTATTAGAACTCCATTATTAGCAGGGCCGTCCCTGGGCATAGGCCCATCCAGCCATGGATTAAGGCCCCTCAAAATAGATCCAAAAAAGGGACCTCTCCTATTATAATTTCGTGTAATATATTAGATATATTTTAAGTCCAAAAAAAATTAAAGAAGGCCCAAACTAACTTAAAATAAATTGACCTATTAAAAAATTAAAAGACTCATTCAAAAAAATTAGCATTGTTATCTACTGAAAATAGACCCAAAAAAGGGGTCCCCTCCTATTATAGTTTAGTGTAATGTATTAGGTATGTTTTAAATCCAAAAAAAATTAAGGAATACCCAAACTAACTTAGAATAAATTGATCCATTAAAAAATTGAAAGGCCCATTTAGAATAATTAGCATTGTTATCCATTGAAAATGATTTTGCAAAAAAATTAGATTATGCAAGTATGATTGATTTATTTGCTTCTAAAAATGCAAGAAGAGCGATGATCAAGCGACACTTATTAGTTGTTGTAATGTAATGCTAAGTATTTTTTGTGATTTGGATACAAATTTTTTGTCTTTTACCTTCAAATTATTATTATTTTTTTCATTCAATGAACAAAAATATGAAGAGTCCCAAAAATTTATTAGTTGATTATTAGCTTTGGATCTCGAAAATCTCAGGACTGGACCTGATTATTAGAACTCCAAAACATTTTTATTTTACTATTACATATGAAGACTTGAGTCCTTGGTATTTATATTCACGTGGAACTTACTACTTTATGTCTAGTAGTAAAAAAATTTAGTGATAAATTTTTCTTTGCATAACAATTTTTTATTTTATTTTATTTTATATTTTTAAGAGTAGTAAATTGGGTCTATCATTTGTACTTTGATGAATGAATTTTTTTTTATCATATGTTAATAAGATCTTCTATGAATTGTATTCATCAATTTTCATATCAATAACTTTTCTTTGTTTTGTTTTATTTTGTTTTGTTTTGTTTTTTTGTTTTGTTTTTTTTTTTGTTTTGTTTTGTTTTTTTCGAACATGGTTCTCAACTTTATTGGGTTTATTGGTGTCCATTTCTATGTAAAATAAGGATTGATCTTTTATGGATATAAAAATATGATTAATGTAATTGTTTGGTGAGAAAAACAAACCATTGTTTTGATGTATTTATTTTTTCATTTTTACCCATTGTAGTTAGACCATCGGTGCAGCCATAAAAAAAATGCTTGAAAAAGTTGTCGAAAAGTCCTAATATTAAGTGCCACGTGGACCATAAAGGGTCTAACAATTTAACTAAGTCCAACTTTAGGGATAAAAAATAAATCACAATCTTTTTAAAAACGGGGATGGGTTAGGCAGGGGGAGCTGCTATTTACACACACACAACCTCCTCTCCACACACACTTAACGAAGGAGGTGTGTGGAGAGTGTAGAGAGGGGGATGTGTAGAAAGGGGATGTGGGGTGTGTAAATAGAAGCTCCCGTTAGGCAGGCCACCGCCCGTGCTCACTCCTATGGGGATTTAGGTCTAATTGCGAAATGCATGGTATAGTTGAGATGAGTGATTTGGATGATTCAAAAAATGATGGTTGTGATTTTGTGTAATTATTGGATGGTCATTAATTTTGATGTATGTATGCAAAGTGTATAAAAGGGAATTGGGGTGGGTGCTATGCAGGGGCACAATAGTCATTGTTTCATTTCAGATACCATTTTGATATTTCAAATTATTCATTTTTTAAGATATATTAAGTAAGACATACTTACAAAAAAATCAAGTTGATCAGAAATCAAAAACCCTTTCGTTGAATGTATCTAAAAAAATGAATGGCAAATGTAATTTAAAATATAAACTGAATATAAATATTATTTGATGAAATAGTTACTGATGTTTGATTAAATTTAATTTTTACAAGTATGTTCTACTCGATGTAACATAAAAATTAAAAGGTTCAGATAATCAAAATGAGATCCAAAATAAGCCACTTCGGCTACACAAAAATGGTTGCTGTGCCCACAAAGGTCACCCCAATTTCGTATAACAGTGTGTAAATGTATTTTAAACTAGGGTTATCTAAATTTGACTTTAGTCTATGTAATTTCACCCTTGTAATTTTATTGGGAGCATTTTTGATAAATCCTCTTTTTAAGAGATTTATTCCATTAACTATTCTATTAAATTCTATTTGAGGTAAGAAGACTAAAACATCCTCAATCTCTTATACCCCCTATTAATGTTGGAGTATTTAATGTTGATTGTCATTATGTTTTGGTCGTTCTCATGCATTAGGATGTTGACTGTCATTATATTCATATTAATTTGAAATAAATTTTTGTCATTGAAATAAATTTTTGTCATTGTGTTGTCAATTACATGATGTGAATATTCACATTATATAATTGAATTGAATGTTCACATCATTATATTCACATTAATTTGAAATGAATTTTTGTCATTGTGTTGTTAGTTACATGATGTGAATATTCATACTAAAACATACGAATGTGAACGTTCACATCATTGCATTAGATGAGAGAGAATGTTCATATTATTTTTAATGTGTTGTTAATTAAATATATTATTATGAACGTTCACATCACTACATTAGATGAGAGAGAATTTTTCGAAAAGGTGTTGTGAACGTTCACATCAGATGAGAGAAAATGTTCATATTATTTTTAATATGTTGTCAATTAAATTCTTTCGATGCTGAAAATTAACTATTATAAGAGTGTGTTTGCCGGCATTGGTGTGGATGAGGGACTGCTGCATAGCTTTGCATCTAGACTCAACTGTGCTCATCAGAACCTGCCTTTAAAGTACCTTGGGTTGCCTCTAGGAGCTAATCCTAGTAGGTTAAGCACTTGGAAGCTAGTCTTGGACAAATTTAAGTAGAAATTACCCACATGGAAGAGAAGGTTACTTTCGTTTGCTAGGAAGCTGACCTTACTTAAATCTGTCATGAGCAACTTGCCAATATACTATTTGTCCTTGTTCAAAATACCAGTTGGGGTGGCAAAGGAAATTGACAAAATCCAAGCTAATTTTCTTTGGGGGGGTTTAGACCTTAAAAAGGAAGTTCACATAGTTAGTTGGGATACTATTACAAAGAGCAAAACTTTGGGAGGATTGGGAATCAGAAGAAGAATTGATATGAATAAGTGCCTATTGTTGAAGCGATGGTGGAGGTTTGGGGCAGAGAATCAGTCGTTGTGGAAGGAAGTTATATGTTCAAAGTATAACATGGAGGGTGGAAGATGGCTGCCTTATTTGGAAGGCAGGGTCAGAGGCTCAAAAACTTGGTTTGACATAATTAGTGCAGTCCAGTCCTCACCTGTCTTACACAATTTTTACCTCTAGAACTTTGCAATTGAGCTGGGAAATGGCCGGAGAGCTCAATTCTGGAAGGATAAATGGACAGGGGAGTTGTTTCTCAAGGATGAATTTCCTAGACTTTTTCTCTATCCACTGTTAAAGATGGAGTAGTCTCTGATTTTTTTACCAGTGGAGGAGAGTCTCAGGACTAGACTTTGGCGTTTAGGAGACCTCTGTTGGTCTGGGAAGAGGAGGAGGTCAGAAGATTACATAACTGTCTAAGAAATGCACCAGCAGTGAGGGTCTTCAGGTCTTATGTATGGAAGTGGCAAGCTAATTCCTCTGGGATGTATTATGTTGCTTCAGGGTACAAAAGTTGTGAGTCATTATTGGGACTTGATATGAAACTGGCAGGGGTAGTTTGGCATAATTGTGCACCACCAAAAGTCAAATTCTTTGGGTGGTTGTCTTGGTTAGGCAAGGTGAAAACATCTAGCTTCCTTCAGAGGATTGGGATATTAGATGAGGCTGCTAATGTGGGCTGTGTGTTCTGTCAAAATGAGGTGGAAACCGCCAACCATATCTTGCTTTTTTGTCCATTTGTCTGGCTATTGTGGTCTAAGATTATGAAATGGTGGGGTTTTCAGTGGGTGATGCCAAACTCTGTGGAAGGGCTGTTGTAGTGGTGGTCATTTTGCAAAATGATAAAAAAATGAGAAAATGCTGTGGAAGGCTGTGCCTTTGGCTGTTTTTTGGTTCACATGGAAACATAGAAATGACTGTGTCTTTAATGGCTCTCCGCCTAACTTGGAAGCATTATGTGAAACTGTCAAAGCAAGAATTGCTTTGTGGGTTAAATCCTCCCCAGCCAAAGTGGTGTTCTCTGTGAATGATGTAGTTTTCAATTTGCCTCATGTTCAAAATTGTATTAGGTAAGGGAGTTGAGAATAGTCCTATTTGTGATCTGTGAGCTGCTATGTTTTTGTGATTTGCCTTTTTTTGGACTCTCATTGATTTGGAGCTTTTCTGTACTGCTGTGCTGTGTGGGTGCAGTAGTGGAGGTGTCATGGGCTGAGTAGGGTTGATTAATTTTGTTCTACTGTGTTGTCAGGGGCTGATTAAATCTGTTCTGCTGTGATCTTTATTGTGATCTGTTTGGTTCTAATATGCTGTGATTGTGGCTTGTGGTACATCCAGTTGTGTAAAACTGGCCCTTGAATAAAGTAGGTATATCGATCAGGTTTCATTGGCTGCACAACTAGGTTTCATTGTCTGTGAGTTTTCCATCAGGTTTCCACTTCTATTCTCAGAGACATCAGGTATTATTTGGTAGGTACAAGGCTGCAAAGTTTGGATGGGTTATAATAGGTAGAGCCAAAGACCAAATCTATTGGCCTTTGATATATGGTCTTAAGGCTATCTGTTTTGGTGCTTTATGAAGAAGGCTAAACTGATAATAGATTACCTATCCTGTTGTTGCTGCTTTTAATCCAGATTCTGTTTGGAAGCAGTTAGCTACAAGTTTTGGTGATTGTTTAACAGGACAGGGGGCTTATCTGCTTTATTGGTGTTTTCTTCGGTCTCTTTGGTCAATTTTCTCTTAGGTTTGGTGTGGCCTTGTCTAGTTTGATCTGGGTTGCTTTTTGGCTGCTTAGGCTGTGGTCTGTTGGTCTGCTAAGTTGGTCTACTTTGTTCCGTTTGTTTTGGTGGCTGTTTTTTGAATTGGCCTGTCTATCTATCTGTGTTGATCTTTGCTTGATCTGTTGGTTTGCCAAGAATCCTATTATTTGAATTGGTGGCTGTTTTGGCTGTTTGGGGTCTACTGTGTATGATGCTATGTACAGGCCTGAAGAGCTGCTGTAAGTTTCGCTACTCTATTCTGGTCTATTTCTATCTGTGACAGTTCTGGTCTATGCAGGTTCTATGGGATGATAAAATGGTGGTGATAAAATGGTGTTTGGGATCTGCTGTAGTGTTGGCCTGATGGAAACTCCATGGTTTGGAGCTGTGTATGCTATGTGTATTGTTGTGGTATTGCTGATTGACTTGTATTTCTATCTGTGCTAATTCTGCTTCTGAGGTATTCTGTGGCTTGAGCTTGCTTCTGCCCTGTAGTGAGGAGTGCTAATCTAATTTGTATTGCTGCTGGGCTACTGATAAAAGGAGCAATTACTCTATGGTGGAGATGGGCTACTGTTATAAGGAGTAACTACTAAATATGGAATGCTGTTTTGTTTTGTTTTTGATCTGTTTTGGTTAGTTTTCTAGGTGAGGTTTGTTTGGTTTTGTGGTTGGTTCCTCACCAAGTCGTGATGGTGTGCTAGCATATGATTGGATGGTCTTATTGGTATCAACCTAGTTGGGATTGATTAGGTTCGCTATGATGCTTTTTGCGCTCATCCACCTCTTTTTTTATTGTTGTAACAGTTTTCTATTTCAGCAATAAAGTTTCTTTTCTTTACTGATAAAAAAAAATATATATATATAATAATATAAACTAATAACATCAATACTATTTTTTTGTGTATGAAATTTCTTATGCCTTGGTCCTTTCCCTTCTCTCTCCTCTCCCAATATTAAATATCAATATTAAATATAAGGGCATAAGAGTCTAAGAAAATAGTGTAAATCAAGAAAAAGACTTTATAGAATAAAAGTATAAATATATGAGACTAAATGGGTTAAAAAATTCTTTCATGGACTTTTTGGGTTAGAACACTTCTAAATGAGATTTATCAATAAAAATCCTAATTTTATTTAAATTTTCCTTTAGTCTCTGTAATTTTAAATTGAACAAGTCTACAATTTAGAATATAGTTTTAATTTGGTCATTCATTTCAAATTGGAGGTTAGAATTAATAATTTTGGGGACACTTGTTAATTTAGATGGAAGAATCAAATTGAACAAGTTGCTACACTTTAAGTATAGTTTCAATTTGGTTAATGTTATTCTATTCAAATTGAAGGTTGAAATTAATAATTTGGGGAACACTTGTCAATTTAGATAGAAGAATCAAATTAAAACTGGATTTAAAATGTAAGGAACAAAATATTCAAATTAAAATAATGAAAACTAAAATAAAATATGAGCGGATAAAATGTAATTAACCCATTAAACTATGAAGTTGTAATTATGTAGATTTTTTTTTACTTGGTGACATGTAAGGTCCACACGTGAAAAAACAAATGATGTTGAAAATGACAAACAAATGAAGCCGAAAAAGTCCTTAAATGATAGAAACAAAAGTCTTAATGAAATTGGAACATAATTAAACAGAAAAAATAAAAAAATAATTATATATATATTATATTTATAATTTTATTTATAGTTATCAGTGAGTGATAAATTTTTACTCATATATAAATCTATATATTATATAAGAAAAAGGGAGCTTTAGTAAGCAGGATTGTGAGAGTTTTAATATCTCATATTAATTTTCTTGATTTTCTTAATTTTAAATAATTAAGAAAATTTCTATTGGCTAACTTTTATTTGATAATTCCACAATAGGAGAAGAAGGAAAAAAAATGAGTTGTTTTACTTATATAAAGTAAATCTTATGCTTTCATAATATTGTAGTATTATGCATGCTTCAATTCAATATAGTTTAAATTTTAAAAATTTTAATTAATTAATTTTAACCTAGCCGATTAGGCTAAATCATTTTTATTTGATTGATTTTTTTGTTTAACCGTAATTTTAGTAGTTTTATCAAATATATTGATTATATTTGCTTGATTCAAAATAAACTAAAAATTGATCTGCCCTTTAATATTGTATTGTTGTGCATGTATTAATTCAATATAGTTTAAATTTTAAAATTTTTAATTAATTAATTTTGACATAGCCAATTAGGCTAAATCATTTTTAATTTGATTGATTCATTGGTTTAACCGCGATTTTAGCAGTTTTATCAAAATATATTAATTAGATTTGTTTGATTCAAAATAAACTAAAAATTGATCTGATTAAAGATTGAAAAATTGAGATTGTTTTATTAGAAATAAACTTTCCGTCCAAATAATTGTTAGCTTTTATTTTATAATTCCACATCAGAAAAAGAAGAAAAAAGTAAGATGTTTCACTTGTATAAAGTGAATCATAATAGTGTAATATTGTGTATACTTCAATTTAAGACAGTTTAAATTTTAAAATTAAAATAACATTTAAAAGTTTTAATTATTTAATTTTTATATAAGTTAGTTGGTCATTTGACCTAACTAATTAGGCTAAACCATTTTAGGTTTGACCGATTCATCGGTTTAATCACGATTTCTCATACTAATTTTTATTAATTTTAAACAATTAAAAAAATTTCCATTGGCTAACTTCCATTTAATCATATAAAAATAAAACTCTAATTAGTTTACGATTTATTTTATAATCCCACATCGGGAGAAGAAGAAAAAGCAAAGTTTGTTTCATTATTAATATATTATATAAGGAAAATGAGATTTTAGGAAGAAGCCCTCTACGAGCTCTAAACCCTCATTCTAAAATTATTGAATTTTCTTAATTTCAAACAATTAAGAAAATTTTCATTGGCTAGTTTTCATTTACCTTTTATTTTACAATCCTATATCGGGGAAAGAAAAAAAAAAAAAGTGGATTGTTTCACTTACATAAAGTGAATCTTATACTTCCATTTATATAAGTAAAATGATATTTTTATTAAGAAACCTTATGATCAATATCTCATACTAATTTTTTTTATTTTCTTAATTTTAAACAATTAAGAATATCCTCATTGGTTAACTTCCATATAACTTTTATTGTACAATCCCACATAGAGATTTTGATTTAAAAAATAATTTTGTATGAGGTTTTGAAACTCTCATAATATCTCTTCTTAAAAGTATTTTTTTGTAAAATATATGATAATCTCAACATCATTCTTAATGTTCCTTAATACAAAAATTATGAGATAATAATGAAAATTTTAAATTTGTATTTAAAACTTATAAATCTAATGTAAATATTATATAAGGAAAATGAGATTTTTAGGAAGAAACCTTCTAGGAGCTCAAAACCCATATTCTAAAATTATTGAATTTTCTTAATTTTAAACAATTAAGCTAGCTTGCATTTACCTTTTATTTTACAATCCCATATCGGAAAAAGAAAGAAAAATTGAATTGTTTCACTTAGATAAAGTGAATCTTATACTCTCATTTATATAAGCAAATTGAGATTTTTAGTGAGAAATTCTATGATCAATATCATATAGTTATTTTTTTTTAATTTTCCTAATTTTAAATAATTAAGAAAATTTTCATTGACTAACTTCTATTTAACTTTTATTTTACAATCATAAATAGCCGTTTTGATTTTAAAAATAATTTTGTTTGAAATTTTGAAACTTTATATTTAATTTTAAAATAATTACAATCCCATATCTAAAAAAAAAAAAAAAAAAAAAAAATGAGTTGTTTCATTTATGTAAAGTGTTACAATCCCATATTGGGAAAAGAAAGAAAAAGTGAATTATTTCACTTATGTAAAGTGAATCTTATAAAGGGGGTTGTGAGGGAAAAGCCTTCTAAAAGCTCCAAACTCTCATTCTAAAATTATTAAATTTTCTTATTTTTAATTAAGAAAATTCTCATTGGGTAGCTTCCATTTACTTTTTATTTTACAATTCCACATCAGAAAAAAAGAAAAAGTGAATTGTTTCATTTACATAAAGTGAATTTTATGCTCCAATTTATATAAATTATTAAATTTTTTTAATTTTAAACAATTAAGAAATTCCACCTGGCTCTCTTTGATTAACTTCTATTTTACAATCCCATATCGAGAAAAGAAAGAAAAAGTGAATTGTTTCACTTATATAAAGTGAATCTTATACTCCTATTTATATAAGCAAAATGAGATTTTTAGTGAGAAGCCTTATAATCAATATCAAATTTTTTTTTTTAATTTTAAACAATTAAGAAAATCTCAATTCATTGGATTCCATTTATTTTTTTTTTACAACCCCACATAGAGGTTTTGATTTTAAAAATAATTTTGTATGATATTCTGAAACTCTCATAATATTTAACTTAAAAATAATTACAATCACACATCGAGAAAAGAAAAACAAAAAGTGAGTTGTTTCACTTATATAAAGTGAATATTGTACTCTCATTTAATATTATAGTATTGTGCATATTTCAGTTCAAAATGATTTAAATTTTAAAATAAAATTGAAAAGTTTTAATTAATTAATTTTGTTGTAAATTGGTTGGTTTTTTGACTTAGCCGATTAGGCTGAATTGTTTTCGGTTTGACTGATTTACTAGTTTAACCACGATTTTAGCTGTTTTATCAAAATATATTGCTTAGATTTGTTTGATTTGAAATAAACTAAGATTGACCCTATTAAAAATTGAATGATTGAGATTACTTGATTATAAATGAATTTCCCGTCCAAATAATTGTTAACTTTTATTTTACAATTCCACATCAAGAAAATAAGAAAAAAAAATGAGTTATTTCACTATATAAACCTTATACTCCTATTCAATATTGCAGTATTGTGTATATTTCAGTTCAAGATAGTTTAAATTTTAAAATTAAAATAAAATTTAAAAGTTTTAATTAATTAATTTTTGTATAATTTGGTTCGTTCTTTAACCTAACTGATAAGGTGAAACGTTTTCAGTTTAACTGATTCGCTGGTTTAATTGTGATTTTAGCGGTTTTATCAAAATATATTTGTTAAATTTGTTTGATTGGAAATAAATTAAAGATTGACTTAATTAAAGATTAAATGACTAAAATTGCTTGATTCGAAATAAATTTTTTGCCTAAATAATTGTTAACTTTTAAACAATTAAGAAAATCCCCATCGGCTAACTTTCATTTAACTTTTATTTTAGGAAAAATTATGCAAATAGTCCCTGTAGTTTACACGATATGTCAATTTGGTCTTTATAGTTTCAATTTTCTCGATTTTACCCCTTAATTTAATAGATTGTGTCATTTTAGTCCAATAAATAACGGTTATTAACTTAATTTAACGAAAGGTCAAATAATGTATAAATTTGGTCCATGTACTTTACACGATTTGTCAATTTAGTTCCTGTAGTTTCAATTTTCTCGATTTTGACAAAGACTAAATTGACACATTGTGAAAAATATATGGACCAAAGTGATACATTGTTTGACTTTCTGTTAAATTAACTTAACAATCGTTATTTGTTAGACTAAAATGACACAATCTGTTAAATTAAGGGACAAAATCGAGCAAATTGAAACTACAGGGACCAAATTGACACATCATGTAAACCACATGGAGTATTTGCATAATTTTCTCTTTATTTTATAATCACATATCGAGAAAAGAAGGAAAAAGTGAATTGTTTCACTTACATAAATTGAATCTTATGCTCCCATCTATATAAGAAAAAGGAGATTTTTAGTGAAGTCTTATGATCAATATCTCATATTATTATTTTTTTTGATTTTCTTAATTTTAAACAATTAATAATATTCCGATTGGCTAGCTTCTATTTAACTTTTATTTTACAATCCCACATAGAAGTTTTGATTTTAAAAATAATTTTGTATGGGATTTTGAAACTCTGATAATATCTCTTCTTAAAAGTATTTTTTTATTATAAAATATATAGATATATCGATAATCTCAATGTCACTCATACGGCCCATTTATACAAAAATTATGAGATAATTATGATCATTTTAAATTTGTATTTAAAGTTATAAATTATGAGATAGATTATTATAATTTTAAATTTATATTGTATCGATTTTAAATTTAAACTAATAGAATACTTTTCATATTTAGTGACAGTTTAAATTTTAATAAAATAAAATTTAAAAATTTAATTAATTAATTTTTGTGTCCGTTGGTTGGTTTTTTGACTTAACTGATTAAGCTAAACCGTTTTAGTTTGAATGATTTGCTAGTTTAACCGTGATTTTAATGATTTTACATGTTATAATGATTCTTTCTTACTCATTAAGTTTTTAAATTTTTTTAAAAATTATTTTTCTTTCAAAAACCAATATGATAATTTTTTTAAATTCATATATTTTTATTCTAAAATAGTGAAATATTAGAACTATGTCATTTTTTTTTAATAATAAAGTAAAATTTTAATTATTAATTGTTAATACAACAATTTTAATCTATCTATATACTATATATTATGGTAAACGAACATTTGAAACAAAATCCTTAGACTTATATATAAAATTTTATTTACGAGAGACAAAATATAAAATAATTAAATATAATTATCATATTTTTAATAAATAATATATTATTTTATCCAGTACATAGTACACGTGATATGTTGAATGATATTGTGAAGTTACAAGTCTATTAAACCCTTGTGCTATGTTGGTTCACTAAAATAAAAGTGGAATGTAATGGAATGCTTATTTGTTAGGGGTTGTTTGGAGTGTCTTAAATAAGTGTATTTTTTATTTTTTTAGACTAAAAAGTTAAGGAATAAAATATGGATGTTTGGGTTAACTTTTTGACTTTTTACAAAAAAAAATATGTATTAAAATATTATATAAATAAGTGTGTAGGAGAAGATAATTAATTAATCCGCACAATTGGATAGTGCGTTGGCCCAAAAGGATATAGGAAAAGATTGCCTACATTTTAGCCTTTGATTCGACGTGTTGTTTGGCCCGTGGGGGCCCACTACGGGTCCCTTTTTCTAATCGGAAACGTTTAATGTGTAGAACTCGTCGAATACTATTTTTGTAAAAAATCACGTTCATTGGATATCGATAGCTATCTGATCGTGTTAGTTTTTTTTGTTACATGTTAACTATAACACCATTCATTTTTTATACAAAACGGATTTGATCATGTAGTTAGTGATATCTGATAGACGTGATGTTTTACATGCATATAGTACTCAACGAGTTCTACATATTGAACGGTTCCGATTAGAAAAAAGGGACCCATGGTGAGCCTCCACGGGTCCAACTTTACCATCCAATATACGCATGTAATATTTTTTATTTTTCCTTTCACTCCTATGCGACAAGGGGGCTGCGGTAGACGTGATTGGTATTTAATATTAATATTATGTTTATTAATTTTTTTATATATTTTTTTTGGTGAATAATGATAACTTTTTTGATAACTTTTTAATTTTTTAAATTTTTTTTGAATTGCCAAACTTGGCCTTAGAATTTTTTCGGAATGACCATTTAATGATGATATGCTAGTTCTATAATACATCAATTGAAGATAAAATTTTAGACAAAAATGAAGAGTATGTCATAATATTTTTCCTAGTGGGAAAAAGGGTCAATCAAAGCAACCACAAGAACTTGGATGGAAGCAGAGAAGTAGAAAATTAAGGGTTGTTTGAGATGTTCTAAATAAGTGTATGTTTTAATTTTTTATGAAATATGGATTGGGTATGGGTTGAGTTTGAAGTAATGTGGTAAAAAAATGATATGACTTAAATAAGATAATGTGACATAAATAGAATAATAACTTTTTAACTTTTTAACTTTTTAATTTTTTTTAAAAGATGACAAAGCCTAAGACAATCAAAACAACCATGAGAACTAGGACGGAAGAAGAGAAGTAGAAAATAAAAACAATAATAATAAATAAATAAAAACTTCCTCCCCAAGCTAATTGACTACCACAGGTCGGGTCAACAATCAGTAGCCATAAAGAAAATAGAAAGAAACTGTAGTAGCCTATTTGGTCTTCCGTGCTCTACAAGCTCATTGACTGACATAACCAACCTCATATTTGGGAGTTGTTTGGGATATCTTAAATAAGTATATTTTTTGTTTTTTTAAATTAAAAAATTGAGGTTAAAAATATAAATGTTTGCGTTAACTTTTTGATTTTTTATGAAAAATTATATAATAAAAAATCGTAAAAATTGATTTATAAGAAAAAATTCAAATTGAGAGTTGTGCAGTCGTAATTGTTAATTTTTTATAAATAGTGTTAACTTTTTAACTTTTTAAGTAACTTTTTAACTTTTTAATTTTTTTACAATTTCTCAAACTTAGGCTTGGTTTGGCATCATCTAAATAAGTCAAAAAATCAAAAAGTCACTATCTTATTTAAGTCACATCATCCTATTTAAATCACATCACCTCTCTAACACATCACATCAAACCCAATCCAAACCCAACCAAAACCCACCAATAAATTAAAAAATATACTTTTTTTAATCCATGCCAAACTAACCCTTAGCCTTGTTGTCTCAGTAGCCATAAAGAAAATACAAGGAACCTGTTGTAGCCTATTTGGTCTTCCGTGCTCTACAAGCTCATTGACTAACACAACAAACCTCATATTTGATCTCTCTCTCTCTCTCTCTCTCTCTCTCTCTCTCTATAAATAAAGCCAAAGTCTCAACTCAACTCTTATATCAGTCATCATCTTCTCATTCTCTCATCCTTTCTCATTCCAAAATCATTTTCAACTTCATCCAAGAAAAACAGCTAAAACAATACAAAGTATGGTTCTTTTCTCAGCCATTTTCAGTTGCTTCTTTCCATCATCACCGGCACAGGTTTCTGACGATGCCGGAAGCCAACAAATGAAAGCAGCTTCAATGGGGAAAGACAAAAGGAACTCAAAATCATCAAAAGGAGCTCCAATTGTGGTGTCATACTTCCCGGTTAACTCGCAGCTCTCTCGCTTGTAGTAATTGAAGTTCATGATGGAGCATGTAGTTTGAGTTTGAAAGTCTCACAATTCATGTTTCCCTATGTTATGCATTTTCAACTGCACGATGGCGTCTCGTGATTTTTGTATTTCAAAATTCTCACCGCAACCTGCTGCATGTAGTTTTAGTTGAAAATGCATTAACGACTAGGGGGACATGAAATTTAAGAACAGATGATCTTAAAATCAGACAAATTTCTTTGAAAAGTACTCTGATGATGGCAAAATCAAGGAATGGAGAGAGAGAGCAATAAGTACTTGTTACACAAATAGTAGTGTTACAGGGGTTTCATTCTTGATAAGATCTTCTTAATTGAATGATTTGTGTTGTCTGTGGCCATGGAAATCATATTCCAATGTAATTTCATTAATTAAATGCATTATTAAGATTGTCTTCATTCGTTTGATTTCTCAAAACTCAGGTCATTTTTTAATGTTTATGTATGGTGGTATTTGACGATACTAAGGCCAAGTTTGGCATCTTCAAAAAAAGTCAAAAAGTCACTATCCTATTCAAGTCACATCATCTTATTTAAGTCACATCACCTTTCTAACACATCACTTTAAACCCAACCCAAATCCAACCCATATTTCATAAAAAGTCAAAAAGTACACTTATTTAGTCTTCCCAAACTTGGCTTAAACAGAAATCACTCTCCAACTACTAGCACATGAAGTACAAGTGTAATTTGTGATGTTGATTTATTAACCAGAGAAGAGTAGAGAGAGAGAGAGAGAGAGAGAGGAACTAAGGGAGTAAATATGTTAATTTAACAGAGTTGATTAAAAAAAAAAAAAAAATTAACCCACAATCCTGGTGAGAATTTTAATATTCTAATCTTAATTTTTTACTTTTTTGATTTAAAAAAAAAATTTAACATTTATTAACTTTTTCAACTCACAAGCCTTTTTTTACTTCTTCAATACCTACTGTCGCATTATTTTCAAATTCCCTCATACGTTATGGTTAGTGGTGAGATTACTAAATTATTTTTATAAAAAATCCAAAATAAATAATTTGTACATTAAAAAAAATCTAACACAAAGGGTTTCTAACCCACAAATCTTGTGAGAGTTTCAATATCCCAATATTAATTTTCTAATTTTTTAATTTTTAAAAAGAAATCTTAGCATTTATTAATTTCTCTAAACCCATAAGCATTTTTTACTTCTTCTATACCTACTGCCTCACCATTTTCAACTTCTCCCATATACTATGATTAGTGATGTGATTGTTAAATTATTTTTATAAAAAATCTAAAAATAAATAAATTGTATATTAAAAAAATTTAAAACAAATATAAATTCTTATTAAAAAATAACATGTTACAATTGCGAAAAAAAGTACACTGTAAAAAATAATTTGTATATTAAAAAAATATCTAAAACAAATATAAATTTTTATTAAAAAATAACAGGTTGCAATTGCGAAAAAAATAGAGAAAGAAATTATACTGCGCATTTCATTAAAATCTAAAAAAAATAAAAATAATTTGTAAAATATCTGAAACAAATATAAATTCATATTAAAAAATAATAGTTTACAATTGTGAAAAAAAAAGGAAAAAAAATTACACTGTGCATTTCAGTAAAGTCTAAAAAAAATAATTTCTATATTAAAAAAATATCTAAAATAATTATAAATTCTTATTAAAAAAACAAACAAGTACTATGTGGAACTTGATGACCAATTATTTGAGGAGAATCTTAAGGGAAGTGCTTGGAGAGTCGAAAGGAACGTGACCCAGCTCTAGGGGAACTTGGTGGTGGAGGAAAAAGGTTCAAGCGATAGTTAAGGCAAAAAAAAAAGAGTATTTTAAAAAGTGACAGAATGATAGAACTGAGGAAAACCATAGGATCTATAAATTGGCTAATAAGGAAGTCAAAAAAGTAGTGAAAGAAGCTAGGTTGAAAGCTTATGATGACCTATGCACTAGGCTAGATAGTAAGGAGGGAGAGAAGAAGGTATAGAAACTTGCTAGGATATGGGAGAGGAAAACAAGTGATTTTAATCAAGTTAAGTGCATCAAGAGTGATGATTCTAAGGTATTGGTCAAGGATGAAGAGATTAAGGAAAGATGAAAGAGCATGCAATTCAAATACTGTTCATGTGAACATTCACATCAACATTGTGCATAAACAAACCAATAGTCTAGTTGTTACGAAACATGTTCTTGTGAAGATGAATGCCGATTCCTTCAAAGTTGGGTTAACCAGCTCTTGTAGTTCGAGTAGTATTTCGCCATATGCATCTATCACCTGCACAAACAGAGGGGCGGCATTACATTATTTCTAGTGTTTATATAGTGTGTCTGTGTGTATGTATGTTTTGTATAAATTTGCGAGTGTCATACATTGTTGTGTATTGATTCTTCCTTGATGATCTGTACGATGTCATCAAAATACACGTATCTAGACTTTGAGTTCCCTCGCCACACAAGCAACTTGTGCATTGTGATTACAAAAAATGTGAATGTTAACATTGCACAATTATAAAATGATCTAATCCATTACGTACAGATGTAAAGCTTCACATCATCATTAAAATAAATACAATCTCAATGTGTAAAGTCACTTACCTATTACCGTTATTCTTGTGCAAATTTTGAACCTTTTGCCTATTGAGTTTGCTCATGTTGGCCCAAACCTTCATTCTGTTAGTCAATGTTAACTTCTTAAATTTTGTTGGGTGCTTTGTTTGTGGATGTTTGCCCACATCTTATACAATGTGGACTATATGAGATTAGACTTCAACTCTCTCTTTCTCTTTCTTTTGGCCAAGCAGGTTGAGGCATTAAAAGTCAACCAAGCAGTCCTTTTTCCGTACCTTCTACTTGATACGTTTCACCTTAGATGGTGGGCTAAGAATGTCTTTCAGTGGTGCAATGGGATGCTTCTTAAGGTTGTCATGAACCTTTTGTGCTTCGGCTTACATGATAATATGGACGGACTGATCATTGTAAAAGTCTTGAAGAATCATTTTTCCGCATTATAGGTTGATGACCAATTTTGTCAACCGCTCAATTTCTGCATCCTTCCGCTCTATGCAATTCTTGATCTCCATGTTCACATTGGATGGGCTCGATTGGTCGAATAATTTGGCTTCAAGTACAACGATCACCGTTGCCCTCAACTCCTATGATTCTTCAAAGTGTTTGTATTTTGCTTCCCATTGTTGTAAGAAACCCCAAGCTTTTGGTTTTCTTCTATAAGCATATCTACAATGTCCGATTCACTTGGTTGTGCTATGATGATACCTCTCTCAACATTGGGGTTGTTAAAGCTGGTATTGATGTCATCGTTAACATTATTTAGGTCAACTGTATCCCCAGAAATTCCATCGTGGTTGTCACTGCCTTCATTGTCTTTGCTCTCATCATTGTTGCTTTTATCTTGTTTGGGTGTCGCATTCGACGAATCCTTATGTTTGGGATCCACCATCAAATTGGTATGATGGTACATCGTTGCTTCTATTGGAGATGCCATCAACTCGCCGCCATATACCTGGAATTGGAAACATTATGTTAGTTACATAGTTCATTGTGTCAGTACGTGAATGTTCACAACATTTTGGGGTGTACTTTTATCTCATTTAAACTGAGCTTTGGCAAAGATATGGACTTCATGTTGGTATGTAAAGCTGTGAGGTCCTATTTCACACACTGATAAATGGTATTGGGTTTGTGAGGTTGTAAGATGGTTGTGTGCTTACACAACCAGTACTGAAACAAATAACAAAATTCAATGTTGATTTTAGAAAAATTAACACTTGCATGAATGTTCATATCAGTAAACACTGTTGTCAATGTTTGCATCAGCAGCACACTGATGTGAATGTTCACACCAGTGTCTACTAATGTAAGTTTTTACATCAGCACACACTGTTGTGAATGTTCCTATCATTACACACTGATGTGGATGTTCACATTAGTGTCCACTGAAATGAATGTTTGTGTCAATATATACTGATGTGCTTGTTCACATCATTGATGTCAACCTTGACATCATTGCCTACCAATGTGTGTGCTATATTTGTCTTGGTGCCAACATGAGCAAAACACTGGTGTTAATATTTACATTAGATCATTTTATTGTGAATGTTCCCACCATTGCATACTATTGTGAACATTCACATCAACTTGTATTGATGCCAACATTCACACTAGTGTCTACCGATGTGTGTGTCACATTTGTTTTGTTACAAACAGGATTGAACAGACTCTGTAAATGTTCATATTACATATATAATAAGATTTATGGGATTTACCATTAACGACATAACACATTCGGTTACTCGTCCTGGTTTTCCTCAATTTTGGCCCACTGACCCCATGAGAGTTACTCGAATGCTCTCAACCTAGTCATACTCGATCATCTTGTCTAATGGTCAATATATGAACAGAATGCCCATCCAATTGTTTCTCCAGACGTGGAAAAGAATAGTTTCACACATGTATACATGCAAACTAATTTTGCAACCTCTTTGTTGTCTTGTTTCTTTGTGCCATTTAAGGCTTTAATCCAATGATATTAGACCAGTAGTTGACCTTTTTCATGTTCACTTGTTCAGGACTAGCTGTTTGATCGGGTTTGCCTTTGACATGGGCTTCCTATAACAACCCCGATCTGTAATTAATTGCTAATCCGTAATTAAGGATACTAATTAAGTGATTAAAATAAATTATATGTTTATTGTGTATTTTGTATGTTATTTGGCTTTCTATCTGTTACTCGTAGAACTATCTGTCTAGAATTCTGCTTTGATTTGAAAATTGAAAGCCTTATTAGCCTTTGAAACCAAAATTGGTTACATGAATATGTTATTCGGAATTTTTAGAATCATATGGAAAATTTTATTAAAAAAATTGATCCGGTTCGATTAATTAAGTTGTGTTTGGCAAGTCTAATGTTCTAATTAATGCATTATAGCATCATAACTATATATATGAATCTTAAGCTCATTTGAACTAAAAACTCTTCATTTCTAATTGGAAAATTCTGTGAGAGAGAGAGAGAGAGAGAGAGAGAGAGAGAGAGAGAGAATGAATGAATGAATTGACGAAGAATTTAAAGTCTTGTTTGAATCCATCAAGATTAAGCAAGAACAAGAGTAATTCAAGACTTTAGGTAAGCTTTTGGTCATCAATTCTTGTAGATTATGTGTTTTAATGTTGAACCCATGGAGTTAACATGATTTCTTGCATATATGTTGTCATAGAAGGTCAAGATAGAGTTGAATCTATACATGTAGCTATATATAGAAGTTAGACTATCATTTTGATTATGAGCTTCATCATCTATGTTAAATTTGGAGCATAAAGTGAACATGCATGCATATTTGACCAAGTTATGTGAGTGAATTCCATGTTTATAAAGTTTTGTAAAGGAATTAGGGAGAGAATTCTATATGCATGCATAAACATGTTGAGTTTTGCTATGTCAAGTTTGATTTCGACCATTCATGTAGAAATTATGGGTAATTGGCACAAGCATGTTTGAATCATCACATTTTACCTCCTAAAATCATGTTTTGAAAAAGAGTTTTGGACATGCATGGAGCTTTTGAGCTCAAGTTTGTTAAAAACTTGGGATTTGAGAAAAAGGTTTATAACACTTACATGCATGGGAGTTTTGAGCACAATTTTGGTTAAATTCATAAGTGTTGAGCAAAGGGTTTGTAAAGGATCATGTATTCATGTTTATGGATAAGTTTTCAAGATTTAAAGACAAGCCATGCATGAGTTTTGCCTTTGAATTTGCATTTGGAAGCTCAAGATTCTGTTTTGAAAACCTAGAATTTTTGCAGGTCGCTCGAGCAAAGGATTTGCTACTCGAGTGAACATTTCAAGCATCCAGTAGTTTTATATGCTCTTATAGACCGCTCGAGCAACCATTTGGCGGCTTGAGTGAACCCTTTGTATTTTGTCAGGCTGCTCGAGCATAGGAGTTATTGGCTTGAGCATATTTTTCACCCAACCAGTACTTTTGCAGGCAGAGCAGTCCGCTTGAGTCACTAAAGGTGCGATCTTGCGGCCAGGCCATAATTCAACATATTTTTGAAAGACATTCGGTGTTCATATTTTTGTTCTTATCCATTTCTGAGCATATTTAGGCATGATTTATGAGTCATTAAAGAGTAACAAGATAAGAAATGATATGAGTAATTGAATTAGGAATTATGAGACAAATCCGAGATCCAAGAATGTGATTCATATATATAAGTTATGATATAAAACAATGTAAAGAAAGCTAAGCCATAATGGCCATATGAATGATAATGAGGCATGTTTTATGCTATGTACATTTGTGCTTGTAGGTCAATACTTCAAGACTGACCAACCGTTTCTGGAAGCCCACTGTGAGTAACATTTTTGTAAAGATATATTGACATGTACTATACTTGAAATGTTATACGAAATGTTATATGATACGATATGTTTATGAAATGTGATTTTGATTCTGTGAATGAATATCCGTTTTGCAAATCTAGTATGGCATCCAAGGATAGTCCCAAGTCATGAGGGATGGCACATTAGTACGGGTCCATGACATATATGTGATACGAGATCTTATTAGCCACTTCATTGTGGTGATATGTTTTTAATCGGTATCCGGAACCGATTACTCTTGTTGGAAGACGATATGATATGTTCTATTGGATGTACCATTATTATGTTTAGATATGAGAAATGATTCTGTTATGATCTGTTTTATGAATATGATATGTTCGAAAATCGTTCACTAACCCCTTTACATTAATGTTATACAGTGGGCTTTAGCTCATTGTGTGTATATATATGTAGGTGAGCGTGTTCAGGACCAGTCTCGAGGGCTTCTATCTAACTTCTATTTTGTCAAGCCAACCATTGTGCCTCACGTGGAGGTTTCTGAAGTGTTGTGTGTTATAAGCTCCAGCTGTTTTTGTATATAAGACTCGATCTGTTTCGTTGGTTGTACTTAAGATACTATAATTAAGTGTGTAGGTATAACATGAGAGTAATTTTTGGATATGTATATAAAGTTTTAAATATTCTGTTTCATATAAGTCTGCACAGGTCATTGGACGATTATATTTTTGTATTTGCTTCCGCTAGCCCCTTATTCTGTAATTCTGTTTTAGAGATCGTAGGTAATCTTAGGATTATGGGCCAGTTACGATGCTACCTATAGGGGCGGGTTTGGGTCATGATAGAGTGGTATCAGAGCATGAGTTATACCACACACACAAGTCCATATGGGCTATAGGATATCCTAGAAAACAAATAGGGACATTGCATTATCATGTGTGAGTATGTGTAAATTTTTCTGTACATGTTTGCTAAGAAAATGAAAGCGAAAACTATGAGCATGAACAAAGAAGTTATGTGAAACAGCATGTGAAGTTGATTTCGATATTGTATGTGTTATTCTTGTGAACATGAACGTATAAACGTGAAAGACTACGTGACCTATCTGAATATATTTGAATTGAAATAAAATGACGAACATGTTTGATATAAAATGAAAAATGAAATCAGCGAGAAACATTTCCGTATGTTAATAATTACCCTGTTTATGTATAGACAAATGGAAAGGACAAGTAACGTAGACGAATCTGAAACTTCTGATCCTAGAATTAACTGGCTAGAAAGAATGATTGAAGCCTTAACCGAATATGTGAGACAACAGCAACGAAGGCAAATACATGTACCACATTCACCTTCCCTAGTACAACTTGAAGCAGTTAATAATGCCATGATAACTCTGACATAGTGTAGACACCCCATTTTGACCAGCCCTAAGACTTGGGCACTTTGTTTTGACCATCCTCACTAGAAAAATCAAATTGAAACTTTAGTCCCAAACCTCACCCATTTTGGCCAAATTATTTTATAAAATTTTATGAATTTGTAAGTATTTTATACTTTTATACAATTTTGTGTGGTGTGCATAGTTTTTGATGTTTTCATCTAGTATTAATAATTTTTGATATTTGTTTAAAAAAAATGATAAAAAAATAGAAAATAAAAAAAATAATAGATTGGTCAGGATGGGTTTGGAATGATGATTTGTTTTTGGGGCGGTGGAAGATGTGTTTGTTTTTAGAGAGAAAGAAAGAGTGGGTGGGAGAGATCAATAAAAAAATAAATGAAGATAAAAAGAGAAGAAATGATTTGAGGGTGGGATAACAACAAAAAAAATAAAATAAAATAAAAAGAAAGGTGGTGGTGAACATGGTGTATATGGCCAAGATGATTATGTTTGTTTTCGGTGGAAAGAGGAGTATGGTTTAGAAATAAAAAGAAAGAGAAATGGGTGGAGTACAGGCCCCATGCTGTTCCAAATTCGGCAAAAGGCCATGTGAACCCAAGGCAAAGAAATAATAAAAAAAATAATATACATCTACTCTCTCATCACAAGATGCTCACCCACTCATCACCCACTCAATCTCTCTCTCTCTCTCTCTCTCTCTCTCTCCATGGGGCACTAGACCCACAAGCATAAATGATTCACAGAGGAGATCTCCACAGGGAGGAGATGCACTGATCTCTCTCTCCCCCTCTCTCGGCAGACCACTACACAACCCAGCTTTCTCTAACAGACTGATTTCTCTCTTCTCTCTCTCGGCAAACCCAGCAGATATGGAGAGGGGATGCACACACCTCTCTCTCACTCACGACACACACCCATGAGGGGACTGATACACACCTAACACACTGCCGCATGATACACAACACACCCATACACCAGCAAGACACCCACACACTCACGGTTAATACACATTCACCCACTCAACACATGCACACAACACACGGGGGAGGCCACACACGGACTGAGATCTCCCTCTTCTCTCTCTAACATTTCTCTCTTTGATGCATACACACCCACCTCTCTCTCCCTCTCAGCAAACCACACACACCCACCTCTCTCTCTCTCTCGGCAGACCACACACACCCATACATCCACTCCATATACACTACACACACCACACACTCACGACATACACACACTGATACACGCACACACCATGCATAGACACACTGTCATACTCACACACGGAGCTTCACACATAGAACACAGACACACGGCAGAGCACACAACACCACACACACGGGCTCTCTCTCTCTCTCTACAAAGAAACCCACCCATCTCTCTCTCTAGAAACCCACTCATACACCATCACACGCACACACCCAGACACCATGCATAATAGACCCCAGAACACATTCATATAACACACCCCACACACCCAGACAAGAGGAATGACAGACCCATAAACACGGCATCACAGATCCATAAACAAGGCACACCACACAACTCACTCTCCTCTCATACACACACACACCACCAACTTCATCTTCTCACACACAGCACACACATACACGGTAGCAGCTGGGAGAGGGAGAGAGACACACAGATTTTGAGAGAGAGAGGGTCACGGCCATGAAAATGTTCAAAAATAGATCCTCTCTCTCGGTGCATGCAACTATGGCGTGGGTCTTGTTTCGGTTGCGGCAGTGGCTCTTTGTTAGCTCTGGCCAAGGGTGCTCATGGGTGTGGGTAATAAAAAAAAAAGAGGATTTATGCTGTAGATAGAGAAAGCAGAGAGGGAAGAGAAGGCGAAGTAGAGAGATAAGTGAGTGTTCATGGGTGTGGGTAATAAAAAGAAAAGGATTTTTATAAATGTTTATGTTGGTTTCACATGGCTTCTGGATAGAAAATCTGTTTATGTTGGGTTCACATGGCTTCATGACATCACATAAATGACGTGACATAATTGGAGTTTTTATAAATGTTGAGGCATTTGGGATAGGAGGCCTAGATGGGGCCTTCATTGAAGATGAATTGACATGGGCTGAGGTGTGCAGGCCTAAGAGATTGAAGACATATGGATTTTTGTATCAGTGATGAAGTTCTTTGTTTTATTTTTATTTTGAGTGTTTTGTAAGGTTTTATTTTATTTTATTATTTCTCCCCCCTCCTTTATTTGGATCTGTAATATTTAAGGTGTTGTAATAATCCCCCACCCCGCTTCTTTCTATCCCATTCTTTAATCGCTTTCCCTAACTGTACATATGTATATATCTGACATGCCATGCATATCCATGCTTTACATTCATGTCTCATGCATTAAGATTCGGCTACATTTACATGTGTGAATTTAATCAATTCTTCTGTGATTCTATGCGCTACCTTATGTTATTGAGATGATTCACATGCCATATTTTAGAAGCTGAATCTTTACTGCATCTCATGGGTGAATTGCATTAGGATTCTGTATATAAGATCATGCATATTTTACTAACTTTGTTTTGTAGTTGTTCGAGGGACGTCGGTCAATCTGTGAGTTTTTATGCTTTAGCATCCCATTTGTGTGTGATTTTCTTACTATGTGTTAGCATTCTACCATGAGGCTACTTGCTTACTTGATATAATTGTATGAATGCCTGTGGATGAAGGCTTGTTGCTTAGATTGGAATAATTCAATAAATGTGCGTTTTAAGCTCACTTTGTAGTGGCAAATTCACAAACTTTAAGCCCACTTTGCAAATTCAAACCCTTTTCGACAAACAAACATAAAATTGAATTGTTCCAATTTGAGCAAACTAGTCTATAATTGTATGCTTCACATAGTAAATTTTAGGATTTACTAAATAGTCCGAACATGAACATATAAAGAAAATAAAAGGTCATATCATGGTTTAGTAGAGGCCGATCTTTTGTTCGGGTGAGCGGGGGTACTCATTGTTGACTTTCCCCTCTCATACCTAAGGTTCCGAGCCAAGCATCATTGGTTACGATGAACAGTGGCCTTGGCACTGAGTCATGGGTTTCCTAATTTCCCAAAATATTAGGTGGCGACTTTGAGATCTGATGATGCAGTCCATTTTTGACAAAATTGCAATAAAATGGATTTTCAATAAAAGTTTCCAAATCTGGACTCTCATCTACGTTTCACATTGCACTCGTGAGACGAGATCAAAGAGATCTCGGGGGTCCGAACTGTTTAATGTGCGCGGGTACCCCCGCGCATGTTACAGTTTCTGGCGACTCTGTTGGAGATTTATGAAACCTTGACTCGAACTCCATGATATGACTTTTATTTTCAATTATATGTTTATTGCATTGCATGCATTGGTGCACTTAAAGTTTCTGTGTTGCCCAGATACTGGTGGGAGCACAGGCAAGCTTTTTTGTGACGCTATACCTATCTTTACGATACTTTAGAGGCCTTGTGTTATAACCTTTTGAGATTTGTCAAAATGGTAGCTTTGCTATCTAGCTCTGCTATCTAGCTTTGCTATCCAAGGTTCTCAGACTCCGAAGAGAGGCTATTTGACTCTTCTGATTTCCTGGGATCTTTATTGGTTACGACCCAAAGGACTCTTTGGTAACGTCATCTTAACTTCAACCCTTAGAGTAGAGCTAACCTTGTACATATAGTGAGCTATAGTACCTTTCAAATTAGGACAGGATGCTTTCCTATTTCTAGGATGTATTATACCACTTGTTTGAATAGTGCAACCCTAGATCATTTCAAGCTAGGACAGGATAACCCTACCCTCCATAGGGGTATTTGTTCTCTTTCCTGCTATGTGTTATGTGCAATGTATTGGATCTATACAGGGGTTCTCAAATTCAAGTGAGTGGTTCAGGCATTTCAGTTTGTGGGGTTCAGTGTGTTTTTAGTGAGGGCATAATTGGAAGTTCCATTTTGTTTCTGTAATTGGGGAGTGACCACCTGTTGATTGAACGGGCTTTATTTTGAATGTTGTCGATGGCCCACACTTTGACTGGCAATTTGAGAATGGTTTTATTCTGAGTTTTGAATTGAGTATTGAGTCTAAGTTTGACTTCACCAAGTTTGTAGAGTTAGGGTCAGGCTCAAGTCAGCCTAATGAGTCAGAGTTTGTTGATTTCGAGAGTGCTAACCTAGACATTTCTGTCCTGTCTAGGTCTTCTTTGTCATTTTCTTTTGAGTCTGTTGTCATTGCTGAGTCATAGTCTCTTTTCAATAAACAAAATAAATAAATAAATAAATAAATAAATAAATAAATAAATAAATAAAAATGTCATAGAGTTTGCCTACTTCTCTGTGCCTTTAAATCATTGCATTGACCAAAGTTTTTCAAAATTTTTGCCAAAACTCTAAAAAAAACAAAGAGGAAGAATTTCCTCGGGATTTGCAAATTTTGATCAATTGAGAGGAAGAGAGGTGTGCTAAGCCTTTGATGAAGAAAATCATTTCTGTTAATGTGGGTACTAAGAAGGATCCTGGCTTGGTCCAAATTGGTTCTATTTTATCTTCATAAAAGTACGAGTGATTAGTCACTTTGTGAAAAGATTTCAAAAAACTGTTTTTCCGTGGTCTTATGAAGACATGCCTGGAATTGGTTATACAACATAGAATCCCTCTTGACTTGAGATCCGACCTCCTTAGCTCCTTAGCTTTCAAACCTTGATTCGAAGTATTTCATGATCAATCAAAGTGTAAAGTGTGCGCAGCCAAATTGGAAATAGCTCTTGAACTGGGAGGCCATGATGTGATTCAAATGAAGACAACCCTTAAACTAGGGGCAATAAGGTCGAATATGATTCAAATGGAAACATCCCTTGAACTAGGGGCAATAATGTGATTCAAATGGAGGCAGCCCTTAAACTAAAGGCAATAAGGTCGAATGTGATCCAGATTGGAAATAGCCCTTGAACTAGGGGCCATGATGTGATTCAAATGAAGGCAGCCCTTCAACTAGGGGCAATAAGGTCGAATGTGATTCAGATTTGAAACAGCCCTTGAACTAGGGGCAAAAGTGTGAGGCTTGCATAACTGAAATGGAGGCAGCCCTTGAACTAGGGGCAATAAGGTACCACCCTTGAGAGGCTCGCTGGGCCGAAAACCCGGAAAGGCGACCCAGGCAAAAGTTAGAGCACAAAAAAAAAAATGATAAAAAAATAAAAAATAAAAAAAAGAAGGAAAAATAAAAAGAAAAATGAAAAGCTCGCAAGGTTGAAAACCCGAAAGGGCGGCTTTGGCAAAAGTTAGAGCGTAAAAGGAGAGTGTCAATACCCGAGTGAACCTTAGCCAAAACTATGTAGGGCCTGTGATTCAGATTGGAAACAACCCTTGAACTAGGGGCAAGAAGGTCGGATCTGATTTAAGATTTGAAGCAGTCCTTGAACTAGGGGCAAAAGGTTGGATGTGATCAAAGAGTTAAAACTGAATCGTTTCCTAATGAAGACCACCCAGAAAGGCAAAACCCAGAATTTGAGAGAATGGATTTTATTATTGAAGGACAGTCGAGTTCCTATCCACTACACTAGGGGCAAATTCGGACCCAATTCAGTCTAGTCCCTATATCACCATATCTACCGGTCAAGTGTAGCAGTTGCTTTTATAGATGGCCTAGAGACTTCACACCCAATCAACGTGGACAAGTTAAACTGAAAGTAACCCTTGAGAGGCTCGCTAGGCTGAAAACCCGGAAGGACAACCTAGGCAAAAGTTAGAGCAGAAAAACAAAAAAAATAGAAACTCAAAAGAAAAAAAAAAATGAAATAAACAAAATGAAAAAAAATATATATATATATATAGGAAAAAAATCAAAAAAAATCAAAAGCTCGCAAAGTTGAAAACCCGAAAGGGCGACTTTGGCAAAAGTTAGAGCACAAAAGGAGAGTGTCAATACCCGAGTGAACCTTTGCCGGAACTACGATGGCCTGATTCCTATCTTTGGGATACGTAGGTAGCTTCATCTTGAAGTTCGGCCCTAATAATTTGTCAAATCTTTCATTTTGTCCATGTTTGATTGGTGCATCTTTAGTCGACTTGGTTGTCCTATCCATGATTGATTGGTGTATCTTCGTTTTGCTCAGTTCAGTTGGTTTCGATTCAACTTGGTTCGGTTCGGTTCGACGGTTCGGTTCGGTCCAGTTCTGCTCGGCTTTATTCGGTTTGGTTTTGCTTGGTTCGGTTGGCTTGGTTCAGATATCACATTTGATTATCTGGTTTGGGACTATGCACCCCAATGGTTGATTCCATGTTAGTTGAGTAGTGGCCATTTGCAAAAATAGGTTTTGATTAATTTGAATGAAGGTGACTAATTTTTCTCGAAAATTATTCCATTTTTGCAAAACTTGGACCATTCTTTGGATTTGAAAAGGGAAAATTTTCAGTGCTCACAGTTTAGCTTACATGATTTGAAATAGAAAATGGAATAAGTATGCTAATCTAACTCTTATGTTGATCAAAACATGTTTACAAAAAATCAAGAGACAAAAAAGGGGTCAAGGCAATGAACTAGGGGCATAGTCGAGTTAGAGATTCTATCTCCTCCACCGCTCGAGTCAACTATTCAGTGTATATAAGTGTGTATTCATACCAGTCAGTGTATATAAGTGTGTTCCTTTCATACCAGTCAGTATATTATACCAGTTGGTGTATTTATACTAGTCAGTGTATATAAGTGTGTTTGGATCGTTTTGCTTCGTTCTTGTTTCGTTAAGTCATTCTTTGATTCAGGTTAGTATAGAATCGATGTTTAATTCAGAGTTTAAAATTCAATCACCCTCAAATTCAATCAAACAAAAATGTTTTCAAATTCAAAGTGATATACCAGTCACCCCATTGATATGCAAAAACTAAACTGATTTTATTGAAGTCAGGGGAGGACATCCCCGATTACAGAGACTCCAAAAAAAAAAAAAACAACAAAACAAAAAAAAAACAAAAAAAAAAAAAACAAAAAACAAAAAACAAAAAACAAAAAACAAAAAACAAAAAACAAAAACAAAAACAAAGAGAGAGAGAGAGAGGGATCTTTTTCTTCTTTCTTCTCCGGCAACAGCCTGGTGGTGAAGATTGCAACCGGCTTCATTTGCACACAGCTTTATTGCCTAACTTTACCATCAGCTGCCTCGCTTCATCTTTACTTCTTCGAAGCTCTTGAAGACTCTGCCTTGGCCTTGGCAGAGCTTCCGAAGGAGATTATCCCTCGCTAGCTGTCAAAGGTAGTCCCATGATGAGTTGCGACGGTCACCTGTCGTTTCAACTCCTTGATTTGTTTCTTCAATCCGCTAACTTCCCTTCGAGAATCTTTGTACATATGTTGAAGTAAAGAAAGTTGTGCATTCAATCGATGCACCTCACACGTTCTGTTCTGCAGCCGACGGGACAAGTTGGAGACTGCAGTCGCGGTCTCCACACATGACCTCGGCCATATCTGAGTTTGCTTTGATGTCGGTTGTCGCCATGATTTGTTCAACTGACATTGCTGGAAAGTTAAAAATAGGAGAAGGAGGAGGAGCTCGTGGTTGAGGTCCAGGGGAGTCGGAATCAGTCATCATGGACTTGTTTAGGTCTGGAAAAAGAGTGAGAGAACCTTGTGAAGAGGCCATGGCAGAGAAAAGTAATGCAAAAGAAAGAGGTTGCAGAGTGGTGACAGAGAAGATTTGCAGGCTTTTGCTCTGCCTCTCTCTTTCGCAGGCCTCAACTTAAGAAAAGGATGAAGCCAAAGAAGAAGACAAAGAGGGAGGAAGGCTCGTGACGATCATTGACAATCGGGGCAAGATTGGATAGCCTGTCGATCAGGCGCCGCGATTGTTGAAATCGCGTGACAAACACAACGCTCGAAGAAGATGAAGAAAGAGAGAATAAGACAAAAACAGAAAGAGAGGCATGAGAGTTGTATATATATATATATATATATGTATATGTATTGTATATCTATGTATTATATATATTTGTTTGAACATTTGGGTCACAGGTATGGCTTGGGTTCAGTGGTTTGGCCCAGTGGGTTGAGGATTTGGAAAGCCTAGGCCCGAGGTCAGGGGTTCAAACCCCACATTGAGTGTTTATTTTGTTTTGTTTTCGTTTTATGTATAAATATGTCTTTTATATATATATATATATATTTGTTTGAACATTTGGGTCACAGGTGTGGCTTGGATTCAGTGGTTTGGCCCAGTGGTTGAAGAGTGAGAGGCTGAGCCTGAGGTAAGGGGTTCAAATCCCACATCGAATGTTTCTTTGTTTTTGCTTTGATTTTGTGTATATATGTCTCGTATATGTAAATATATTTGTTTGCATATCTTGTCACAAGAGTGGCGTGGTTCAGTGGTCGAGGACTCGAAGACCAGGCCTAAGGTTAGGGGTTCGAAACCCCATATCCCCACATCCATGCATTTTGTGTTTTTCCTTTCTTTTTGCGTGTTTTGCGTACGTGTGCTGACGTCAGCAACGAAATATGCCTTCTCAGTAACGGCATCTTCCTGCTGACGGTTGCAAACGAAATATTCTATGTCTGTGTATATATCCATATATATTTGTGTATATGTCCGTATATGTCTGTGTCATATATACATGTATATATACTGTATATGTCTATGTATATGTATAGGTCTGTTATTTGTTTGTGTATATTGCCGTATTCGTATGTATTTTGTTTGTACATGGTATATGTATACGGTATTTGGTTCGAACATACAATTCCTTCTTTCATTCTGTGCATCTATCATACAATAATTTCACTTCGTGCACCTACCACACAAATTTCAAATTCAATTCCATCGCACTGTCTTGTGCATTTAAATTCAACCGCCTTGCTTTGGGCACCGCACTGCTTTGTGCATCAAATTCAATCGCCCTGCTTTGGGCACCGCACTGCTTTGTGCATCAAATTCAAACCGCTCTGCTTTGGGCACCGCACTGCTTTGTGCATCAAATTCAATCACCCTGCTTTGGGCGCTGCACTGCTTTGTGCATCAAATTCAATCGCCCTGCTTTGGGCACCACACTGCTTTGTGCATCAAATTCAACCGCCCTAGTTTGGGCACCGCACTGCTTTGTGCATCAAATTCAACCGCCCTGCTTTGTGTATCAAATTCAATCGCCCTGCTTTGGGCACCACCCTGCTTTGGGCACCGCACTGCTTTGTGCATCAAATTCAACCACCCTGCTTTGGGCACCGCACTGCTTTGTGCATCAAATTCAATCGCCCTGCTTTGGGCACCGCACTGCTTTGTGCATCAAATTCAACCGCCCTGCTTTGGGCACCGCACTGCTTTGTGCATTAAATTCAACCGCCCTGCTTTGTGCATCAATCGCCCTGCTTTGTGCATCAATCGCCCTGCTTTGGTCATCGTACTGCTTTGTGCATCAATTTCAATCGCCTTGCTTTGGGTACCGCACTGCTTTGTGCATCAATTTCAATCGCGCTACCTTGCGCATCGCACTATCTTGTACACTCTCCCGGTCTAGGAGACCTTAAATCCTATGGTGTCTAGGAGACCTTAAATCCTACTGGGTCTAGGAGACCTTAAATCCTCTGAAGGTGCAAGTTCTTTGGTGTTTGTCGTGCCCAAACGACTTTAAGGGTCTAGGAGACCTTAAATCCTCTAAAGGTGCAATTCCTTTGGTGTTTGTCGTGCCTGAACGACTTCAGGTGGTCTGGTATAGCCACCTGCCTGTGTTTGCAATAAGTTCCTAGGAGACCAACTGCGACGATGAAAACTAGAGTTCGAATGGCCGAGGCCTAGAACGCAAAAGGTTTGGAATTTCTGAGACTAAAGTCTGGTTTAAATACCCAGGGGTGTATCCCCGGCTTGAAATCTGTATGGCAGCCCCATAGGTTGAGGTAGCGTGTATGCGCCTCAATTCTAGATACTGAACCAACCTAGTCTGTCACTCCGTTGGAGAATAGGAAGTTGTGAATATGATCAGGAAGAAGAAAAGGGGCATCTGTGGCCCCCTTGTCAGCAAGAAATCATTCCACCATTCTTCCACTCGCGTGAGACGCGTTTGGACTTCGAATATGCCTCTGCTCCATTCACGTTAAACGTGTTAGGATGTAACATTTACCCCTGTTACAACCCCCCCTTCTGTATGAGATACAGTTGGGTACATCTGTTGGTTTATGCCACCATTTATCCTATCGAGTGAGACGCATTTGGATTCGTTCATTATTTCTCCACTTGCGTGAGACGCATTTGGATTCATTCACTATTTCTCCTCTCGCGTGAGACGCGTTTGGATCTCAAATACTCCTCTCGCGTGAGACGCGTTTGGATCTCAAGTTCACTTTCCTCCTTTCGCGTGAGACGCGTTTGGATCTCAAATACTCCTCTCGCGTGAGACGCATTTGGATCTCAAATACTCCTCTTGCATGAGACGCGTTTGGATCTCAAGTTCACTTTCCTCCTTTCGCGTGAGACTCGTTTGGATCTCAAATACTCCTCTCGCGTGAGACGCGTTAGGATTGCAAACTGGTTAAAAATAGCATGTGAGCCTGTCTGTTTACACCACCCCTTCTTCTTTCGCGTGAGACGCGTTAGGATTGCAAATCGGTTAAAAATAGCAGGTGCGCCTGTCTGTTTACACCACCCCTTCTCCTCTCGCGTGAGACGTGTTAGGTTGTTGATTCACTCAGTTAAAAACATCAGGTGCGCCTGTTGTTTACACCATCTTTCCTTCTTCCGCGTGAGGCGCGTTAGGTTGTTGATTCATTCGGTTAAAAACAGCAGGTGCGCCTGATGTTTATACCATCCTTCCTGCTTTCGCATGAAACGCGTTGGATTGTTGATTCACTCGGTTAAAAACATCAGGTGCGCCTGTTGTTTACACTATCTTTCCTCCTTTCGCGTGACACGTGTTAGGATGTCGATTTCTCTTGGTTAAGGTCTTCCCTCTCTTGCATGATCATAAGTTTTTCAAAAACAACCGGCTTCGCCAAGCGTGTAAGTCCAACTTTCAAACAGCATTTTGAGCATGTCACTTGCATTCTGCCCCTGAACTACGCTGGTTTGATTCCTTGCAAAAGGATACGTAGGCAACCTTCGAGTTCAACTACATGCATTGCACCTTGTTTGATTGCCCAAGTCTTACAGCCTCGTCAAAAGGGTCGTCTTCGGGCTTTGACATTCACTCACGTCATGAGATGACTTCGAGCTTTGTCAAAGAGGGGCAACTGTGGACACCCCATTTTGACCAGCTCTAAGACTTGGGCACTTTGTTTTGACCATCCTCACCAGAAAAATCAAATTGAAACTTTAGTTCCAAACCTCACCCATTTTGGCCAAATTATTTTATAAAATTTTATGGATTTGTAAGTATTTTATACTTTTATATAATTTTGTGTGGTGTACATAGTTTTTCATGTTTTCATCTAGTATTAATAAATTTCGATATTTGTTAAAAAAGAAAATGATAAAAAAATAGAAAATAAAAAAAATAATAGTTTGGTCAGGATGGGTTTGGAATGATGATTTGTTTTTGGGGTGGTAGAAGATGTGTTTGTTTTTAGAGAGAAAGAAAGAGTGGGTGGGAGAGATCAATAAAAATAAATAAATGAAGATAAAAAGAGAAGAAATGATTTGAGGGTGGGACAACAATAAAAAAAAATATAAAATAAAAAGAAAGGTGGTGGTGAACATGGTGTATATGGCCAAGATGATTATGTTTGTTTTCGGTGGAAGAAGGAATATGGTTTAGAAATAAAAAGAAAGAGAAATGGGTGGAGTACAGGCCCCATGCTGTTCCAAATTCGGCAAAAGGCCATGTGAACCCAAGGGAAAGAAATAATAAAAAAACAATATACATCTACTCTCTCATCACAAGATGCTCACCCACTCATCATCCACTCAATCTCTCTCTCTCTCTCTCTCTCTCTCTCTCTCTCTCTCTCTCTCTCCATGGGGCACTAGACCCACAAGCATAAATGATTCACAGAGGAGATCTCCACAGGGGGGAGATGCACTGATCTCTCTCTCCCCCTCTCTCGGCAGACCACTACACAACCCAGCTCTCTCTAACAGACTGATTTCTCTCTTTTCTCTCTCGGCAAACCCAGCACACATGGAGAGGGGATGCACACACCTCTCTCTCACTCACGGCACACACCCATGAGGGGACTAATACACACCTAACACACTGCCGCATGATACACAACACACCCACACACCAGCAAGACACCTACATACTCACGATTAATACACACTCACCCACTCAACACATGCACACAACACACGGGGGGAGGTCACACATGAACTGAGATCTCTCTCTTCTCTCTCTAACATTTCTCTCTTTGATGCATACACACCCACCCCTCTCTCCCTTTCGGCAGACCACACACACCCATACATCCACTCCATACACAGTACACACACCACACACTCACGACATACACACATTGATACACGCACACACCACACATAGACACACTGTCATACTCACACACGGAGCTTAACACATAGAACACAGACACATGGCAGAGCACACAACACCACACACACGGGCTCTCTCTCTCTCTCTACAAAGAAACCCACCCACCTCTCTCTCTAGGAACCCACTCATACACCATCACACGCACACACCCAGACACCATGCATAACAGACCCCAGAACACATTCATATAACACACCCCACACACCCAGACAACAGGAATGACAGACCCATAAACACGGCATCACAGATCCATAAACAAGGCACACCACACAACTCACTCTCCTCTCATACACACACACACCACCAACTTTATCTTCTCACACACAGCACACACATACACGGTAGCAGCTGGGAGAGGGAGAGAGACACACAGATTTTGAGAGAGAGAGGGTCACGGCCATGAAAATGTTCAAAAATAGATCCTCTCTCTCGGTGCATGCAACTATGGCAGTGGGTCTTGTTTCGGTTGCGACAGTGGCTCTTTGTTAGCTCTGGCCGAGGGTGCTCATGGGTGTGGGTAATAAAAAAAAAAGAGGATTTATGCTGTAGATAGAGAAAGCAGAGAGGGAAGAGAAGGCGAAGTAGAGAGATAAGTGAGTGTTCATGGGTGTGGGTAATAAAAAGAAAAGGATTTTTATAAATGTTTATGTTGGTTTCACATGGCTTCTGGATAGAAAATCTGTTTATGTTGGGTTCACATGGCTTCATGACATCACATAAATGACGTGACATAATTGGAGTTTTTATAAATGTTGAGGCATTTGGGATAGGAGGCCTAGATGGGGCCTTCATTGAAGATGAATTGACATGGGCTGAGGTGTGCAGGCCTAAGAGATTGAAGACATATGGATTTTTGTATCAGTGATGAAGTTCTTTGTTTTATTTTTATTTTGAGTGTTTTGTAAGGTTTTATTTTATTTTATTATTTCTCCCCCCCTCCTTTATTTGGATTTGTAATATTTAAGGTGTTGTAATAATCCCCCACCCCGCTTCTTTCTATCCCATTCTTTAATCGCTTTCCCTAACTGTACATATGTATATATCTGACATGCCATGCATATCCATGCTTTACATTCATGTCTCATGCATTAAGATTTGGCTACATTTACATGTGTGGATTTAATCAATTCTTCTGTGATTCTATGCGCTACCTCATGTTATTGAGACGATTCACATGCCATATTTTAGAAGCCGAATCGTTACTGCATCTCATGGGTGAATTGCATTAGGATTCTGTATATAAGATCATGCATATTTTACTAACTTTGTTTTGTAGTTGTTCGAGGGACGTCGGTCAATCTGTGAGTTTTTATGCTTTAGCATCCCATTTGTGTGTGATTTTCTTACTATGTGTTAGCATTCTACCATGAGGCTACTTGCTTACTTGATATAACTGTATGAATGCCTGTGGATGAAGGCTTGTTGCTTAAATTGGAATAATTCAATAAATGTACGTTTTAAGCTCACTTTGTAGTGGCAAATTCACAAACTTTAAGCCCACTTTTTCAAGTGGCAAATTCAAACCCTTTTCGACAAACAAACATAAAATTGAATTGTTCCAATTTGAGCAAACTAGTCTATAATTGTATGCTTCACATAGTAAATTTTAGGATTTACTAAATAATCCGAACATGAACATATAAAGAAAATAAAAGGTCATATCATGGTTTAGTAGAGGCCGATCTTTTGATCGGGTGAGCGGGGGTGCTCATTATTGACCTTCCCCTCTCATACCTAAGGTTCCGAGCCAAGCATCCTTGGTTACGACGAACAGTGGCCTTGGCACTGAGTCATGGGTTTCCTAATTTTTCAAAATATTAGGTGGCGACTCTGAGATTTGATGACGCAATCCATTTTTGACAAAATTGCAATAAAATGGATTTTCAATAAAAGTTTCCAAATCTGGACTCTCATCTACGTTTCACATTGCACTCGTGAGACGAGATCAAAGAGATCTCGGGGGTCCGAACTGTTTAACGCGCGCGGGTACCCCCCGAGCATGTTACACATAGAAATACAATAAATGAAGCCACTAGAATTTGTGAGGGGTATTAAATCGTTAAAAGCAGAGGCTTGGGTTTTAGAGACCAAGAAAATATTTGAAGTATTTCCGTGTACTGTGGCACAAAAGTTTTTCTTGGCAACATTCACACTTAAAGAAGAAGCTAGGAAATGATGGATGTTAGTACGAAATGATAATGTGGGTATGACATGGGATAGATTTAAAGAAATTTTCTTTGAAAAATATTTTCCCCAATGCATCCGAGATAGGAAGGTGTCTGAATTCGAATAACTAAAACAAGGTGACATGACCATAACCGAATATGAGGCAAAATTTACTGAACTAGCCCAATATACACCACACATGATAGACATTGACTATGAAAAGGCTAGAAAATTTGAAGGTGGGCTTGACTTAGATGTGTTTGACCGAGTAGGTGTTTTTTAATTGTTAAAGTATGTGGACGTTCTTGATAGGGCCTTAATGTCTGAGGCAAACATAGCAGCCTTGGAAATATCAAAGTTGTCATCATCAACTAAATGGGAGAATAAGAAACAAAAAGTTGAACTGACCAGTAATTCAATGACCTCCGTGAATGAAAAATCTAAGGCAAGAACTTTTGACAATGTAAGTTGGGGAAGTAATGTGAACATTGATATACCTATCTATAAAGAATGTGGGAAACAACATTGGGACATTTGTCACCTCCTATCGGGAGTTTGTTTTAGATATGGACAGAAAGGGCACTTGGCTAAATCTTGCCTACAAGCCCATCTGAACAACAATAAACCGAATGATAGTATGACTAATTCCATTCCGGTACCAAGAACAAAAGTAATTTCTATTCCCGTGGGGAGCAATATTAGGCAAGGAAGGGTTTATGCCCTAGTTCCAGAAAATGCTCGGAACACTGAGACGACTGACACAAGTACTATTTTAATTATGTGCAAATGTATGTGTGAAAATCGATTTGGGAATTCGTATAACCTTTGGCATGAGATGAATTGTTAATATGTTGATTGAACCAACTGAATTATTAGAATCATGTACCTATGCTTCATGCCCTGATTTTTACTGATGTGTGGAATGTTGTTAGAACTGATGGGATAGAACTCTAATTATTGAACATTTTTGAAATTCTACGTATTTGACAAATTACCTATGCTATGGAAAATGTTTGGACTTGTATCTATATGCATACCTTTGCTTGGGACATTAATTGATTTGAACTCGACACACTCTTTTGTATATACTATATCATGAAATCATTGCCTTAACTATTGTATCTGGGGAGTTTGTTTTGTGTTCATCTGTACATCAAACTTGTGAATCCGTACTGGAAATGTTATTAGATTCTGGGCATGCACATATATAACTATGCCTTTGCTCGGAGACTGTGTACTATGAATGTTAAAAACTGACTAGGCTATTTGGCTAGACTAGTAAACTTGTGCTTTAGTGACTGTATGACTGAGTTGGGAACTATTATTATGACTATTACACATACCCTTAATATGAACAACTGCATGCCTGTGCACCTACATGTGAACTTATTTGCAGAATGCTACACTGTATATGACCTAAAACACTTTGATATGAACCATTATGATGCATGATCCTGATGTGATTTTGAGAACTGATGAACTTAGAACAATTGCGAAACTACTGATTAGGCACCTAAGCGAATGGAGTATGAACTATAGAACCAAATGCACTTTGTTTGAAAATAATGAGGATAGAATTTTTAGTTGATCTGATCTGATAGAACTTTGGTTTGATAAGACCTTTGTTTGAATTGAAAGAACATTTGTATGATGACACACACTCTGAACTTTCATTTCATCTGACTAGATAGAACTTTTGTCTGATGTGACCTAATAGGACCTTCGTTTGATTTGATCTGAAGAGACCTTTACCTAATTTGAGAATCGTTGTCTGATTTGATTATGTTATGGGGGATTATGAATTACTTATGACTGGATGATCAGGTTATGCTACTAAGGGAACTAACTGACTGAGAACTTGAATCAATTTTGAATAATTACGAAGAATGTGAACTGTCAATAGTAGACTATGTGATTATAAATAGTTTTTAACCATATGCCAATAACTGATTGGGAACACACGTGAATGAGATTATAGGATTTTGTAATTTATGCTCTGGGAATATGAGAATACTGTATGTATGACACGTAGTTAATTGCTTCGGTATTACCGCCACTACCAGGAACTTGTTTGAATAAGAGAATGATTGCTTTTGTGTTACTGTACGTCGAAATTGATGCTATGAGACTTGTTGATAGCAGACTAGTTTGATTGTAAACCCTGACTACTTGGAAGTATATGTAATCAGTGTGTTCTGTGAATGACTACTTTTGTATTAACGTGTAGTACAATTGAATTTGTGGAAAATAAGGCTGATGAACAGTATGTGAATGATTACCTTAGAATTGCGTTCACTGCTATGGGGTTAATCCATGAATTTACCTTGTATGCCTGATAACTTCTGAATGACTTTGAATAATTGTGGTGGATTGCTGAATTGAATACCGAATTGAATAATGAATTGTTTAATGACTGGGAAACAAATCAAGTCTCTATAACAAGATGAATGGGGAGGAAACCACTACAAAAGTGGAAAACAGTGTGAACCTAAGGCATCTAATTTGCTTATGATATATATATATATATATATACGGTAACTCAAGTTTGGAGGACCAAACTTCTTAAGGTGGGGAGACTGTAATAACCCTGATCTATCATTAGTTGCTAATTTGTAATTAAGGATGCTAATTAAGTGATTAAAATAAATTATACGTTTATTGTGTATTTTGTATGCTATTTGGCTTTCTATCTGTTACTCGTAGAACTATCTGTCTGGAATTCTGCTTTGATCTGAAAGTTAAAAGCCTTATTGGCGTCCAAAACCGAAATTGATTACATGAATATGTTATTCGGAATTTTTAGAATCATATGGAAAATTTTATTAAAAAAATTGATCCGGTTCGATCAATTAAGTTGTGTTTGGCAAGTCTAATGTTCTAATTAATGCATTATAGCATCATAACTATATATATGAATCTTAAGCTCATTTGAGCTCAAAACTCCTCATTTCTAAGTGAAACATTCAGAGAGAGAGAGAGAGAGAGAGAGAGAGAGCATTGTAGAGAGAGAGAGAGAAGGAATAAATTGAAGAAGAATGTCAAAGTCTTGCTTGAATCCATCAAGATTAAGCTAGAACAAGAGTAATTCAAGACTTTAGGTAAGCTTTTGGTCATCAATTCTTGTAGATTATGTGTTTTAATGTTGAACCCATGGAGTTAACATGATTTCTTGCATGTATTTTGTCATAGAAGGTCAAGATAGAGCTAAATCTATAGATGTAGCTATATATATAAATTAGACTATCATTTTGATTATGAGCTTCATCATCTATGTTAAATTTGGAGCATGAAGTGAACATGCATGCATATTTGACCAAGTTATGTGAGTGAATTCCATGTTTACAAAGTTTTGGAAAAGAATTAGGGAGAGAATTCTACATGCATGCATAAACATGTTGAGTTTTGCTATGTCAAGTTTGATTTCGACCATTCATGTAGAAATTATGGGTAATTGGCGCATGCACATGTTTGAATCATGTTTGAATCATCACATTTTACCTCATAAAATCATGTTTTGAAATAGAGTTTTGGATATGCATGGAGCTTTTGAGCTCAAGTTTGTTAAAAATATGGGATTTGAGAAAAAGGTTTATAAAACTTACATGCATGGGAGTTTTGAACCCAATTTTGGTTGAATTCATAAGTTTTGAGCAAAAGGTTTGTAAAGGATCATGAATTCATATTTATGGATAAGTTTTCAAGATTTAAAGACAAGCCATTCATGAGTTTTGCCTTTGAAATTGACTACAACAAATTTGGGATTTAAAGACGAAACAAATTTGTCCCAAAATGTATACATTTCGTCACCCAAACTAATTACGACGAAAAGTTTTCGTCACTCGTTTTGTTGCCAAAGCATCGTCGCTAAAGGGTCTTAGAGATGAAAAAACAAATTTGTCATTGAAAAGGATAAATTTGTGACGATTTTTTTTTGTCTCCAATACACTTTGTTGGGAACATACTTGTAAGTAATTAGCGACAAAATATTTTGTCATTAAAGGAAGAAATTAGAGACAAACGTATTTTGTTATAAATATAAGAAATAGAGACTAAATAATTTTGTCGCATTTAATATAAAAGAAGACGAAATTTTTTTGTCAAAGAAGCTACCAATAGAGAAAAAAATAAATTCATCATTAAAAATGATGAAATAATGTCAAAAAAAATTCGTCACACATTGAGGTAATAGTGACAAAATGTAACAATATTTTTCATCATGACAAATTCATTTAGCGACAAAGTAAAGAATTCATGACAAAATTAATCATCCACCAAAGCCAAATACGGGGCGAAAAAACCTTCTTTAGGGATGGAAAATTTTGTGACTAATTCCATAATATTTTTTTCCACATTATATACCTATTTTATCAAAATTTGAATTTTAGTTCAACAAATATAACCCTGTTCATTTTGAAACCTGTTTAATATAACAATTCCAGCACAACTTAACTTAACCTGCTATCAACACATTACGAATTAACAAAATGAAAATATCTATTCATCTTTACAAATAATTTCATCCTAATACAATAAAATAGTGCAATATTCATCAAAAATATCCAAAAGTTATAACTAGTGCAATTCCACCAAACATCCAACAATAACTAGTGCAACTCCACAAGTTTGTGTATCCTTATCAAACAAAAATGAACATTCAAGCAAATTACATCATTGTTGCACGTCAAAAATACCACTCCAATCCAATCTGTAAAAAAATAAATTAAAAGCTTAAAATTAGTATTTAATCAATTATACAAAAGATTAAAAACATTAGTAATTAATCAATTTACAATTAGAGAAATTATACAATTTATCCCTCTAACAGACTTTTTTTCGAGATTATGAGAACAAAAAATTAATTTTAAGGCTAATTCACAAATGGTGCAACCCATTAATGTACCGTAAGTTCATACAACTTATATTGGTCCTTCCTAAGGTGTTTCTGTTGGCCCTGTACAAATCTGTGGTTGTGTGATAATTTAGCCATTCGACAGCCTTTTTTGAAGCTTTAAGTATAGAGGAAAAAAAAATATTTTTTAGACTAATTCGCAATTTATACATCTTGTGCACCCTATGCATGTTTCCATTACTTCTTAATTCTTCAAACATATATTCTTTTATAAAATTTGTTATATTAAGGTTAATATATTTTACCAAGAAGTATGTCCACTTGTGGATGAGTCCCTTCCGCTTCCAAAGTGTTCAATGAATCCTTTGGTTCTCAAAAAGTTGACAACTTCAGCCATTATCTCCCCTTGCTTCTTCCTACCCTCTTCAAGATCTTCTATTGTATTGTTCTGCATTTGAATTTGTTCCTTATGTGTCTTTACTTGCATCTCAAGGCGCTTCACATAATCATTTCTTTCAGCATGTATAGTAATGGTCCTCCTAATAGAGGATGAAAGTCTCATGCCAAGTCCCTTCACATAGCCAGACCTTGGCTTTAGGACTTTGATTGGCAGCTCTTCTATAGTCAAAGGGGTTGATACCGACTATGAGAGGTGATCAGCCTGTGTCTGTATCATATTTTCCTATCGAATATTAAAAAATTAAATAATTATTAGAAAATTAAATTAGATTATAACAAATAGTATTCTAAATTTTTTTTAATAAAAATTGCAATATATACTCACATAATTACACCGAGCTTGAGACGAGATCAACTCATGTGTGTTTCTTATTATAGTGAGTTTCCTTGTAAAACTCTGCTAGATTAGGTAGCATCTTCTTTTCTCGTGCCTAATTTGATAGACCAAATATTCAATAAATAAAGCTAAGAATTTAATATAATTCTTAAAGTGCAAGGATACGTACTAGTTTGTCTACTCTAACAGGGATTGACCTAAAACTAGACCTATGTTTTGTATACATCTTTTCTGTGTTCACGATGTTGGCCTTTGATTGTTTCTATAAGGAAGAATGACCAATATAACAATGAAATGTATCATTAGTAAGACAAATATGTTAGCTTTTGATTGTTCCTGTAAGGAAGAATGAACCAATATAACAATGAAATGTATCATTAATAAAACAAATATAATGCTTGATGATAAAGGAATTGCATTGATCCTCTCTATCCTTTTTTTATATATCATTTCAACTTAAAAGATATTTCAAATTATTCACTAGTATCATTCAATTCTTTGAGAAATAGATTAGAGGACGTGTTGAGATTTCATCATAAGATGGTTTTTCTGGGTGAAAAATGAAAAAAACAAGTAATTTACACCGTTCATAAATAGGGGGCATACAAGCATGGGCAAGATAGATTGTGAAAAAATCCATTTACATTTCACAAGATATGGAACAATTACTAATACCACACAAACTCATAACCCTTTCTTTCTTCCACAACTCTATCAAATCTAAAGTTCTGTCTCAGTACCCTGTATTAGTTACTCAGCTAGTTGCTTACCATTATCATGAAACTTCAGACCAAACCTAAGAACAAACAGAAAATACAATGATAGAAATTGAAATCTTAGTTCTTTATTCTAAGATGTGAAAGATACACTTTAGGGAACCATAAATTAATCTTCTATTATGTGAGCCTTCCAATCCATGTTTACTAGTTTCCCTTTCTCATTTTCCCACTTATTTGGTTTTTATTATGTTCCACTTACATGCCTAGAAGATAAAGGGAAAAGAATACATATGGAATTTCACAGCAAATTGATTGTCTTCTTTCTAGTTTTTTTTGGAATCTCTCCCTATTCTAATCAAATTATTTCTTCACTGATATTATAAAAAAGATGAAAATGTTACTAGAAATTCTTGAGTGTTCCACTTTTTATCAATAAGATCTATCCATTTGGTAGGATCGACATCCTTCGGTGGGTGGTTTGTTACATACTCCTCCCTTTTAGCCTCCTTCAGCTCTATGAATTGTTTGTGCAACCTATAAGTATGGTTACTCAATCTCCGACCAAATTTTGTGTTCATTGCCTTCTCTATATCAACAGGGTCTCCTTGTAAATCAAATTGATCCTGCAAAAAATAGATAAGTCATAGATAATTCCTATAAAAAATAAAATAATTAAGATTTCTAACCTATTATAAAGATGAGTAAAATGTCCTATAACAGAATAGACAATGAACTTACATTCAACTGTTGAAACATCGCCTCCTTAACGGAGGCATCAACATACTTCCACCTACAAACACTTGGATCTGGTAAACGTGTTTGCACTTTTACACCAATCTTTGAGGCTAGTTTTGAGGCATAGTCCCCTACTGGTACACAAAATTTCGGAGGGATAAGGACATTAAGCTTTCCATCTCTATCAACAAGGCCTTGAACCTCTTTGCCTCGAGTCGGGCCACGAACACACTTAGCAGTTGATATTGTGAAGCCATAATATTGAAATCGTATGTGAACAAATTTAATTAAGATCTCAAATCAATGTAAATAAAGAGTGTGTCTTACCAATAGTATTACCAGTAGTCACCTCAAGTTGAGGATCCACATTGAGAGCTAGTGACAAATGGCTAGCCACCTGAGGGCGTGAAGAGGTATCCCCTTTTTTTGATGCGTGGGTCAATGTCTCAAGATGAGATTGTGAACGGGCTCTTGATGATATCTCTAACAACTAAATAATATAATAAAATATGAATATATGTACAAAGATATACATGTCTATGTGTGTATGAATTGAAAGTAACACGAAAGAATATATTTCACAATGCATAAATGTATAGTACCTTATGCTCAAACGAATCTTAGGATTCAGTGTCACTGCCATCTTCGGCCTCTGACGGTCGATAATCATCGTCATTTTCCTTAATTGGTATTTGTTTTTCCTTCCTCAATTTCTTATGTTGAACCGCAGCCTTCAAACAAGTTGTTATATTTTTCACTCCTAGAGCATTCATTCTCTTATGGCTTTTATTAATTGTCTTCATTCTTTGTTTCTCATAGTTTGTTACATTCTTAGTTGCGGTACTTGGTTTGGTCAACTGTTTTTTTTTTTTTTTTTAGTGTCCATTTTGCCCAACTATAAAGGATAATTGAACATTTTTTTTTTTTTGGTGGATAAGCATAATTGAACATTACATGTAAAGAAAAGATAATTATATATTTCTATACATAAAGAATAAAGTAACAACAATCTCAACAAGTGGATATGTCATATAGGCTTTAAATCATTGAAATATGGCTAGAGTGAGATAGATGGTTTTTGTTTTTACCTTTTACATATCATAGAACAAATTAATCATAAAGCCATCAGACACATAATATGACCAATCAAAGATAAACCTACATAACAGTGGATGAACCCCACAACTGAAATTCAACTACAATAATTAAGAACAATGGTCATATAGAAAGTGCAAAATAACTACAAATCCTAGTCCACATCAATATCCATATCGTAATCCACATTAGATTCGTCACACTCTTCATTTTGTTCATCAGCTCTATCCTCTATCATTATTTCATCAGATGACCTAACCCTTGTAACAACTTCTGCTTTAACACCATCTTTATAACATTGAACATTAGGGCCGATGTCAATTGGAACAACATCATAATATTTTCTTGTTGGAACACATCGTTTTCTTTTGGTTCATCCGATGATTCTCCGTCACATACTTCTGGCACATCAAAGACACCTATGTGTTGCACTTGTTGAACGACTTGCCAAGGTTGTCCCCATTTGGTATCGTTTAGGTAAAAGACTTGCTTAGCCTAGCTAGGCAAGATGAAAGGGTCGTATTAATACCACCGACTTGTGACATCAATACCTATGCAATAATCATCAGTTCGCAATGTTCTACTTCGACCTGTGTTTCTTGTGTTGTACCATTCACACTGGAACAATACAACTTTGTTATGACACATGTACTCCAATTCTCAAACATTTCACAAGTGACCATAAAATTCATGCGTCACTCCCTTATGATACCTTTCTCTAAGCACACCACTATTATAACTCTTACGGGGATTGTCTACTTCTCTTGTATGGAACCGTACGCCATTGATTATGCAACCTGAGTACTCTTTTACTAGCAAATTCGGGCCATTCGCTAACGACTATAAATCATTGGTTGCCTCTGGTGACTTTTCTTCTCTCAATATATTTATCGACAATCACATATAACGTACATCAAGATAGTAAAAATAAATTAATAAATGATCAAATCTTATACAAATTTTTAATCATGTCTTAAAATTGAAAATGCCTTACTCAGTCTTTAAACCACTTGGGAAACTCTTCTTGTTGTATACAGGAGATGGAGTCCATAATAGATTTTTGTATATCCTACTAAAAAAAAATAATGTGATTATTATGCATTGCTAACTACATTAACAAAGCTAAGAATACACACATTTAAATGAAAAACATACTCTAGACACTTCTTTATCTCGGGGCTATTGTTCAACAAGAACCAATGAGCCATATCACGATATTCTTGTGACATATCAGCATCCCTTGTGATTAGGCCAATAGAACGGGCAGTTTCTGTGAATACAGTCAACCCTTTGCGATGTTCGCTACGATCTTGATTTCGTTCGGGTCAATTATGCACTGTTTCGATCCCATCAACATATATTGAACAAAAAGTAATGCACTCTTTGACAATGTAAGCCTCTGCAATTGAACCTTCTGGTCGAGCTCGATTTGTAACAAACATTTTTAAAGCTCCGAGAAACCTTGAAACGAGAATTAGTTAAGAACAAGGCTACACATGCAACATATAATTACGAACCTGTCAATTTAACAATTACCTTTCAATCTGGTACATCCATCGATATTGCACCATGTAGACACCCCATTTTTGATGGCCCTTAAGGCTTGGGCGCCACTAATTGATCACTCAATGATGAATGTGTATGCTTTTCAAATGCTTGATTGCCTTAGCTGGAAACCTCAATTTACAAACCTTGTGCCTTGTTTTGGACCAAAACAGTGGTTTTTCAAGCCTAGGCATCCAGGGACATGCAAACCCACTAGTGTGGCCTGTCGCTCACTATTTGTGGCTGGCCAGCCGCTAGTGCAAAAAATCAGATATTTTTTGCTAGCTGTCTCCACAGATGCATGCACCATTCTAGCTGTGTTTGTATAGATATTTTTGAGGGTCTCTCATATATTTCTATATATAGATGACCCTCTCTTTTGTTATAAAGATTAGAAAAAAAATTTTGAATTTAGAAAATTTTGGAGATAAAATTTTTGGAAAATCTCTCTCTCTCTCTCTCTTGCAACTTACATAATCTTTGCTTAGACACTCTAAACCAAACCTAGAGAGTTCCTTTTTGAGGTGATTTAAGCTTTCATTTTAGCTCTTGAGGCACTTGAGAGTGTGAGATAGTGGTTTGGAAATTCAAGGGATCATTCCTCTTCAAGAGGTATACATTCTAGTTCTTTTGTACCATCTTCTTCTCATATTTTCTTGCTATTTTTGAGATTTTTATTACCTGTGTTTTTAGGCTGAAACTTGTGGTTTAAGGCCATTAAAGGTAGAGGGGTTGACAACCCTTCTTTCAACCTTGCTTCTAAGGTCTTTGCCCTTGTGTTCCCCATCTTCTTATCAACTTTTTTTGAGCTTTTTACCACTAATTTTTAGAGGTTTTTCAAAGGCAAAAATCATGTTTTGAAGTCCCAAAAGTGGAGGGGTTAGTCTCCCTTTCTTGTGCTTGTGTGCTAGTTTTAATTCCACAATATTTTAGCTTGTTGTTGTCGTTGTTTTTGTCTTAATTTCAACACTTCTTTTGACTGTTTTAGGACTATTTTTATGAGTTAGCTTCATTCATACTTTGTATAGTATGCTTGTAGTGCAATAGTCCTCATAGGCTTGGTGGTTTAGGTCTTAGCCACCAACCTATTTGAGTTGATAACATTTATTTCTTACTTTCCATACTTGTGTTTACCTCTAAGCATTTTTGCAACCTCTCCCCTTTCTTGGCTTTTTCTCTTTGTTTTGAGAGTTGCTCCAAAAGGAGTGTTGTTTAAGCTTAAAGGGGTGGTATTCTGCTTAGTGGTTTAATTCCTTTGGGGGCTTATTACCAATGGCATGATCTCCCTCTCATGCCTAAAACAACATTTGGTTTGGCAGTTCTCTCTATTAGTGGACCTTAATCTTCATTATTGGACTTAAGTGACTAAAGAATGGAAAGTAATTAAAATAGAGTAATTAATTGGAGTTAAAATGAAGCAAGATAATAAAATGATTTGGTATTCAATCGGACATTAATTGAACACACGGAGACTTGATTCATTTCATACTTGTTAGTGATGAAATGGTTCAAGTTTCCAAGGTCAACCACTTCCCTTGATCAATTCATGATAGGCAGGAGGTTTTGAGAGTCTTTTATTATACATTTATCCAAATTGTATCCCTTGGTTCATAAGTCATCATGCAATGAAATGGCGCCAATTGATGGCTTGTGAATCAAGCCTACCCTTCCTTTGAGCTATTTGATGATAAGGAGAGGTAGGGTGGACAAACATCCCTTGAGAATGCTCTGGTTTGTGCTCTATTTGTTATCCGTTGTTGTAGGAAAGAACCAACATTTGTAGCCGGCAGGCCACTTTTACTTGCGGCAGGCCACTACTTCTGGGTTGCCAGACACTTTTCCCAACTACGCAATGTCCCTTTTTCCAGCAGAGGAGAGCAGTGGCTGAGGTGGAAAAATAGTGCAATTTTCTAACTGTGCCACAGAGGCATTTCGGTAGCAAAACGGGGGCTTTTTTAGGTGGAAATCCACATCAATGCATGAACCATCCCTCGATTCTCGGGATCCATTGAAATGATGTTGTAATATTAGTATATTATACTTAGAGTAGCGGTTGTACTTAATTAATTAGCTAAAGTAATTAGTTAATTTATGGTATTGTAATAATTAGTTAGGATAGTTAATTTACTTCATTGGGTTTGTAATAGTTAATTAATTCGTAGTAATTAGCTAGGACATTCATTCGAACCCTCCTGCGCGAGGGCAAACATGTAATAATGTGTATGTCTTCCAACCTCATGTCTTTCTCCCTTTTATTTACTTGCTCATAATGGGTAGTTTAGAACATCATGTTTCTTTTAGCATTTCCCATATTTGCATTCACTTGTCTTGCATGAATCAAGGCTCGGTTCATTATTCTAACAAGCATTGTAGTTTACATACTTCGTTGAAAACATGTTAATACGCATGCTATCAAATTGATTCACGTAGTATATTAGTAGCCGAGCCCATTAATTGCATCTTGCATCTTGCATGTGTTGCATTAATCATGTTGCATTAATTAGAGGCATGCATGTTTTCTAATGGTTTTGCTTGTTTTGGCTCGCCTCAGAGTACTAGGTGAGCATTTTATTTGCTTTAGCGTATTGTATAAGTGTGATTGTTGCCATGTCAAGCATGATTACTATGAGGCTAATTGCATTAATCATGTTTCATTAATTAGGGGCATGCATGTTTTCTAATTATTTTGCTTGTTTTGGCTCGCCTTAGAGTACTAGGTGAGCATTTTATTTGCTTTAGCATATTGCATAAGTGTGATTGTTGCCATGTCAAACATGATTACTATGAGACTAATTGCGTAAGTGATAAATTATTTGAATGCCTGTGGATGGAAGCTAATTGTTTAAACTAGAATAGTTTGATCGAAGTACATATGAGATCACTTTTTCAAGTGGTACATATTCGAAACTTTTTTCAAAAACAAACTTGAAATCAAATGTTCCAATTTTTGCAAATTAGTCTATACTTGTGTGCAACACATAGTAAAGTTAGTCTAATAATCAAAACAAGAGCATATAATGTAAATAAAAATCACATCATGATTAGTAGAGGCCGATCTTTGATCGGGCAAGCGGGGGTGCTCAATTCATGACCTTCCCCTCTCGTACCTAAGTTCTCGAGCTGAGACAACCTTGGTGATGACGGATAAGTGAACTTTGGCATGAGTTTCGGGTTTCCTAAATTTTTCAAAACAAAAATTTAGGTGGCGACTTTGTATCTGGCAAAGAAGTCCATTTTTGGCATTTTTGATTCAAAATCGATTTTCCAAAAGATTTGCCGGATTTGGACTATTTTGTGTTTATCTATTTCACTTTGCACTTGTGAGATCAGATTTAGAACCACGGGAGTCCGAACTATATGGCTAGTCATATCCGAAAGGAGCACGAAAAGTCGAGTTGCACATTGGTCCTCCAAGAATAGCCTCGCGCGTTAAGTGAACGGCCAAGTGAACCATCACATCAAAGAAGGCTGGAGGAAAGAGCTTTTCAAGCTTGCATAATATGTGTAATATGCATTCCTTTAATTTCTTAAGTTCATTACAACGCAGTGTCCTTGAGCACAAATCCTTGAAAAAGCTACCTAACTCAAATAGTGTTTTACTAATCTCTTTGTCTATGTAACCAAGCATCCTAATTGGAAGAATCCGTTGTATGAGTACATGGCAGTCATGACTTTTCAAGCCTGTTAATTTACAATTTCTCGCATTCATTGATCTTGATATGTTTGCAGCATAGCCATCCGGATACTTCACTAATTTTAAGAATTCAAAGAAACCCTCTCTCTCTTCAGGGGTCAATGAAAAGATTGCCCTAGGTTTGACATAAGTTCCATCAGGACGACGTGTTAACCACAACTCTTTCCTGATACCCATATCTTCCAAGTCCATCCGTGCTTTGTCGGTGTCCTTGTTCTTTTCCATCAATGCCTGACATAGTTCCAAAGGTATTTTCACTTAAATTCTTCTTGACATGCATGACATCAGTGTTGTGTCAAAGCTTCCCTTTCTTCCAGTATGGTAACTCATACGAGATGCTTACCTTTGTCCAATTTGGTGTCTGAAGGAGTCTTTTCTTGTTTCTTGGATGCTTCCCATATGTGACACCTATCACTCTGTCCAATTGCTCTAATATATTTTCCACTAGTAACTCTAAAGATCTCTTTTGCTTCTCATGCTTACCATTGTAAGCCTTACTCTTTTGCCTTTCGGGGTGGTTTTAAGGCAAGTAGCATCGATGGTTAGCATATGCAGTCACACCTTTCAAGGATTGAAAATATGGTTCATCATTGCAAGTGTAGCAAGAATAATGACTCTTTGTTCTCTACCCAGATATGTCACCAAATGCAAGCCAATCATGTATAGTCCACATCAAAGCTGCACGAATCTAGAAAGACTCACCAGTTAAGGCATCATAAGATAATGCACCATTTTTCCACAACTCATTCAACTCATTCACCAGAGGTCTTATGTAGACATCAATATCGATCCCTGGTTGTGATTCTCCAGGAATAAGTAATGACATCATAAGAAAGGGATCTTTCATAACCAACCAAGGTGGCAAGTTATAAGGAATGAATACTACAAGCCACAAACTATATGAGTTGCTCATGTTCCTGAAAGGATTGAGCCCATCAACAGCTAACCCTAGCCTCATATTTCGAGGTTCCAAGGCAAACTAAGGATATTGCGCATCAAATTCCTTCCACTCATCACTATCGGTGGGATGCCTCAATACTCTGTCATCTACATGTTTGTCCTTTTGCCATCTCATGTCCTCAGCAGTCTTCCTTGACATGTACAATCTTTTCAACCTTGGTGTCAATGGGAAGTACCGCAACACCTTATGGGGAATCTTCTTACCCCTACCACGATTGATCTTGTATTTGGATGCCTTGCATTTTGGACATTTATCCAACCTTGCATTTTCCTTCCAAAAGAGTACACAATCATTTATATAAGCATCAATTAACTCATATGACAAGCCCAAATCACAAAGTATTTTCTTAGCTTCATAAAATGATTTTGGAACCAAATTATCTTTTGGTAAAAGTTTTGTTAAAACTCCAACAGTGTGTCAACCGACTTATTGCTCCAATGGTTTATTACCTTCATATTAAGCAGCTCGATGACAAACTTCAACAGAGTGTAATTTGTGCAACCTAAGTGCACCTCACGTTTGGCATCATTCAATAGCTTATCAAACAATTGTACTTCCTCATTCTGGGGTGCATCATCGAGTTCTCCTCTTATTCGATCTTCCACTAAGGCATCAATATCACCTAAAACCTCATCTTCATCAATTGTCATTTCATGGTGAGCCTTATTTGATACACGTGGTTCCCTGTGCTCATGCCAAATAGTGTATGTTTGCATAATCTCATATTGAAGCAAATGAATTTGCACATTTCGAAGATTTTGGGAATAATAGTTCACACAGTTCAAACATGGGCACAGAATTTTACCTTCCTGGTCAACAATTGCCATTGCAAATTTAATAAATGATGTTTCCCCATCAATAAATGGCTGACTCATCCTTCCATTAGGTGTCTTACCCAATGCACTCCAACTCTTGTTCATGTCTGATCACAAATGAAAGATCAAGATTTTTTAATTTGTTTATGTCATAAAAAGCATCATGTGTACTATTAACCTATTCTATTTAGGAATGCACAATGTGTATCATACGAAGAAAATCATATGACGTCGTCTATCTCTAATAAAAATTCATGAGTATCTTTCCTTAGTTCTCCAAGTATATAACATAGATTGAGATGGAACATATTTAAGTAGTAAAGTTGCAAAGTACAATATAGACTAATGTATTTTCAAATTGTTTGAATTTGGCCATCTAAGAAAAACTTTTTTTTTTTGGTAATTAAGTCATAAAATATAATAGTGAAAACCCTACTATACAGCTACCAAACCAACTAAACTAAGCTAACAACTAAGCTACGAGAAAAACAACTAACTACAAGAAAGGCATACAAGGAAAAGCAACAAATAACAAAGAAAAAACAAAAGGAGCCAAGTCAAGCATAATGACGAAGCCAACCAGTCCTAATCTTGAACAAAGAATAAAGAAAAAACAAATGGTTTCACCCACAAAGCAGTCCTAATCTTGATCAACTCACAAAGCACAAAATAGAATAGCACTCCAAATCTTCCTCTCCATATTCATCATCTTTCCCCCAGCCCCACTTAGTGGACTATTTACTCCTCAGAACCCATAACAGTAAGCACCAAAAGCACACAACAGCAGAGCAAGAACCAGGGCCAGACTAAAGCTGCTGTTGTTGTTGCTCACCAGGTCAATGACAGAATGCAGCAGCTGCTCACCCACAATGCTAAAACATAACAGATTATGAACCAGACCATCCCAACAAATTATGTACCAGACCACTAAGAGCAGCTGCTACTGTCCATGGACAAAGCTGATGCTGCTACTCACCAATTCAGAGTTTACTAAAGTGGTGGTCTGGCTGTAGACATAGGAAAATGAAAAAGAAGTTATGGACTATAATCCCATTTGCTATTTCTTAGTTGATCCTTACTTCATGTTATTAGTCTCTATCTCTTTCTTAGTTGATCCTTAAATAAATTCTAATTTATCTCAAGTATACAATCAAATTATTAAAATATTTTCAAATGTAGAATTCATTACCTATTGATATTACATTAGATTGTTAATTACCAACTCATTCAAAAGATTAAACTATTCAAATGTGACACATGCATGGTATGACTTAAATTTGGAAGAAACCCAATTGGCTAATTACACAATCAAACTTAAATTAGGCTCATACACATTAAATTACAATTATTTAGTCATGTTTAAACTAGAAACTCATAACTGTGTACATTTTGCAATTTCAACTCCAAATCAAGGCCCAAAACTCTTAAAAACATGTTGAATTTAACGGTTAAGATTTAAATTTAAATAGTCACGAAGCATGCAACTACATTAAGGCCAAGTTGCACATAATAAATGATGAAGACCATATTTGCTACGTTGCTTTGATTTTTCTTGTATGTACTGGTTAAGGCTTTAATTAAGACCTTGTTGAAGTTGAATATTTAACTTGAAATAAAGATCAAACTTTCAATGTAAACTCAATTTCCATACAAAATAAATCAAACTCTTGAATTCAAATATAATCCCATAACTTTACATTCTTGAGTTCAAATCCTCTATTTAAAACTTAGTTACATGAAATCTCCATTTTCATGAACCCAAGCTTTAATTCATGATTAATCTCTTCTCAAACTCCATGACTCATGTTTGAAACTAAGTTTAGAATCACTATTCTCTTGAAAATAAGTCATGCATGTAAGGATTATGAGTTAAATTGATCAATTCTTCAAATTTTTAACATGCATGCCCTAAGTTCTCAATTACAAGAGCAAATCTCCTATTTAAGGACAAATTCAATTCATTTAAACTTATATCTTGGAAGATGATGTGTAATAGAGCTTCAATATCAAGAATTTGGAATGATTTCTTACCCTAATTGATGCTTCAAGACCAAAATTTCAGCTTTTCTTAAGGTTTCTCTTCTTCTTCTTCGTCAATTTCTCTTCTATGAGCTTAAACACACTCTTCCCCTCATTCTATCTCTCTCTCTCTCTCTAGGTGGGTCTGTTTGGTATGTGAAAAAAAACGACTACACTTAGGCAACCAAGCACTCTCTCTTTCTCTCTTAGTCTATGTTTATGGATTCTAGATGATTAGAAATATAATTTATTATTTAGTTTTTTTCAATTAGTTTGTTAAATTGTGGTTCCAATTAAATTTTTTTTTTATAAAAAAAAACTCATTTCTACCCAAATAAATTAATCCTCTACATTAAATAATCTCAATTATAATAATGTGAATTAGGCTCTAATTCCTATCCACTTGTTGATTTCTAACTTATGAAAATTAGTGAATCAGACAGGTTTAATTCCTATTCTAACCTATATGCTCGATCAAGCAATCAAGCAAGTTAATAATTATCAAGACAATCAATAACAGTTAAGCACATAGTTGTCACAGGCTTACAACTTTTAATAAACACCTCACACGCACACAATCAAATGGAGCATTCTTGGCTTAAGAGAGAGAAGGAAAGACGTGTGTTTGTGTGCCTAGGGGGAAAATAGAACTATTCCAGCCAAGAAAAAAAAAATTCCCTAATGCAGTGATAAAAGATAAAGAATAAGAACAATTCACATCACACCCAAAAGCAGCAAGTATAAGAAGACAGCCAAACAGGGAGCTTCGTGATTTACATGCTGAAAGCTATCCAAAAATTGGGTCTTTAAATCATCACGAAATTTGGGAGTGGTTTGCAAGCATATACTTAATTCTTAATGAACTTACTTATCTTGTATTAAATTTGGCAGCAGAGATAGTAAGATCGTAATAAAGATTTACTACCCAGATTTTGCACATTTCTACTCAAATGCAGTGAAAACTAATGGTTTCAAGTACAAGACCCTAACATATATTTTATTCTTAAACCAGCAAATACACGTGTACATACATATTCACAACACTCCAATTGTGATTAACTTGATCAGTGCACCTCCCTTTGTCTCACTCTCCCAAACTAACAAATTGTTCCTGAGTTAAAATATTCTCCAAATGATCCATATATAGAATAATTTTATCCCCATAAAATAATCCAAAGTCAAAAAATGATCCATATACAGAATAGTTTTAACCTAATAAAATAATCCATTCTCATTTTTTATTCAAATCAAACAGTATCTAAAATATGTTGTGATATGTAAAAAATAAAAAAATAAATAATATTTTTAAAAATGAATGAGATTTATCCCAATAGCTGCTTCTTTGCAAGGATATCATATTCGAAATGTTTTGCCAAAATAACTTATGCAAATTTGAAAAAAGAAAAAATTCTAAACAACATGAAACTTGAAAACCCTAACCATTAATTTGCAAAAAATGAAATGAAAGTATATCAAAATAAAAAATATAAAATAAAAAAATAATCAAACAATTCCATAGTTGTGGAATAAATTTCCAATGACGATAATCAGTTGATCAAACCCATGCATACATACGTCTTATTGGAAGGTCATATAAATACACATTGGCATCGGTCATTGACCACTCTTGAAAATACGAAATTACAAATAAAAAAACATAGAAAATGAAACTCTAAAGAAGTACCAAAAAAAAAAAAAAAGAACTAGGAGAGGTAAAAAGTGAAAAGATGAAATTTGACTCTCTCCTCAGTCTGAGGCATCCACACACTAAATTAATAGCTAGTTTCGCCACAAACAACAGAAACAAAATAAAAATATCAGGAAAAAAAATTAAATGCTACCTAGGGTTCATAATGGGAGGGAAGAGAGGGAGGGAAAGAGGGATACATGTGTACCGTGAGAGTCCCTTCCAGTCAGATTGTGGAAGAATGCTTCAGCAAAGAGCCAGTCCCTCAGTCGTGGGTTGCAACAGCAAGCACACCAGAGAAAGAGCAGAGGTATCAAGCGAGACAGATAAAATTTGATGGTCTTGAGGATCACAACCCTTCAACTTATTAGCCCTTAGATATGTATTGATTGTTCTATATATCAGATTGTGAGGAAGTTTTTTTTGTCTACAATGTGCCCAAATTTTATTTATTTATTTTTTTTAGGACAAAATAATTTGTCACCAATCACCAATTTTGGGCGCATTTTTTTGGTGTGTGGCGCCAAATATTTGGCTATTTTTGTCACAAAAAAATTTTCTTACCAAATTAAAATTTTCGTCTCTAAAAGAAAACCCCTTATTTTGATTTTTATGACAAAATTAAAAATTTTATTTGGTTTCATTTTTTGAAAATGATTTTTAAATTAATTACAAGCCTTAGTGATATTTTTTTTAACATTTTAGTCACTTTTTTTTTAAAACATATTTAGTTGTACATCTAAAAAGTAAAAAGTAAAAAATTAACTAAAATATGTGTTGGACTTATTTATTTTTGATGATTTATTTGATTCTGTTTTTGATTTATTTGGAAGAAAAAAATGGATTGAAAACTTATTTTTTTATTCCATTATTTTTCACCTAATTTCTTATCCTAAATACATTTTTGGAGTATATAAATTTATTTAATAAGGTGATAATTTCAGCGCAAAACAGAGCCAAAATAGAGTCCAAAAACCTTAGCACAAAGATTAGTTTAGCGACAATTCAAGCAGTCCATTATGAGGCCAGGACATCGGTTGGACATCTAGCCAGACGGCCGGCTAACGGTTCTTGGCCCAGCCTTGCTCTAGTTCAATTTTGCTTCTCACCGGCTATCAACCTAGTAGTATCCTCGACAACTGCGGAAGTCATCCTTGACGACCGGGACCCTACTGGACATCCGGGGAACGTCCGGGTGGACAATCGGGTGGACGTCCCTAAAGAACAAAATTTCATTTCTGGACATCCAGGTGGATGACCACTCTGCACAGCAACGACTCTATTTCAAAAATAGTTGTTATCAATTAGAGCCGTCTTTCAACTCCTAAAAATCTGAATATCTAATCATATATGGGGAATACCAATTTGAGTAGAATAGATTTTATTCAAATCTTAGTCAATCTTTTCCACACACGCAACCGTCAACGTTCGATGATCTTTCCTTATTAAAAAGCAGAGCTTCTATTGAACAAAGACAAGCAACAACTCAATTTGAAAATTTTCTCTGATCAATCATCACTCTCATCTTTCTTTACTTTCTGAAGTGTTCTTCATCTGGTTTTCTTTTTCCCTTCAGAAATTACAGTAAGCTTTAGCTTTAAGCATATATATACCTGTAAGAGATTTATCTTTCTTGATATAAACTCAGAGCTTCAATCTTTGTAATATTTCTTGAGAGAGTTTCATTTCAAGCTTTTTGTGAAAGCAAAACCTATCATTCAAATATTGTAGGAGTGTAGTACACTCAGATTTCTTTACTCTTTGAGTGTGATTGAAAATCAGCTAAAGAGGGCAAGGTTTTAGACTTGTTATAGTCTTTGTAAAATCTGTGGAGGATTGTTCCATTTGTGAAGAGGTTGCTAGCACCCAGTGAAGCTAGAAGACAGTGAAAAATCTCAAATGAAGCTTGAGGAGTGGATGTAGGCTATGGTAAAGCTGAACCACTATAAATCTGTTTGTCTCTTCTTCCTTACTTAACTGTTATAACTATTTATTGTGAGTTCATGCCTTACTGTTAAATTTCTTTATTAGGCATTGTCATCAACAGATATTTATCTACTACTTGAAATTATTTATTTGTTGTGCTAGTTGTAATTTTAATTGGGGTATTATTATTTTTATTTATAAAACCTAATTCAACCTCTCCTCTTAGATTGTCTTTTGGATAACAATATGAAAATAGTTCAACAAAGACAAACGAAAACCCGTTTAAAAATAATTTATGAGAATTTAAATAAAAAAAAAATTCAGGTTCAAAAACTAGCGAACAATAATATGAAAAACAATCAAGTTGGAGTTATTTTTTTTTTTAGATACACTTAATTTAAATATACTTAAAAAATAAAATATTAATGAAAAAAACCAAAAAAAAAATCAATAAAAAAAATGACAATGTACTAAATTTTTATATTTTTTTTGTATGTGGTGAATTTTTTTTATAGTGTTTTCATAAATTTTGTACTTTTTAAATTTATCTAAATGGAAAATTACACAGTTGGTCCCTATACTTTGTCTTTTGTGTCATTTTGGTTCATACACTTTCAATTGACACAATTTTGACCCTTAATTTTAAATTTTGTGTCAATTTGATCCATTGATAATGCCATTAGTGTTTTTAAATGAAAATAATCACTGAATTGATTGAAATTAACTTACTGAGATTAGTAAACTTATAATTTTCTATGAAAAAAAAAAATGACACATACCATTTATATGACACAAGGACCAAAGTACTGGGACAACTGCTGCAATTTGCCCTTATCGAAATTAAAGGGATCTAAAAAGTAAAAAAAAAAATATCTATATATATAATATTAAAAAATGTTCACTAAAAAAATATAGATTAAAAATTAAAAATTAATTATTGAAAACTCCATACTAAACAAGGTAATGTTTTCTATTAATTTTGAAAATTAAAAAATTATTATTAATTTTTCCTCTGTATTTTTTCTCACAAAAAAATAGTTTCATTAATTCTCTTTTCTTTTTCTTTTCTTTCTTTCTTTCTTTCTTTCTTTCTTCTTCTTCTTCTTCTTTTTTTTTTTTTTTTGGTAGAGAGGGGTTTTGACCTGCGATTTTTCTAAAATGGGTGTTCTAGACGGAAATGGTAGAGTTGGTTCAGACAATGAGAAAAAGTGCTTATGTAAGAGGGGCCTTCACTATGAGAAAGAATAGTCGGTTTGCATAGGGTGCCTTCTTGCATAATAGCTTCAATACTGGCATGCATGAATGGCTTAAGTGTGTGACATAAGAGAGGGGTTTTAGTGCGAAATAGAAGAAATGGTTCACAGAGTGTCTTTTTGCATCATGACTTCAATACTTGTGAGAGAGGAGTAAACTCAAGTGTGAGATAGAAATGAGGGTTTGTAGGAAGTGTCTTCTTGGGTCATGACTTGAGTGTAAGTGTACATGCAAATGAGTGTTAAGGGTCAGAGTGTGTCTCTTGGGATCACAGTTTCAGTGCTCTGAAACACAAAACCATAGCATTTTAATAAAGAGAAATAATTAGTGATAAAATATTTTTGTCTCCTTAAATACAAGAACAAAGAATTTATCATTGGTGACGAAATATTTTTGTCTTCCACAACACAACCTTATGAGACGAAAAATTTATTTGTCACGCAACCAATCAGAATTTATTAGTGACGAAATATTTTCATCTCCCATGACTTATTCTTCCAAGATAAAAATATATTTGTCGCCTATTTAATAGAAAGATGAAACGGCATCATTTGCACGATGGAGTGTTTATTGGTGATGAAATATTTTCGTCTTACATAACTTATCATTGCTAGACAAAAATTTATTTGTTGCCTAATACATGGAAATATGCAATGACATCGTTTAATAGGTAGGAAATTTATTGGTGACGAATTACGTTCGTTGCAAAATATATATATATATATATATCTTGTGACAAAAATGTTTGTCTCCAATGAACTAAAATAATTTGTGGCAATGCAAATCAAATTGGCGCTTGAATTTTGCAGAAGAAATTTTTTTCGTCTCCTATACGTTTGAGAAAAATTAAAACAAATGACAAAATTAATATTTTTTCATCTTTGGGTAAAATTTTAAGACAGAAAAAAATTTTCATCACCAAATTTTGTCACAATAGCCTAGATTTCTTGTAGTTTGCATTTGGAAGCTCAAGACTCTGTTTTGAAAGCCCAAAATTATTGTTGGTCGCTTGAGCGAAGGATTTGTCACACGAGTGAACATTTTGAGCATCCAGTAATTTTGTAATCTCTTACAGACCGCTCGAGCAACCACTTCGTGGCTCGAGCGAACCCTTTGTATTTTGTCGGACCACTTGAGCGTTGGAGTTATTGGCTCGAGCATAGTTTTCACCCAACCAGTACTTTTGCAAGCAGAGCAATCTGCTCGGGCAACAAAGATGTGCTCGAACGGCCAGGCCAAATTCAGCATATTTTTGAAAGACATTTGGTGTTCATATTTTTGTTCCCATCCTTTCCTGAGCATATTTAGGTATGATTTATGAGTCGTTAAAGAGTAATAGGCTAAGAAATGACATAAGTAATTGAATTAGGACTTATGAGACAAATCCGAGATCCGAGAATGTGATTCACGTATATAAGTTATAATAGAAACCAATCTAAAGAAAGCTAAGCCGTAATGACCATATGAATGAGTGATAATGAGACATGTTTTGTGCTATGTACATTTGTGTTTGTAGGTCAAGACTCGAAGACTGACCAACCATGTCTAGAAGCTCACTGTGAGTAACATTTCTGTAAAGATATGTTGATATGTACTATATTTGAAATGTTATACGAAAGTTATATGATACGATATGTTTATGAAATGTGATTTTGATTCTGTGAACGAATATGCATTTTGCAAATCTGGTATAGCATTCAATGATAGTTCCAAGTCATGCGGGACGGCACGTTAATGCGGGTCCATGACATAAATGTGGTACGAGATCTCGTTAACCACTTCATTGCCGTGATATGTGTTTAATCGCTATCCGGAACCGATTACTCTAGTCGGAAGACAATATGATATGTTCTATTGGATGTAACCATTATTATGTTCAGATATGAGAAATAATTTTGTTATGATCTGTTTTATGAATATGATATGTTCGGAAATCGTTCACTAACCCCTTTACATTAATATTATTCACTAGGCTTTAGCTCACTGTGTGTATATATATGTAAGTGAGCGTGTGCAGGACCAGTCCTGAGGGCTTCTGTCTGACTTCCGTTTTGTCAAGCCAACTATTGTGCCTCACGTGGAGGTTCTTGAAGTGTCGTGTGATATAAGCTCCAGTTGTTTTTGTATATAAGAGTTGATCTGTTTTGTAAGTTGTACTTAAGATGCTACAATTAAGTGTGTGGGTATAACGAGAGAATAATTTTCGGATATGTATATAAAATTTTAATATTTTGTTTCATATAAGTCTGAACAGCTCATTGGAAGATTATATTTATGTATTTGCTTCCACTAGCCCCTTATTTAGTAATTCTATTTTCGAGGCCGTATGTAATCTTAGGATTATTGGCCGGTTATGACACTACCTATAGGGGTGGGTTTGGGTCGTGACACTTCTTTTCTCTTTCTTTTGCCATGAAATTTACAGGAAACACCTGTTTGTTCAATTACAAACAAATTTAACATTACTGTTCATAAATGAATAGTGATAATAATTGTAAATTATATGTCATGTGAATAATGGGATGATCATGGTGAAATATTATATGAATAGCTGGAGTAAATTATATGTCATGTGAATAATGGGATGATCATGGTGAAATATTATATGAATAGCTGGAGTACATGTTCACATGAACAGGTTATAGCACATGACAACCCAACATTGACATGAGGGGGGAACAGTCACACATTATAACAACAAACCAGCAAAAACAAACATGATGTAAATGTCTGCGATGGGTACGATCTTGTGTTGTTAATGTTGCCATATGTTTGTAGTCATTACCAATATCTAACAATCTGATGTAAATATTGACATTATGTACAATGGAATTTAGATTGAACCAAAAAGGGTTGACAACCATCCAAGATTAGGGACTCTACATCAACAAGCAACAATACTAACAACTTTGTCAATATCTACATCATATTCCTTTGATATCAGAAGGTGAATATTGGCATTGATGTTAGAATGTGAATACTGGCATTATGTTCAGAATGTAATTATTTCATCACAATCAACAACAAACAACACTAATAACTATGACATTGACACAAGGGAGGAGATAGGGAGTGTATTACAAAATAATAACACATGACAATTTAAGACAAACAAGTCATTAACAGTCTGATGTAAATATTGATATTATGTATAATGGAATACACATTAGGAACAATACCAACAACTCTGTAAATATTTATATCATATTTCATTGATGTCAGAAGTTGAATATCTACAGTATATTCATACTGTGAATATTGACATTGAAGTAGATATTTACATCAATGTCAATATTTACACCATATTCACATCATATTCGATCACCCTGTAAATATTGTACATTTGCCAATATGATGTTTACATCATATTGCATCATATTTCAATTTGGAGGGAAATTAAGGGTTCTGTGGACATCAACAATTAGGAATACCAACATTGACAGAGAGAATAAAACAGAGTTCATTACCAAATCACAACCACAAACAACATTAATAACAAAGGAATGTAAATTATACATTTGTTTGTTAATGTTATTCATATTCAACAAAAAATCAACATCACCAACATGGACAAAGAGTGAAAATAGGGAGTTTATTACAAAATGAAATCCAAAAACAACAATAATAACAGAGGCAATGTAAACATATACATTTGTCATTAAATTATATTATCATTGATTGAAAAACAAAGGATGGGAGGATAGTGCTTATTTTTGGTCCTCATTGTGGGTAGGATATGTAAATCGTTGGCCAGCGAGAACCAAGGAAGAATAAACCCTAATCCTTTCGATCTAAACCTTCGCAATGGTTCGTTGATGTGGAATAGCAATGGCTGGCGATGGTTGTCGATGGAGGACAACGGTGGTGAAGCGATGTGAAATCTAGGGTTACGGTTTGGGAATTTTTTGGTGCCAATGACGAGTTTTTTTTTTTTTTTTTTTTTTTGTGGGAATGAGTGTGTTGTGGAGTGAAAAGATGGAATAAGAACAGTTGGTTTTCAAAATGGAGTATGCATGGGAGAAATGGAAGGAGGGTATTTTGGTCTTACTACTCTGAATGGGACCTAATGGAATAATCAAAATGATTTGGGTTTTATGGTATAAACGTCTTAGAAATGGGATTTATGAATAAAGCTCCCTAAATTATATTAGCATCAAAATTATGTTATTTATTTTTATGAACCCTATTCGCTTAAAAATGGAAACCCATGGGTATAACTGTTTATTAAGTGTGGTTTTGAATAATTATTTTGTAAGTACCACCATTTGGGAGACTTAAATAACCTTTGGCCCTCTGATTTGTCACTTTAGCGACCCTTTGATTGTCACTTGGGTGACCCTCTGGTATGGAGCAAAGTGTTATGCGGAACTAAATGTTACACTATTGTGGGACCGACCTCTAAAGTTCGTACGAGCTACCTCTTGAGTCCATACATCCGTAACCATTGACTCTCTATTCTCTTCTGTACTGTGGTTATGATTATTCTACTTATACAATTTATGTATTATATTTCTGTTATTTAAAATAATTTATTTATTCGAACCAAACTATTCGCTGAATAATTATCCATGGTGATTTTTATACCCTTATGCTCTCAGTATAATATTTATGATTCTGCTATGTGTTTATAGTTGTTAAACACTTTCAAGTGATGAGGCTTAGGGAGGAGTGTTAATTCATTGCTCATAAGTGGAAGTAGAAGGACCATTGCGAGGGGCAGACATGAGGCACTTTGTAAGCATAGTGTAGCTCTAGCAATGTCAATAAATAAAAGCTTCAATGTATATTTTTAATTAAATAAATATTTAGGTATGCTTTTATTTTACTTCGCTGCACTATTAATTAGTTATGACCTTAGTTATTGTTTTGTCGCGACAGCTACTCTCTGAGTATCGAGTTTGAATTGTGACAAAACCTCTGTCTTAATATTTTAAGAGTTATATATTTTTCTCCATTTAGTTATGCTAATTATGGAGGACTAATGGTATACATGTAATGGTGCATAATGGTGTGTTAAGGGACATTAGTAATATGTTAATGCCTTAGCAATTACAAAGAATATTAGAGTTAGTGGTCTTACCATGAGGGTGTGTGAGTTACATGTAGGTTATAGTCATGTAATCTATGTAATGGAATGATAAGTATAAGAATGAGAATGCAATGATAATAATACAAGTGAAATAGCAGAGTTATATTATTCTTCTTCAATTATTTTTTAAATTTGTACGAGTATTGTTGTATAACTATTTTTATTTCAAACACTAAGGTAGTGTTTGGTTCAGTAGAATAAAATAGAATAAATTATTGCATCAAAATATTCATTTTCATATTTGGTTGATTAAAAAAATAAGGATAAATTATGTAAATAGTTCTTGTAGTTTATACAATGTGTCAATTTTATCCATGTTGTTTCAATTTATTCGATTTTGTCCCTTAATTTAACAAATTGTATCATTTTAGTCCAATAAATAATGGTTGTTAAGTTTGGTGGACGGAAAGTCCACACAATGTGTCAATTTGGTCCCTGTAGTTTACACAATGTGTCAATCTGGTCTTTATTGTTTTAATTTGCTTGATTTTGACAGGAACCAAATTATCACTTTGTATAAACAACAGAGATCAAATTAACACATAGTTTGACTTTCCGTCCACCAAGCTTAACAACTGTTATTTATTGGACTAAAATAACACAATCTATTAAAGGGGCAAAATCGAGTAAAATGAAACAATAAGGATCAAATTGATACATCGTGTAAACTACCGAAACTATTTGTATAATTTACCCAAAAAATAATGACAAAATGTATTAATTAGAAATGGAATCATCATTCACAATTTAAAAAAAAAAATAATCATTCCATGCAAGAACTTAAAGAATGATCATTTTATTTAATTAGAACTCATTTCAATAAACTAAATTAAACATAAATTTAAATGAATAACGAATGGAAAGCAACGCAACTCAATTCAATCAGCGAGCATTCTTAATCTAAACGCAAACGTTTTCTTCAAAAAGAACTTCTATTATTCTCATTCTTTCTTATCTTTTTGATAAATAAAAAGAGCATTGATAAAGACCCCCTCCAATCACCACCCCCACAACCCCCACATACACGTGGCAGGTGGTGATTGGAGGAGAAAAAAAAAAAAAAAAAACAAAAGAAAAGAAAAAGTAGCCAATCAAAAAAGAGAGGGGGTCAAAGGGGTTGAGGGGAAAGGGCGTCTCAAACATTTTTGAAATAGATAATACACACACGCAACCAAGTTTAAAAATAAGCAAATCGTGACCAAGATCACAAAATAATGTGTGGTAGGTACTCTTCATCTGCGAGCAAATTGACTAACAAACAAATTGTCGTTCCATTCTTTTTTTTTTTTTTTTTTGGTTTTACAATAAATAAATTAACAATAATCATCATTCCATCACCTATTAGCGAGTCCCAATTCATTTCCCTGTTTGCTCTGTCTTCACATCTTCAACAACCCTTTCAAGAACAAAAGCAATGGTTCTCCTCTCAACTATTTTCAGTTGCATCATGCCATCATCGTGGTCGCCACGCATCTCTGACGATGCCAACGGCCAAAACTTGAAAGCTCGTTCGTCGGAGAAACCCAAAAGGAAAGCAACAAAATCATCAAGAGCTCCAATTGTGTTGTCATACTTCCCTGTAAATTCCCAACTCTCTCGCTTGTAGTTATTTATTTATGAAGCAGTTCAGTTTGATATGGTATATTTGGGTATTGCTATGGTACTACCAATTGATGAAGGCATAAAGACATGAGTCCCTAGTTTATGGGTATGCCTTTGGTTATTTTTTTACTATTACGCATGAAGACTTCAGTCCTGGGTATTTACTCATGTGGACCTTACAACTTCATGTCTAGTAGTAAAAAAATTTGTGATAAATTTTTCTTTGCATAACAATTTTTTGTTTTATTTTTTTAATCTTTTTAAGAGTGGTAAATTGGGTCTATCTTTTGTACTTTGATGAATGAATTTTTTTTTATCATATGTTAGTGAGATCTTCTATGATTCGTATTCATCAATTTTCATATCAATAAACTTTTTATTTATTTTATTTTATTTCATTTTATTTTTAAACGTGGTTCTCGACTTTATTGGGTTTATTGGTGATAAGTCTATTTCTAAGGGAAATAAGGATTGATCTTTTATGGATATAAAAACATGATTAATGTAATAGTTTGGTAAGAAAAACAAACCATTGTTTTGATTTATTTATTTTTCCATTTTTACACTATTGTAGTTAGATAACCACTAGACCATCGGTGCAGCCATCAAAAAAATGCTTGAAAAGTCGTCGGCAACAGCTAGTGTTGTGGTGGTGACATGGACAGATAGTTTGACATATAAGTGACATGTGGACAAATAGAGAATGACATATGAACAAATAAATAGATGATACTTGGACAGATAGGTAATATGAACAAATAGATGGAAAGTGGACATATAGATAGATATACAATAGTAATATAGTTTTTCAAATTATTTTGTCATTTTAGCTTCAAAAATTTTGAAATTGGATTTAAGTGCCAAGTGCCCTTAATGATTTGTAATATAAGGACAATAGTTAAGTAAGACTTCTATTATGGTGTGTTCCCGTTGTAATATAATCACAATGCTTCATAATTGATATCATAAAATCTAGTAACCTTTTCTTATAACAGTGTTGTGTGTATAATAGTATTTGGAAAGAAGTATTCTAAATGAAAGCATATAATGTATATCCCTCACCACCCCACTCTCACCATCACCGTCACGACCACTAGATTCACCACACCATCAGCACCTCCATTACACCACTACTCCTACCCACCTCAACACTAGCACCACCTCATTCTCTTCCACTACCACCACCAAGATACCACCTCCACCTCAACACTATCACCACCACTGGCAACACTACCACATCCACATCCACCTTATCTACCACCTCCACCTCCACCTCCACCAATGCCATCTTTTTCCACCCCCACCACTACCTCCTTCACCACCATGCCACCATTTCCTGCACTATCCCCTCTACCACCACTCCACCATTGCCACCTCCTCCACTATACCACCTCACCACCATTAGACAAAAGAAATTAATAAAATGAATGGATTAGTTGGATTGATTTGTTCAACTCGCCCAATTCAATTCAATCTACTTATTAAATGTGAGTTGAATTGTATTGTTTTATTGCACAATTCATTTTGACTCACCTAAACTTACCTATATTTAAAAGTAAACTAAATTGGAAGTCCTAATTTTAGGTGCCACGTGGACCATAAATGGGTCTAACAATTTAACTAAGTCCAACTTTAGGGATAAAATATAAATCACAACTTTTTAAAAACTGGGATGGGTTAGGCAGGCCACCGCCCGTGCTCACTCCTATGGGGATTTAGCTCTAATTGTGTAATGCATGGTATAGTTGAGATGAGTGATTTGGATGATTCAAAAAATGGTAGTTGTGATTTTGTGTAGTTATTGGATGGTCATTAATTTTGATGTATATGTATACAAAGTGTATTAAAGGGAATTGGGGTGGGTGCTATACAAGGCACAATAGTCATTGTCTCATTTTCAGGTCTCATTTTGATGATTAAAACTATTCACTTTTTAAGATACATTCAAAAATCCTTTCATCGAATGCATATAAAAAAAAAAAATGGTAAATGTAATTTAAAGTATAAAACTGAATACAAATAATATTTGATGAAATAGTTACCGATGTTCGATTACCTTGAATTTTTACAAGCATGTTCTATTCGATGTAAAATAAAAAATGAATGATTTAAATAATCAAAATAAGACCCGAAATAAGCCACATCAGCTGCAAAAAAAAAAAAAAAATGGTTGCTTTGCCTACAAAGGCCACCCCAATTCTATATAATAGTGTGTAAATGCATTTTAAACTAAGGTTATCTAAATTTTACTTTAGTCTATGTAATTTCACCCTTGTAGTTTTATTTAAAATTTCCTTTAGTCCTGTAATTTTAAATTGAACAAATCGCTGCACTTTAAGTATAGTTTCAATTCAATCGTTCCATTCAAATTGGAGGTTAGAATTAATAATTTTGAAGATACTTGTCAATTTAGATGGAAGAATAAAATTGAACAAGTCGCTACACTCTTTGCCTCATTTGGAAACAAGCTATTTTAATTTTTTTTTTAAATTTTTTACAAAAAGATATACAAAAAAGTAAAGAGAGTGATGTAACAATTAAGAAAAATGCTTCTTGCCACTAATTTAGCACCACTAATACACCACTAATGATGTGGCATCATGTGGACCCCACCACTGATGTGATAGTTTGGCCTTTGTTTTGTTTTATTTTTTTTTTTCTTTAAATTGCCGCCTCATTAGTAGTGTTTTTAGAGTTTCAAATTTAGTGCTCTAAATCACCACTCAACAATTAATAGAGAGTTTTTGACTTTTTAGTTAAAATCTCAATCTCCAAATGAGAAGTATAGTTTCAATTTGGTCATTCTATTCAAATTGAAAGTTAGAATTAATAATTTTGGGAACACTTGTCAATTTAAATAGAAAAATCAAATTGAAACTGGATTTAAAATGTAAGAAACAAATTATTCAAATTAAAATTATAAAAATTAAAATAAAATTTGAGTCAACTATACAGATGAAAATGTAATTAACCCATTAAACTATATGAAAAATGTTATAGAATTGTAATTATGTAGAATTTTTTTATCCGTAGTGACATGTAAGGGTCCACCCGTAAAAAAAACAAATGAAGTTGAAAATGACAAACAAATTAAGCGGCAAAAGTCTTTAAATGAGAGAAGTAAATCATTCTGAAAAGTCTTTGATGAAATTGGAACATAATCAAACAGATAAAATAAAATATGATTATATATATATACATATTATATTATATTATATTTATAATTTTATATTTAGAATTATCAGTGAGTGATAAATTTTTATTTGTATATAAATTCTATAACACATCAATTGAAGACAAAATTTTAGACAAAAATGAAGAGTATGTAGTAATATTTTTCGAAGTGATTCTTTTGTCATAAAGTGGGAAAAAGGGTCAATCAAAAGCAACCACAAGAACTTGGAAGGAAGCAGAGAAGTAGAAAATAAAAACAATCAAAGCAACCATAAGAACTTGGAAGGAAGCAGAGAAGTAGAAAATAAAAAAAATAATAATAATAAATAAAAAAAAACTTCCTCCCCAAGCTAATTGACATATCTGGTGGGGTAAAGAAACTAGAAGGAAACTGCATTAGCCTATTTGGTCTTCCGTGCTCTACAAGCTCATTGACTAACATATAACAGACCTCATATTTCTCTCTCTCCCTCTCTCTCTGTCTCTGTAAATAAAGCTCACTTCTCAACTCAACTTTTATATCACTCATCTTCTCATTCTCTCACCTTTTCTCATTCCAAAATTATTTTCAACTTCATCCCAGAAAAAACAGCTAAAACAATATGGTTGTTTTCTCGGCCATTTTCAGTTGCTTCTTTCCATCATCACCGGCACGGGTTTCTGACGATGCTGGAAGCCAACAAGTGAAAGCAGCTTCAATGGAGAAAAACAAAAGGAACACAAAATCATCAAAAGGAGCTCCAATTGTGGTGTCATACTTCCCTGTTAACTCCCAGCTGTCTCGCTTGTAGTAATTGAAGTTCATGATGGAACATGTAGTTTGAGTTTGAAAGTCTTTACAATCAATGTTCCCCTATGTTATGCATTTTCAACTGCACGATCGCATCTCGTAATTTTTGTATTTCAAAATTCTCACCGCTGCTTGTTGCGTATAGTTTTAGTTGAAAATGCATTAATCACTAGGGGGACATGAAATTTAAGAACAGAGGATCTTAAAATCAGACAAATTTCTTTGAAAAGTACTCTGATGATGGCTAAATCAAGGAATGGAGAGAACAATAAGTACTTGTTACACAAATAGTAGTGTTACTGGGGTTTCATTCTTGATAAGATCTTCTTAATCAAATGATTTGTGTTGTCTGTGGCCATGGAAATCATATTTCATTGTAATTTCATTAATTAAATGCATTATTAAGATTGTCTTCATTTGTTTGATTTCCCAAAACTCAGGTCATTTTTTGATGTTTATGTATGGGGTTATTTGACAATACTAAACAGAAACCATTCTCCTTCTACTAGCACATGAAGTACAAGTGTAATTGGTGATGATTTATTAACCAGAAAAGAATGGTAGAGAGAGAGAGAGAGAGAGAGAGAGAGAGAGAAACTAGGGGAGTAAGGCCAAGTTTGGCATCTACTAAATAATACAAAAAGTCAAAAAGTCACTATCATATTTAAGTCACATCATCTTATTTAAATCACATCACTTCTTTAACACATCACATCAAACCCAATCCAAACCCAACCCATATAAGCCAATAAGTGAAAAAGTGCATTTTTTTAGAATATCCCAAACCAACCCTAAATATGTCAATTTAACAGAGTCGATTAGAAGTTTAATGGTTCAAGGGGTTAGTTGGTGTTCTTGTAGATTGTTGTAATCATAACATAAAGACTACCAGAGTATTGTTAAGCGTTATCGTTGATTCTTCTAAAATTATCTAGACCATTAATTACATAAGTTGAATAATCTAGAAAATTCGGAAAGATTTATAAGACTCTAGAGAGATCTAGAAAAATTCAGAAGATTTTAAAATATTATAGTAAGGTTTCGGAACATTAGAGAAACTTGGAGAAATTTAAAAGGGTCCGGAAGGTTCTAGAGTTTTTTTTATAAGTATAGAAAGTAATACTATATACTAGAATAGTTTAGAGAGTTTTAAAATATATAAAAAGTATGAGTATGTGCTAACTATTCCAGCGGATTAAAATAATCCTAGCCATCCATTGATTAGGTGGATGACTATATATAAAGAGAAATGATCTCATTTAGAAGGTACACCAACAACAATAACAAGAAGTAGAGTCAAGTGTGAACAACAATAACAAGAAGTAGAGTTAAGTGTGAGTGATTTCAAAGTGAGGTATCCTTGAGAGTTCTTTATGTATACTTCAGTATACTTTGTATCTAAATAAAAATTTGCTTTTGTATAGTTATTGTGTTCCAACTCAACAGGTGTATCCAAAATTGTATAGTATATGCTAGAAAATTAGCCAAAAGGAAATTGGTCCCTTGTACAAAGGAACATGTGATTCGTATGAACAGCTTCTGGGCAATGGAAGAGTCAAAAGGGCTCCCTGCATGAAGCATACAGGAGGAGATTGTTTGGCAGTAGTTCAAATGTATGTGGGCTTTTAGGGTAACAAAAAAAATAGCAGTTTATGAATTTAGAAAAAATGAATCAAAACTAGCTCAGAATTTGTAATTAAATCAAAGGTCAAAATTCATTTATGTTGTGGTTCCACAATAACAATTTTAAATATTCACAATAGATTTGACATTTTGAGTTTCTAATTTGTAATTTCTAAGTAAGGGGTGGTTGGGATACTTAAAAAAATCAAAAAAGTTACTAAAAATGTTAAAAAATTATCACTGCTCACCAAAAAACATATAAAAAAATTAATTTTACACAAAATTATTACAAACAATTCCGATGTCCCCATAGATACAAAGCTGACTTTTTTGAAAAAATTACACAGGCAGGGTGTACAAACAACACAGTGTTGTTCGGCCCGTGGGGGCCCATCACGGGTCCCGTTTTGATAATATGAACCATCAATGTATACAACTCATCGAGTACTATATGTTTGTAAAAAATCACATTGATCGAATATCGCTAACTATATAATCAAATCAATTTTGTATAAAAATGGATGGTGTTATAACTAACGATTGAAAAAAAACTAATCCAATCAGATAGCTATTGATATCCGATCAACATGATTTTTTACAAGCATATAATATTCGACGACTTCTACACATTGAACGGTTTTGACTAGCAAAACGGGACCTATGGTAAGCCTCCATGGGCCGAACAATACTGTTCAATTCACTGCTTGAAAAAGAAAGAACCATCTCCTAACCTATACCATATGCTGTCCCTTAGGATATCCCATCATACAGCCTATTTTATCCCAATCTTCTCCTATACACTAATTTATATATTTTTTTAATACACATTTTTCGTAAAAAGTCAAAAAGTTATCTCAAACAATCATATTTTTTTTCTCGACTTTTTAGTTTAATAGTCAAAAAATACACTTATTTAGGATATCTCAAACAATCCCTAAAAAGTTAATTTGCCATAAAAAGTCAAAAGAGCAAAAAAAAAAAAAAAAAAAAAAAAGTTATATGAACTAGTATATATAAACGTTTATATAATTTATATGATAATCTGCCACGCCGATTTGTTCTCCAACGTCTATTAGCAAAATTCAACCAATTTAATAAACGACCTTAAAAACTGTACCAAGTCAAATTTTATGGTACTAAAATATAAATTCTAGTCTTTTTAAAAAGTTGGATGGGTTAGGTTAGGCAGGCCACCAGTGATGGTGCAACCTTTCCATCTTATTGGAGTTTTAGGATGCGTTTGGTTTGTGTTTGTAGTGTAGTTTTTGAGATAAAAAGTACGAAAATTTGTTTGGTTTGTCTTTTTTCAGAAATGATTTTGAAAAATTATTTTGGAGAGAGAGTTTTAAAAAAAAGTAATTGATTTGATATGTATGAGAGAGAGAGAGAGAGAGTGATTTTAAAAAGTAAGTAAACAAAATTTTGAGATTTTTTTTAGAAAAATTTATTTGATTTGATTACCCTTGAAAATTTATTTATAGAGAATTTTTCTCAAAAATAAATCAAACAAGCCCTTAAAGTTTCAAAATTTGTGTGAGGCAAGTAGGGAGATTAGGTCCAATGCACAAATGCATAGTACAATTGAGATGAGTGATTTGGATGTCCTTTTGACATAATATTTCTTCCTACAAAAATGTTTCATGCCCCCTTTTCCCCCACACTCTTTGACCTCCTCTCTCTCTCATTGGTTACATTTTCTTTTCCTTTTTTTTTTTTTTTTTTTTTTTCTGCTCCTCCAATTACCACCGGCCACGTGTGTGTAGGGATTGTGAGGGTGGTGATTGGAGGGGGTCTCTATCATGACTCTTTCTTCCTATCCGTGAAACATTTTGGATTGTGATGACGTGTAATCCAACTTTGAGTCAATCCCAATGTCATTGCGTTGGTATAGGATGATGCTCTTCCAGGAAGTGCTTCCTTTGACTTCCAACTGAGGTACTTTAGCTCGGCCATATTACGGCTATTTTAGAAAGATATTTAAAAGTCATTTTCATAATTTTTAACTTATTTTGAATTAGGTTATTTTTCATATTTTTTACATATTTTTTAAAGAAGATTTAAAAGATTATTTAAACCATTCTAGATTTATTTAGTTTGCAGGTGCCTCGACCCATTTACTAATGTAGTACTTGAGTGTCTACTCTGAAGTAGGTGACGTGTGATCTAAGAAAATCGCTAGGTTAGGCTCAGCCCAACTCGTTGGTTCGGCCCATATGAATGTTCAACCAACTTTAGTGGGGATAAGGGGGTTCGGCCCACATTTAATGTTTAGCCCATCTCCATGGGTCTAACGATGTTTGGCTCGTGTCGATGGGGCTTAGATGGATTCGGCTCATTTGAGGAGCTCGGCCCAGTTCAAGCCTTGCCCCGGTCATACTGACCCTCTTCAGTTGTGTTTGTTATAAATAATTATGTTGAAAAGTAATTAATTATAAATTTGGCATAGGCTCAAAGAAGGAATGTGAATATGTCACGTGTGTTGAAGAATTTATTTTGTTTTTTTGTTTTTTGATAAATAGAACTAAACTTATGGTTTAATTTGTGAATAAATCACAACATAAGATTTTGATTAAAAACTTTAAAAAGGGTAAATTATATCTGTGATTCCTATATTTTATTTCTTATATCATTTTAGCCCATACATGTTCAATTGGTTTGATTTTGACCTTTAATTTTAGATTTTATTTCAATTTTTTTCCAATTAATTACATCATTAGTGTTTTTTTTAAGAAAAAATATCACTAAAATTAGTTAAGATTAATTAATTAAGTTGAGTAAATTTATAATTTTGCTTTTAAAAATACATCACATGACACTTATATGGATATTTTTCATAAAAAATGCTAAGAGTTGTAATCAATTAGGCCAAATAGAGACAGAATCATAAATTCAGAGTCAAAATTGAGTCAATTGAAAGTACATAGACTAAAATGATACAAGGGTTACCATTGCAATTTGTTCATTTAAAAATGGGTAATTCTATTTACACACTATTGATCCTCTTAGTACATACCGTTACTTAGTACACATACATAATAATTTTCAGATTGTGAAAATATCTTAGTTTAATCCTAAGCTAATAAACTGGTACACACTACAACCAAAATGTTCAAATATAAATAATTGAACATTTTATAAATGTTCAACTTTAGTGGTTCGAATACATGACAAACGAACAAGTCATCTTCTAAACGAACAAGATAAATAAAAAAGTAAAGTGACATTTTCATTGTTGTATTGTTCCAAATCAACAATTTGAGTGTCATTCATGGTGTTCAAATATTCATAACATTTGATTTCAATTTTTTTAAAGCCATAAATTTTCAAAGGCAATAATGTTTTAAGTTTGAAAATTAATACTCCCCTGTCCCAAAATATTAGTCTCTTATTCCATTTTTTATTAGCTCAAAATATTAGTCCATTTTCAAAAATCAAGTACAAAAATAGTATAAATTTCTTATTTTGCCTTTCTTTTAAATTCATTAACAACATAAAAAGTACAATTATGACATTGATATTTTTCTAAAAAATGTACTATCAAAGGGTAATTTTGAAAAATCAATTTTTTTGAAGTACAATAATTATGCTATCAAAAAAAGTTTGATTACTCAAAAGAGACCATTATTTTGGAGCGGAGGGAGTAATGAAGATTATGTCATTGTACTTTCTTTAATTATCATCAATAAACATATCTTTTTTGCTGTTTCAAAAAAAATAATAATAAATAAATAAAAGAAAAGGAAAAGAAATAATAGCAAAGATGATGATTGCAATTTGTTAGATTATAGTGACGAAATTGAACAGTATTGAATGAGTGTTGGTAGAGGAATTTGTTTCAAAAGATATAGTGTGTAGGTGATAGTATGTGAAGAGAAATTTGTATTTTTATATGTGAATTACTTGAAAGAATACTTGTCCGTAATAATTAGTTTACTTGAAGATATTATTATCATATAAATTTAATAGTTAAATAGTGTGTATGGAAAAGATTTATGTTGTGTAAATAGAATCTACCTTTAAAAATTTGAGATCTAATTTCTTAAAAGCATGAAATTGAAATATATATATAGTTATAATTTGTCAAGTATAATATATATGTTATCTATTTTCAGTGTGTCAAGTAGAAAAGTCTTCAAATGACAAAAATAAATAAAGTTGAAACTAAAATTTACCTATAAATTCCATCATAAAAAATGATAATTCATTTAATCTCAAAAAAAAATTTATAGACCAATTAGTCTCATTGATTTTGAAAAGGTAGATTTATACCTTATTTCTATTATGTTTCCTTTTCTTTTTTTCTTTTGTGCTAAAAAGGTAAGGTACACAATCAATAGGAATCAAATTTGGGATGAATTTTTATATGAGAATCTTTTTTATTTGGAAAATATTTTAAAAGGAGTATAAAAATGGCATGATATGGGATTCGTTAAATATTCCAATAGGATGTGGGGTTTTTCAAATATTTCAAAAAGAGTACAGTAACTCCTTAGTAAGCTTTGAACAAATGTCAAATGTATATATAATTTTAAATTGTAACATTCTAATATAACATTCAAACGTAACGCTACAATGTAATACTAAAAAAAAAAAAATCGTAGTGTATTTTTCCTAAATACAACGCTCCAATATAACACTCTAAAAAAAACTCTTTAGTGTAACACTCCAATGTAACACACAAAAAAACTCTTTAGTATACTTTTTCCAAATGTAACACTCCAATGTAATACTCCAAAAAAATGATGTGGGATTGTTCAAACCATTCTAAAATAAGAGCAAAAATTTCTTAGTAAGTTTTAGATAAATATATAATTTCAAACTGTGAGTGTTACGTTTGGAAAAAGTACATTAATGAGTTTTTCAGTATTTTTGTGTGAGTTACGTTAGAGTATATTACATTGGAGTGTTACGTTTGAAATTATATTGATTGGAGTGTTACGTTTAGAAACAGTACACTAAGGACATTTTTGTGTGTGTTACACTGGAGTGTTATATTTGAAAAAAGTACACTAAGGAATTTTTTTGGAGTGTTATGTTGTTACATTTGGGAAAAGTACACTAAGGAGTTTTTTAGTGTATTACATTAGAGTGTTACATTATTGAAGTGTTATATTCGAGTAATACGTTTTTGTTCGTAATGTACGATTTGTTTTATAAGGAGGGAAAATCCAAAACTTTTATAGTTCGTAAGAGTGTAAAAATGACCTGCGACCCATGGGTGGCTCGGGTTGAGCCCGACCCGTTTAAGCTCGGGACTAGGCCCGTTTGGGCCTAGGCCTGAGCCCAGCCCAAGACCCCAGGCCTAGGCCATCATTTTGAAGCCTGGCCTAACCCATGGATCCGACCCGCTCGAGGCCTAGTGTATTTTTTAGTGAAAAATAATAAAATTTTGGTAGAAAAAATTAAAAGAAAAAAAAAAATTTGTTCAGGCCTCCCCAAGCCCAGCCCAAGCTTGAGCCCAGGCCCAGGCCCATTGGCCCATCCAAGGCTAGAATTAGGGCTGAGCAAGAAATCCGTGAAATCCGTAATCCGATCTAGTCCAGTCCAATCCAATCCAGTAGGTTTGGATTGGTTTTTTGAATTCGTGGTTCGGTTTCGGATTGAAAAATTAAAAATCCGTAGTTCACAAATTGGTTCCGGATTGAACCCCATGGTTCCGAATTGGAACCAATCCGGACCGTATACAAATAGTCTATATTTTTATTATATACCCTCCTGCATAGTATCTTCTCTTATTTTATATAAAACTTAAATCCAAACCTAAACTCACATGGTATCTTCTTTTATTATTTTTGTTTGCTAGTTTTTAATGTTAATTTGTAATGGTCTAAATACTTATGGTGGAACCAGTTTTCTTATGGTTGTTTAAATTCTAGAACAATATGTCGCTATTATGAAAAGACATGTTGTTATTGTGAAACTAATATGGTCTATAATTATATTTTTATGAAATTAAAGTGTTATATATATTTTTTTGTTATTTAATTATGTAAATCTGTTGTCCTAAACCGATCCAATCCATGTTTAAATGGATTGGTTCGGATTGGTTCCACGATTTAAACGGATTGGATTTGTTCTAATTTTTCAAGAACCATAGATAACGGGTTAGTCTTGGTTTTACCCAAATCTGGTCCAATCCAGACCATGCTCACCCCTAGTAGAATATCTCCTGGGCCTGGGCTTGGGCCTAATTTTCTGGCTTGTAGGCTTTCCCAACCCGGCCCAAATATTGGCGAGAGCCCGTGAGGGCTGACATGGGCCAACCCGAGCCAAATTTACACCCCTAATAGTGCGGATTGCCCAAATGCATAATTTTACATTTAAAGAAACTCACTTTTATTCCTAAAAAATTAAACCCAAACATGTAAGTGACTACCTTTTTGTATAATTTATGCTTTAATGGGACCTTTGAGTAAATAAGAAAAAAAAAAAAAGGATTAAATAGTTTATGAGATCACATTTTGAGATTTATTAGTGTTTCATCCAAGTTAAAAAGTCTTTGATGAAGTTGGAGCCTGATTAAAAAGACAAAATGAAGTATGATACTTTTCTAAGGGAGTAAAAGGTCGCCTGAGAGGAAAATTATACAACAGTGTTAGAGTATTATGTGGTTATACTCCCTTATCAATCACTATTTTATGTCTCTCTTGTTCCTTGATCACTCAATACAATATCCCATTTACTTACCTTCTTCACCAATCACAATATCAAAAAATATCACGTATTCATATTTCGGAACTACAATCAACCTAGCTATGAGAACCTTGGAAGGAAGCAGGGAAAGAAACCAAAAAATAATAATAATAAAAGAAAATCTTGCTCCTTAAGATAATTGACTTAATAATAAGCAGCCATTAGAACATAGAATGAATCTATAGTGGCCTATTTGGTTTCCCTTGCTCTCCAAGCTCATTGACTAAAAAATTCATAGTTCTTGTCTTTCTCTCCACTATAAATAAGCTAAACTCTCCACTTTGCTCTTGTATCACTCATCTTCTCTCACCCTTTCTGATTCAGAAAGAATTTTCAACTTCATCTAAGAAAAAAACAACTAAAACAATATAAAATATGGTTATTTTCTCAGCTATTTTTAGTTGCTTCTTACCATCAGCTCAGGCATGTGTTTCTTGCGATGCTGAAAACCAAGAAATGAAAGCAGCTTCCATGGAGAAAGTCAAAAGTATCATCAAAAGGAGCTCCAATTGTGGTGCCGTAGTTACCGGTTAGCTAGCAGCTCTCTTGCTTGTAGTAATTGAATAAGTTCATGAAACATGTAGTTTTGAGTTTGAAAGTTTTCACAATTCATGTTCCCCTATTTTATGCACTTTCAACTGCATTATGGCGTCTCGTGATTTTCATATTTTAAAATTGTCACTGTAGCAGCGTGCATTTTCAATGACCAGGGGACATGAAATTTAAGAAGAGTACTCTAATGATGGCAAAATCAAGGAATGAGAAAGAGCAATAAGTGCTTACACAAACAGTAGTGTTGGAGGGGTATCATTTTTGATAAGTTCTAGATTGAATAATTTGTGATGTGTGTGGGCATAAAAATCATATGTCCTTGTAATTTAATTAATAATTGAACGCATTACTAAGGCTTGTTTTGAGAAGTGAGAAAAAAAAATTGGTTTATTGGATTTTTTTGAAAAAACATACAAAAAAATAGAGAGGTGATGCATCCCTGTTTGCATGTATTTTTGTCAAATTCATGTCGATAAGTGAATCAATTAGATGGTGACACGTGACAAAGTCAAAGTAAGAGTCCTACATTAATTAAAGGGACAAGTGGCATTAGAAAGGTTGATCACGAGCGTTGGATGGCTCAAATGATGAAGCAGTTATTAGGCTAAGTCATGAGCTTAGTGAGTGACTTGCAAGAAGAGTCATGTGCAAAATGGAGGTTTCTCTCTATCGATGGGAAGCCCAGAGTATTGAAGGACAAGTGGCATCATGAAAGGAGGATAGTTCAATAGGCAAAGTAGAAGACAACAAAGTTTGAGGGCTTGGAAGTGAAAAAACAGTTACACCAGTTAGGCAGTGGCAGTTGCAGGATTCATGGAGGTCATGAAATCATGGGCCAAAGAAAGATGGAATGATATAAAAGCCAGAGATTTTGCAAAGAGTAAGAGGATGAACAACTCAATAACACTTAGCTTTAGACTTAGTTTTATCTTAGGAGTAGTTCTCTCGAATTAGCAGTAGTTTATCTCTGTAATTTGTGACTTTGTTTTGGTGGTTTCATCTTGAAATCATTTTTAGTTTGCTCTGTTTACTTCATCTCTTTCTTGTCAATTATAACTTTTGTTCCAAAGAAGTCCTTGTACTTTCAAGGTATTTGAATCAAAATACGCAATTGTTTGATTGATCTTATTCAATTGTTTGTTTAAATTGTTGTTCAAATCCTGTCGATTAGAAGTAAGCATAATTTTTACTAACAATTTAGCATGCCTAGTGGGACAACATCATAATTTGGAACAATGGTGAAGGCAAAGAAGCAAAATGATAGGTACTTGGAGAAGAAGCCTGTTGAGTTCGAAGAAGAAGAAGTAGACCAGGACTTAGTCTTAGCTAATGGTGGTAATGCTCAACATGTGAGCCATGTGGCGGTGGCTCCAAAAGGCCAGATGAATGGCCAAGAAATGGATTCGTTTAGGAATATGCTATTTTAGAAACTTTTTGGCTTTTTACGAAAAGATGTACAGAAAAGTAGAGAGTGATATGACAACATACAATAACTTTTTAACTTTTTAGCTAAAATATGTAGTCCCTAAACGAGGCCTATACAAAAGGCCAAATAAGTGGCCATGCTAAAATCCCCACAAAAGTTTTGGTTGCATAGTTGAGAGAGGCTATGGCAAACCAATCACTTGAAGAGAATCAAATCTTCTTGAGAGAGGTTAGGAGTGTGATGAATGGTCTATCGATGGAACATTCAAGCCAGGTTGAAGTGAAGACACAAAAAATGTCCTCAAATGCTGGAGGTGTGTATCCAGTGCCACCAGTTGGAGTACTACAACAATCTCTTGGGGAACCAATGTCCTTTTACAGGGACCCAATTGTTGAGGAAAGAATGCAAGAATTATTTCAGACTCCAAATTATAAAATTCAAGAAAACTGGCCTGGGGGATAGTTTAGGCCTCAATTTTTTTTTCCTCTAACCCTCTTTATGGTCAAAAAGGGTTAGAATAAAATAAATATGGGCGCTTAGACGATGAATTTAATTTAAAATTTTTCTTACCCAAAGGTCCAAGTGTTACTTTAGGAAAATTCTATTTCCACATACCAAGTTTTCTTACTCCACACACTTAATGAATTTTTTCAGAATCACAATTTTATCTTTTAACAAAATTACCACTTCACCCACCACCATCTCACCCATATATCTCATAATTTCTCCATACACATCTCACCCACTACCATCTCACTAGCCACTTCACCGCCGACTATTGCCTTCCATGCCTAAACCTCAGCCATACAAAGCGGGAAACACAGATCAGACAATTGAATTGATTAATCATGAAAAAAAAGGTTACAATACATTGATTACTCATAAATTGATAAAATATCAGGCTCAACCATGAGTCCATTCAAAACAGAGGGGTTGTGTAGTAATTGAACTTAAATCATACACAAATATAAACCAAAACAATAGATTGGAGGAATACAAAACGAAATATAAAAAGATTTGACTTTTACGCACAAATAGAATCAATCCAAGCAAAATCAGAACTTTTTTCATTAACTTTTCAGATTTGTACACAAACATCGACAGATTCACATCTAAAATTAAAATCAAACAACAAAAATATGAAACCATCAAATCAAGTTCACCAAAATGAGAAAGAGGATAACAAGTACATTCAGATTGCAGCGTACCTTGTAGTGAGGATGGAAAGAGAGAATGTGCATAGAGAATGTGAGGGTATATTTGGAATGTGAAATGTGTGGACTGAGATAAAATGTAAAAGTCAAATTACTAAATGTGTGGATTGAGAAAAGATATACACAGAGATAATTTGGTGTGCGGAAATAGAATTTCTCGTTACTTTATTATGTCCAAAAAGACAAGCCTTTGCAAAATGACAAAAATATCCACATATATATATATAGTTCCCTAATCAAACCCTAGATCCTTAAATCGTTTTCTCTCTTTTACTCTCCATCTCCGCACGCTACTCCTCCCCCCTCTCTCTCTCTCTCTCTCTCTCTCTCTCTCCATCATTTTCACTCACCTTTCGTCACCTCCACTACTACCATTGTCGCCTCCACTACCTCATCGCCGAACTCCACTTATCTCCCTTCCATCATCATCTTCCTCATCCTCTGCACTACTCTACTCCGGCAGTGGAGCACGATACCAGAACGTCGACCACCACGTCGCAGCAATCTCCGTTGCTGTCAACTACTTCATTGTTTCTCATGTCGGTTCCGTCATCCCTCGCCACTGTCTCTCTAGATCTACATACCCTAGACCACTATTGCGCCAGTGCCATTAGTATCATTCTCTCTCTCTCTTTCTCTCTTGTCACAATGATCTTAGATCTCATATCTGATATCTGTGTGCGTGTGTGTTTGTATCTCAGATCTAGGGTTTTACAAGTATTTTATATATATATATATATACGTATGTGTTTGTGTGTTTGTATAAATCCAAATTTGGTCTTGATTTTAGTTAGAAAATGGTTTCACAACAGCGATCTGATCGAGCTCTTGGAAATTGCCTCAGATCTATTCAAAATTTCTGGTTGTCTGTATTGGTGAAACAAATATTTTTTTTGGATTTTTTTTCCCTTCTTATTTTTTTGTTGTTGTTGTTGTTGTTGTTGTTAATGATGATGATGATGGTAATAGTGACACATATTGTACCAGATAGGAAGGGAAAGAGAGAGACACAAATAATTAGAAAAAGATAGATACAAATTTTAACAGATAAAAAATAATTTGACACATAATTTCAACAGATAGGAATTACATCTGATAGATATTCCAATAGATATATATAATTTAGGGAAAAAATTGAGCATATAGAAAAAAAAAATTTAAATAGATAGATAGAATTTATGGAAAAAAATTGAGCAGATAGAAAGAACTTATGAGAAAAAATTGAATATATAATAAAATTGGGATAGATATTTGAACATATGAAGGAAAAAATTGAACAGATAATCAAAAAACTAAACAGATATATATATATATATATATATTTGAATAGAGAGAAAATAATTTGAACAGATAGTCAACGAATAAAAAAAAAAAGTCAACAACAAATTAAGAGGTAAAATTGGAACAAAATGTTCTCCAAAGTTAACAAAAGGACTTCTCACCAACAAAAAATATCCATTGAACCTAATGTTTTACACACTCCTTATTTTAAACTTTTCAACAATTCACTTAATAAATAAATATGGGACAAATATTAAATTATCAAAAAAAATACCACTACCATCAATTAATCTCTCAACCAAATAAAAAGAGAGCAAAATAACATCTTTCATTGGATACCAAAAAAAATAAAAAAATAAAAAAAATCTCATCATTATATTTGCACTTTTATTTTCTTAGTTAAACAAGAAAAAAAAAAGTTTCCTACTTTTTATCAAAATTGTAGTATAAAGGCCCAATGAAGGTAATAAAAATTAGGAGAAATTATTTGTGAGTAGTAATTGCACAAAATTATTACATATGTATGAAAAAATTAAGGGTAAATTATAAATACACCTTCTGGGGTTTGCTTAAAATACGAATTATCTCTTGTGGTTTGAAAAATTACAAATACGTTCCTGTTAGAATTTTTTATTTAACAAAATTAATTGAAAATGTGAAATTTCTAACTATTTACCTATACAATAATAAAATTATCTGAATTATTAATTGAAATAAAATTTTAACATTATTAAAAATTGTTAATTAACTTGATTTATTAATAAAAGGACATATTTGTTATGAAATTAGAAATCTTATGGGGCATAATGTAATTTCTAGAACCACAGGGGATAATTTGCAATTTAAGTAAACCTCAGGGGGTGTGTTTGTAATTAACCCAAAAATTTTATTCTATTTAGGGACAATAACAAAAAAATTCTCAATGTTTGAGTTTTAGAACAAAATAAACTCCGAGCTTTCAATTTTGTCAATTTAAACACTAATTGTTTGATTTATTTTCAATTTAAACAATTTACATATTTTCGTTAAGTCACTACAATATATGAGAGTTTTAAAAATCAAAATTTTCAGTCTGTAAAAGTGAAAATTTTGTTGCAAAAAACATTTAGAGACCAATTTCTATTGTCGTGAGGATAGTTATTAAAAGGTCATCCCGAAAAGTAAAAAACAAGGTTTTTAGCGACAAAATTTTGAAAAATGTCACTAATATATAGACTTTTAGGGACAAAATAATTTGGTCTCAAAATGCTTTATCTTTTGAGACAAAAAATTTGGTCCCAAAAGGATAATAATTCATCACTAATGTTTGACTTTTGTTGCTAAAAATATAGTAACAACACTTTTCGCAATAAAAATATTTGGTCCCTAAAAAATAATTTTGTCCCTAAATTTTAGTCTCTAAAACCTTAATTTTTTGTAGTGAGTAAAATAGGTAAGAAAAAAAAAGATTATTTTAGTAATTAAACTCAATGTAGGTATACATAAAATGTCTAAAATACCAATTTTCATTTTGTTTAATAACTAAAATACTTATTTTTCCATCGTTTTTACTCAACAAAAAATAAGTAAATGGTTTAGATTGAAAACAAATCCAAAACATATGATTAAAATTGACAAAATTAAAAACTCAGTGTTTATTTTCTTACATTGCTCAAATCCTGGAATTTTTTTTTCTCTAATTTGACCTCTTAATTATTAATATTGATAAAGTTTATCATTTATTTGTAATTACTTTTCAACTTCTACACTGATTTGAAATTTCCCTTAAAAATTGTAATATAAAAAAATTATGAAGGACCCAAATTAAATTTTCACCCTTAGATAGACTTGAGTTACCTTTACTTCTTGTCAAGAAAATAACTAGGCCATCTAACATTATTGTGAGCATTGTAGTTTGGAAAAGATTCAGAGGGAAAACAATAGGCAACTCTGTGACACAACTGTGTGACTTTATACAGTACACACTGGCTTCTTCTACTAATCTAGCAACCACATTAGAGTAGGGGAAGGCACTATCGTCAAGTGAACAATTTGAGCGAAAAAGGCTGTAATTGCAAGAAATGGATTATTTTATTTTATTCGTCAAAGAATTTTTTTTTATTGATTGCAATATAAATAAATTACAAATATACAAGTAATCAACAAAAGAACAGAGTACAAATAGCATCATAATAAAATCTTCTCATTCCAACTAGCAAATGGATATAGCAACTTAATATAATACTTGGATGGAAAAGATTATGGTACACTCCTCTCAAAGGGTGTGTACCACATGTACTTTATAATTAAAATATATATATATATATATATATATAATTTCATATTTTATGAATCATAATAAACAAAAAAAAAAAAAAAAAAAAAAGAGGTCATAACCAAACAACACGTGAGATATTACTAAAAATTTGATGGGGCATAACTAAAAGGACGACTTACGTGTAGGTCTAGTAGGTAGACTTATTGTTCAATAGGTCATTAATTGTTATTTTTCAGCGACAATTTAAAAATTGTTTAAAAAAAATTTACTAATTATAAGTTTTAGCAATAGTTTAAAAAAATCGTCGTAAAAAACGTCACTAATTTTCAATTTTTAGCGACAGTTTGAGAAATTTGTCACAGAAAAACGTTATTAAATTGTAAATTTTGGCGACAATTTATAAAAATAGTTGACAAAAAAAATCACTAATTGTCAATTTTTATTGACATAAGCAAAAACTCGTCACAAAAAATTATTTATAGCGACGACTTTATTAGAATTTATTTTCAATAGGACTTGATGAGAATTAAATCAAACTATTAAAATTAAAACACAATTAATTAACGTGTTTATCGATATTTGATCAAGTTAATTTTTACATATATATTCTTATCTTAGAAATCCATAAAATGAACAATTTAGACCACCTTTGTGAGTCTTGTAAAACACACAAAATCAAGTCTTAAGGTAATATAGAAAAAAAATATATTTTAAGGGGAATTGCTCCTCAATTGTTTAAAATCATGTCTTTGATGTCATTGTCACATGATTCGATAGTGAATTAATTAAGGAGGGAGGACACTATAGTTTTTTAAGAAAACCCCAGCCACTTTCCATGGTTGCATACTATTGCTGAAAAAAGCTAAAAAATAAATAATAAATTGCTCTCCAAGTTAATTGACTATCACACGTTGAAGTTTGGTGCTGTTAATGGGTCAAAATTATGTGGCCGTAAGAAAATTGAAGGAAACTGCAGTGGTCTAACAATTTACATTTGGGAAGTGGGACCTTGACACTGACTTATTTGGTCTTCCCTTCCTTGCACTTCAAGCCTATTGACCAAACCCCTGTTTCTTCTCTCTCTCACTCACTCACTCACTATAAATTTAGCTAAGCTTGTGACTCAATTCCCCCATATCAATCATCTGTGCTCATAACTCCTCTCTGATTCAACAAACAGTTTCCAAGTTCAACCAATAAAAAGCTAAACACTAGATACAATGGTTCTCTTCTCAGCCATTTTCAGTTGCTTCTTTCCATCACCACAGTCGTCACAGGTCTCCAATGATCCCAGAAGCGAAGAAAAGAAGGTGCCTTCAATGGTCAAAGATAAAAGAAACTCAAAATCATCTAAAGAAGCTGCAATTGTGGCGTCGTATTTCCCGATTAATTCAATTCTCTCTCGCTTCTAGTAAATGAAGTGCACCCAACATACAGTTGAGTTTATATATGCTTCTGCTTGCACGAGATATTCTGTTCTCAAAATTCTTTTATGTTATTCCAATGCATTCCAAGTGGTACGATCATGCATAGAATTCTTGTGGCTACAGGAATTTTGAGATAGAGAATCGCTGGCCGCTTTGGGCATGGTACCTCAGTAGTGGAAGTCATCTTGCTTGTGTGCCCAAAATATGGCAAGTTTCTTTCAAGGAATGGGAAAGAGCAATAAGTACTTGTTAGTACACAAACAGTAGTGTTACAAGGTTTCTTCTTCATAAGATCTTGTCTATTGAATGATTTGTGGTTGTTAATGTATATATGGTATATATTCCTACATATATTAGGTATTGATTTCCTAGATATAGTAGGTATTACCATAGTTAGGTCTTTTATAGGATACTCTTTCTCATTGTTAGACTTCTAGTGGGATACTCTCTCTCAATCTATATATACAAGCCTTCTATTGTATTTAATACATATCATTCAACACAATTCATTCAATACAATACATATTATTTCTTCTCTCTCTACTATTCTAACATGGTATCAGAGCTATAGGTTAAGCTCTTGTGTTCTTCGCCTTATCAGCGGGCGGCAGCTTTGCCTTGGCCACCCGCCAGACCTCAATCTATTTCGTTGTCATGTTTTCTTGTTAGTATCGTTTCGTGATGATCTTTTCCTATGTTCGTTGGTTTATTCCTATCTCAAATATCTCTATCATATTTTTTTTTTTGTTCTTTTGTTTTTTACTCGCAATACATTTTTTTTTTCTCCACTTCATTGTTCCCTCTGTTTCAACCTCAAATACGTTTCTAGCTTTAAACCTATTTGAGTTTGAGAGGGGGGGGTATTACCTATATCATGGTGAGCATGGTTATACACCATGCAAACCATCCAAGCCGCCCCCTTTGGCGCACAACCCAAGCGAACCAAAGTTGCCCCCTTTGGCGCACAATCCAAGCGAACCACACAAGCCACCCCATTTGGTGCACCACCCAAGCCGCCCTCTCTGGCACACAATCCAAGCTGCCCCCTCTGACGCACAATCCAAGCCGCCCCTCTGGCACACAATCCAAGCCGCCCCCTTTGGCGCACAATCCAAATTGCCCTCTCTGGCGCACAACTTAAGCCGCTACCTTTGGCGCACTATCCAAGCTGCCTCCTAGCACACTCAGTCATCTGTTGCCATCATCGTTCAGTACCACACCATAAGTTATGTGTGTGCCATGCTTGCTGGTTCAACATCTAGTTCTCTACATCGGTTCGGTATGACCCCTTTAAACTATCTTGACATTGATTCTGGTTAGCTCCTATGTCGGCTCGGCATGACCCCTTTAAACTCTCCCGATATTGATTCCAGTTAGCTTCTACATCGGTCCGGCATGACTCCTTTAAACTATCCCGACATGACCCCTTCAAACTGTCCCAACATTGATTCTGGTTAGCTCCTACATTGGTCTGGCATGACCCCTTTAAACTATCCCGACATTGATTCCGGTTAGCTCCTACAACGGTCCCGCATGACCTTAATCTGATCTCGACATTAGTTCTAGCCAGTTTCTACAATGGTCCAACATAACCTTAAACTGTCCTGGCATTAGTTTCAACCAATTCCTATAAATGGTCCAACACGACCATAAACCGTCTCCCAGTATTAGTTCCAACCTCTATCTATTTCAAGCGCCCTTGCACTCCCGTTCGGATTTTGCAATCTATTTGCCTTTTATTTTATTTAGTTTTATTTCATATTTTAGTTTCTCTCTCCAAACTCAAGATGTTTATCCTCCTTGAGTTTGAGGGGGGATGTTAATATATATATGGTACATATTCCTACATATATTAGGTATTGATTTCTTAAATATATTAGGTATTGTCATAATTAGGTCTCTTATAGGATATTCCTCCTCATAGTTAGACTTCTAGTAGGATACCCTTTCTCACCCTATATATACAGGCTTTCTATTGTATTTAATACGTATCATTCAACACAATTCATTCAATACAATATATATTATTTCTTCTCTCTCTACTATTCAAACAGTGATGTGTGTGGGGATTGGAATCATACTTTATTGTATGAATAACAAAAAAAAATTTTGTAATTTAGCGGTGGTTTGGCATCCCTGTAGACGTCCCCGAATATCCCGGGAGAGAAATCCCGTTTTGTTCATTTGGACTCACTACAGTTCAGGACTCAATGTCACGGTCCTATATCTAATCTCGCAGAGTGCAATGCAAGACCGATGAATCATCAAAGAGTCCAAATCCGGCAAATCGTTTTGAAAACAGATTTTTTGAAAGAAGTGCCAAACATGGACTGCTTTGCCAGATACAGAGTTGCCACCTAAATATTTTATTTTGGGGGGAATTTAGGAAACCCTGACTCGTTTGCCTAAGGCCACGTGTCCGTTATCACCAAAGTTGCCTCGGCTCAGGAACTTGGGTACGATTGGGGAAGGTCACTTCGTGAGCACCCCCGCTCGCCCGATCAAAGATCGGCATCTACTAACCATGATATCTAGTTTTGAAAACATTATGCGTTCTTATTTCGGTTATTAGCCTAGATTTACTATGTGATGTGCACAGTATACAAGTATAGACTGGATCGCTTGAATTAGAACAAAACATTTCATGTTTGTTTTTGAAAGCGGTTTGCTACTCGCAAGTAGGCTAAAATGTGGATTTGCCACCCTCGGGTGGGCTTAGAAAAACAAGATGATTTGCTACTCTCAAGTGGGCTTAAAACTCACAGTTGATGAATTATTCCAATTCAGATAATCCAACATTCACCCACAAGCATTCAGACAGTTATATCACATAAGCACTTAGCCTCATGGTAAGAATGCTATCATGGCAGTACTCACACACATGCAAGGATGCTAAAGCATAAACACTTATCGAGTACTCCAAGCCAAAACAGAAGCTATGTTAGAAATTCTGCATGAATCCTAACTATGCTGAGATGCCTAATGCAACACATACAAGAATGCAACTAAGATAGGCTCGGCTATTCTAAAGATGGCATGTGAAATGCTACAACTAACAAGTATTCAACTCGGAATTGAAATACGATGCAGCTAGTATGATGCGTCGAGCCCGGTGCATGCAATACAGAATGAATGCAAACATGCGAGCATAAGTATGCTAATTGAAACATGCCCTAAACTAACCATTATAAGCTGGTAAATAAAAGGGAGAAAGACGTGGAGTTGGAAGACATACATCACACACATGCACACTTATTACACAATTGCCCTCGCTCGGAGGGTCCGAATAAATAATACAGACTGAATAAATAATTAACTACTCTAGCTAATTAAATATTACAAAACCCTAATTAATTAACAATTTAACTAGGAAAGTGAATAAACTAGCATGCAAGCTATAAAATGGACTGCCTCAGCTCTTGTTCCGAATGATGAAAGATGCATGCGTGCTCGGGCCGCTTTGTCGGGAAATTCCTTACGATGCCCCGATTTGCCTCTGTTTTGCAATTGGTCCTAGAACACTGTACAAAACTTCCGAAGGCTGCTGACTAGTTTTTGCTGCTGGATTCCGATTTGCTGCAACAGAGAGCAAGAAAGGGGCATAGCAAAGTATTTTCACATATGTATGCACACCTCGATCCTCGTGCCACCAATCACGTATCTTGATACGTGATGGCCGAGGAGTCGAATTGCACGACTCGATGTGAAATGAATGCACATATAAACACAACAAGGCCTAGACTCCATCATGGTTAATCTGGAGTGTCGGCGACCGGGAATTGAGACACGTTTCGTCATTTTGAGTACGAAACGTCCCTCGTTTCCCGTGCTTGGGCTAACTCCTATCCCAAACACAATGCAAATGAGATGGCATACACAATGCGAACAATATGCAACCTAGCATACGCAATGCTATGAACTACAATGGCACACACAATGCACATATGAAGGCTATCATGCGCACATGAAGACTATTAATGATATGATCAAAGCATACACAATGCAATGGCCAAACATGCAACAATCATGAACTAAATGGCATGTTCAATATAAGATGGACTTACACCAATATGAGTAGACCTCAACCACACTCAAATCAGTGGCCATATGATGAAAATGAGACAACCGAAACACATGCAAACATGCACGAATGCAAAGAACCGGTCCTAAGGCACAACATGCAACTCTAACAAGGCATGGAATGGAATGAAATATGGCATAGGATGGCACATGATACAGCTTTGAAATGGCATAAAAGATGGTCCCGAAACATGTAAGTATGTCACGCAATGCAAGCTAGATGGCTCGGGTACCGAAATTAGTGAAGTGCGTTACACTAGAGGTACCCAAAGCAATGCACCAGTGGAAAAACCAACCCCAAACAGACCCTAGGCAAGTCTAAAATAGTGGGGAAATGGCCTAAAATGATGGCTCGGAATGCAAAGAAATGGAGCTCACTCAATGGTTGGTAAATGAGGCATACAAGTCCGACTCTCAAAAGCATTTAAAGAGTATAAAACATGGCAATATGGCATTAAAAAAAGCTCTGAAATATGATGTATAATGGCCCAAAAACAAGGAAATACCTCTGTATATGCATGTAATGGACTCTAAAACTCAAAGCTAAACAAGTGTATTGAACTACAAGCATGCAAAACCAACATCATTCAAACATGAGATCCAAAAACAGAGCTAGAGAAGTCCAAAATAAGCACAATATCAGTTTAAGGCAAGGCCAAAAAGAGCTAAAATCAAGGGTCAACAAAGCATGCGAAATAAGCCAGTGAACCATGATTTATACTACAAGTATGTGAAGCACATGAGGGCTCACCAAACCAGCCAAAAAAAGAAGTATGCCATGCTAAAATATGCCCAAAAAACCACTGAAACTCAGTCAATGCATGCAAAAATGATGGGCTCCTTTGAAAGGCCACAAGAGAGGTTACTCTACACATGCATGATGGACACACACAATGGCAAAACCACCTCTGGACAGAGGTTTTGAGAGTCCTAAAACCCACTAAAAAGAGCCTGAAATGGGTCTAGGAAACATGCAAATAAAGGCCCCTTTGAAAGGCCTTGAATGAGATTGTTCTACACATGCATCAAAGACTCAAAATATGGCTTAAAGGGCTCTGGACAGAGTCAAGGAAGACCTCAAAACTCACCAAATAGGGCCTGAAATATGGCTTTGAAACATACAAATAGGGGCCCCTTTGGAAGGCCAAAAGGGCCAACAAACAAGACAAGGAGAGAGGGGGTCACCCCCCTCTGATTTTGGCTCTCAAAATAGTATTCTAGCCACTGAAAAGCCACTGGATTTTAGTGGCTAGAAGGCCAAACAAAGCAGGAAACAAAAGTCTAGATGCAAAGCTCAAAACAAGATGCAAACAAGCACAAAAGGGGGTAGATGACCCCAAACAAAAAAGTGTCCTTAATCAATCTTTAAGAGGAGCTCAAAATAAAACTCTTTTCAGTTTATGACAAATCTCAAAAATGTTTGCAAGCAAGGCTAAGATAGGAAGCAAAATAAGTCTACAAAGAGGGATGGAGCATACAAGGAGGTAGATGACCCCAAACAGAAAAGTGTCCTGAATCAATCTTCAAGAGGAGCTCAAAAGAAAACTTTTTTTAGTTTACGACAAATCTCAAAAATTCTTGCAAACAAGGCTAAGATAGAAAGCAAAATAATGCAAGAAAAAGGGAAATAGAGGCTTACCCTTGAAGAGCAGATTTTCATCAACTTCTGGACCAAGAAAGGAGTTCTTCAACCTCTGAAAATCAGCTCCAAGATGCTTGGGTGGATGGTAGAGGTGGTAGGCTATGAGGTGTAGTGCAAATGGTGCAAGAACTATGGGGTTTTGGAGCTCAAGTGTAGAGATATAGAGAGAGAGGTGTATAAGCCTTAACCAAAATTGTTGAACCCTTGCAATGGAAGATCAGCCCATCCTTTATAGAGGAGAGGCTCTAAAGCTTTTCTAAGAAGCTTCAAATATCCTCCAGACACGTGTATGGAGGATGGTCCAAATGCCTCCCAACTGGCACAGCTGGATTGCATTCAAAGAGAGCAAAAAGAAGAAGGCTGGCTGACCAGCTCAAGTGGTCGGCCGACCACTTGCCGTGGTCGGCCGACCATTTGCCTTGGTCGGCCGACCATGGTTCAAAAAGGTCAATGAGAAATACTGGTCGGCCATACCAGAAAGGTGGCCTTCCAGATGAGTAGAATACAGTTGTATGGTGGGAAACCAGAAAATGTGACCCAGGAGAGAGGAAAACCAGCTTTCTAGCAAGGTTCAAAAGGTTCAAGAAGAAATACTGGTCGGCCTACCCACATTGGTGGCCTCCCAGATGAGTACAACACAATGATGGTATGGGAGCCCCGAAATTGTGGCTCAAAAGTGAGGAAAACCAACTTTCTGTCAAGAAAATCAGCTGGAGGAGAGAGAAATGGTCTGCAAAAGAATTGCCGGTCTCCCACTATAGTACCACCTTCTAAACAATGAAAATAGGGTCCATACCAAAAATGAACCCTAACCGATGCAAAATGAGGGTTCGGGGGCCAAAACGCGTAGCCCGGGGCCCCGAAAACAGGCTGTTAGGCACCGGAGGTGGCGTATGACCACAAAGGTGGTCTTCCGGGCCACAGTGTCCCTCTAAGGAGAGGAAACAAGGTGCGTGCCAAAAACCGGAGCAAACGGAGGTAGTTAAGCGGTCCCGAACCGAGGCGTATGGTCGACGGCTCCGAAAATCGGAAACTGGTCTCCAAACGGGAAAAATGGCCTATGACCACGAAACGTAGCCTACGGCCACTGAGAGATGGTCTTTGAGACCTCTCCTTCCCTTTGGGAAGAGAAAACAGAGAAAATAGGACCTGGTTCGCAAACCGAGACAAAGCACAAAAAAGTCCCGAAGTCCGGAGGCAAGGCTCTCAACCGAGACTCCGCATCCTCAGAACGAGCACAATATGCATCATCACTGAGCGCTCAATCGGTGACGTCTGAGTCTTAAGGTCGGTCAAAAATGGGGTCTCTATAGTTGCCCCTCTTTGACAGAACTCGGAAGTCATACGTGACGGGAGTGAATGTCAAAGACCAGAGACGACCCATTTTTGACAAGGCCGAAGACTTAGACAAACAGGCAAGATAAACAAAGAGATGTGCCCTTAGCATGACGAGGAGCAAAATGCAAAAGACATGCACAAAGCCGAACATAACTTATGATCATGCAAAGCAGCAAATTGTAATGAAGCAGATATTCACAGTAGATGCAACAGTTTTAAGCAAGAATGCAAAGCAACAACTACATTTCATGCAGTAAGAATGTAAGAGAATCACAATTCTCGTTACGTCTCACACGAAGAAGATACAATACCTGTCTGGTTCGTCTGGTGGGACCAGCTTCAAATGAACCGTACATACAATATCGTGCCTGCAAAAGAGAGAAACCTAACAGGCACAACATCGTTAGAAACATGCATAGCAATGCAACTAAAAAGTGCGTGACCACGCAAGCGGAGGGATGCATGACAATGCAACCTAAGTGTGACGCATAACAATGCGGAAGGAGTGCAAATCAATGCAACCTGAGTGTGACGCATAACAATGCGGTGCACTAACAAGTGCAGGTAAGGTGCGCAAGATAGCGCGAATGATGCAGTGCACAAAATAGTGCAATGCGCAAGATAGTACAATGCGCAAAATAGCGCGAATGATATGCAATGCATAAGACAGCGCGATGCGCAAAATAGCGCGAATGATATGCAATATTAGAAAACAATGTAATAATATACAATATAACGAAACAATGCAAATGATATGCAATGTATGTGAGATGATCAAACCACAAGCAGTACAAAACCACACAAATATCATAAAGGGATGGAGATGCAAAATCAAACTACTTTTAACACAGAAAAAACAGTGGGTATGAGCCGAACGACGCCTAACACAAGCTAAGTGCCTACATCCTAGTACTGGCCACAACTCAGTATGGATGCTTACACATAACAGAACCGTGTTTCAACGTGAAAGGGGTGCGAGCACAAGCAAAACTATGTATTTCGCAGAGAGACCACAAAGTACAAGTAATTGGGTGGCATGATATAAGTGGGGAATGATCTGCTGAGGAAAGATCGTGATCCTAAATGCTGAATGTAACAAACTAAAATATGATGAAATGGATGCAATGGATGAATTGAATAAAGCGCGCGGCCAAACCACATTTTGTGTAGAAAAGGCATGGACACAAACAAAACCACGTCTAACACAGAAATGGTGCCGTCACCCTCAAACCACAATTCCCTCAGTGGAATAGGCGCGTACACATAATCACATAACCATGTTTTAATCGCGAAAAGTATAGGCACATGCCAGGCTAAGCTTAACATGGAAAGGTGCAGGTGATACAATGGATATGCAGTACAGGCATGCAACATATTCGATATGCAATGCAATAGACAAGCTAGATGATGTAGTAGTTAGAAAGCGAAGGTATCTTACAGGGGCAATTGGCAACGACCTACCTCATACTGCTGGGGACCTTCCCCTTCTTCTCGGTTGAACCGCAGGTACTACTTTTCTCCCTGACTATGGTCGCAGCTTTCCCTATTCTCCAACAGGGTGACAGACTATGTTGGTTCAGTATCCAGAATTGAGGCGCACACACATGCTATCTCAATCTATGGGGCTGCCATACAGATTTCAAGCCGAGGATATACCTCTGGGTGTTTAAACCAGACTTTAGTCTCGGAAATCCCAAACCTTTGTGTTCTAGGCATGAGCCATTCGAACTCTAGTTTCTACCGTCTCAGTTGGTCTCCTAGGAACTCACCGCAAACACAGACAGGTGGCTATACCAGACCATCAGAAATCGTTCGGGCACAACAAATACCAAAGGAATTGCACCTTTAGAGGATTTAAGGTCTCCTAGACCGGAGAGTGCACAAGACAATGAGAATAAAGATGCAAGATTTAAGGTCTCCCAGACCAGAGAGTTTAAGGTCTTTCAGACTAAAAAATCAATAAGATAAAATGTCACATCTAAATTATAATCATTTGGGTAAATTACAAATACACCCCTGAGATTTACTTAAAGTATAGATTGCCCCCCTGTGGTTTAAAGAATTACAAATACCTCATAGGTAGAATTTTTTATTTAACAGAATTAACTAAAAAAATGAAATTCATAATTGCTCTCTTATATAATAATAAAATTACCCAAATTATTAATTGAAGCATACTTCTAACATTATTAAAAATTATTAATTGACTTGATGATTTATTAATAGTAGGGGCGATTTGTTATAAAATTAAAAACTTTATGGGGTGAAATGTAATTTCTAGAACTACAGGGGATGATTCATATTTTAATCAAACCACATGGGGTATATTTGTAATTTATCCTAATTATTTTATTTTTTCTCTTAAAAAAATTTAAAAGTTATTCATATAAAATTTTTTAACCTCAAATTAAAATAATTAAAAAAAATTAAAAATTAACCGACATCTCAAATGAAGAGGTTAAAGAAAAATATTCTAAATAAAGACAAGAAGAAATGGTAAGATTCTGGAGAGAGAAAAGGGTGTCCGTGATGACTCTCAACACAATAACTTTTCTTTATTTTTATTTTTAGTAACAATTTTCTTAGGACGAGGGAATGTGTACTAGTGTACTTGGATTTAATCAAAATCCTCACTACCACTACTTAGGAGTGAGGATTTTGATTCATTGAGCACCATTAAAGTGAATATTTACATTAATCGTAATTTAATTAAATTTAATTTTTATTTGGTAATAAAATGATTAAAGATGAATGTGATGTCAAAATTTTATGCTAAACGTTATGATTTAATTAATCGATAGTTTTTTAAATTGTTGTTGATTTGCTATTTTAGTTTCTGAATATGATGATAATTACAAATTTCTTTTTTAAAAAAAAATGACAAATGTGGAGAAAAATATGAGAGAGAAGAGGGAAAAATAAATATAAGAGAATATTTTCAACCAAATTAAATATTTATAGTGACAAATCATAGGTAATTTATTAAAAAGAAAGATGAAATATAAAAAATTTAAAATATGTTTTAAGAAAAAAGGAAATTAAACGAATTTTTTTTCTTTCAAATTAAAGGTAAAAGTGTAATTTTCAAAAAATGAAAGGGGGCGGATGCTATCACAACCCCACTCTGTGATTAACTCATAATCCATAATTAAGAATGCCTAATAAGTAATTAAAATGAAATCTTGTGTTAATTGTGCATTTCATATGTTATTTGTGATTATATCTGTCTAACATAGGAATATATGTTTGAATTTCTATTTCGGTATGGAATTTGAAGGCCTTATCAACATCCGAATACGAAGTTGACTAAGTCAATGTGTTCTTTGGAAATTTTAGAATATTATGAGAAGTTTAATTAGATTTCGATTCAAAGTCAAATAATTAGAGTAAATTAATTATTAAGTTGAATTAACTTAGTTCTAATCACATTTAATTAGTTTAAGCTAATCCTATCATATAAATAGGACACTTGTAATTGAGTTCACACACTTTCATCTTTTTGAACATCAAAAACGTAGAGAGAGGGAGAGGAGTTAAAAAAACAAAAAGTTGAGTTCAAGCTAAGAGGAAGGGGTGATTGAAAGGAAGTAAGGAAGATTTTGCTTCAACACTTACAATTCAAGACGTAGGTAAGGACTTCAACCAAATTCTTGACTATAAAATTATGTAGGAATTAAGCTTATCAAAGTTAAAGTGTAATTGGCATGAGTTTGAGGAAAAAGAAGCTAGAATTGCATGTTAGAATGTGGAATTGAGCATAATTCATGCATGTATGCATAATTCATGGAATTTGAGTTTGAATTTCAACAAATACTTATATGCATGGGCCTATACTTGCTTGATTTTGAGAAATCAACATGGTTCTTCTTTTATTACTCTATTTGTACATGTTTTGAAAATTAAGATTTCAAGTCATTACATGCATGTGTTATATACATGAAGTTTCAACAGTATTTCTTCAAGTTTTGGCCCAAAAGAATTTTTGGTACTTTGAAATTGGATTTTGAACTTATAGCACAAATCTGGGAATTTTAGAATTCACAAGGTTCACTCAAGTGGTGGAACCTTCGCTCGAGCGTATTTTGCATGCTCCCAGTACTTTTGCAATCGAGGCAGTTGGCTCGAGCCACCAAAAGTTGGCTTGTGCGTGAAATGAAAGGATCTAGTGCTTTTGCAAATTTTGCAGACCGCTTAAGCGACCAAAGTCTGGCTCGAGTGAACTGCCTTGTTCTCTGAAATTTTGCAAAATGTTTCAAAGTGCATATTGCATCCTAGGCATTCTTAAGCCATGATTTAGACTACAATAATGAGGATATGAAGTAGAAACACACCTAGAAAGAAATGTGATATGACAAGTGTATTCAGGAAGTGTGCTTCAATGTGTATCCATCCCGTGTTTGTGTAGGTTATACGTTATTGTCCAACCGATCTGTCTACGCTATCTATTCTGCTTCTAGAGCTATCTGTGAGTAAAAATTTTGTAAAGATATGTTGACTATAATTATTTTTTGAATGATATGATAAGATCTGTTTTCTGAAATGCTATTTTGGTGAATCATGAATGATTGTCCAGTTTTTTGAAATGTAATCGTGGTATCCTTAGCATCATGTGATATGTTATATGTTACCTGGTACCAAGGTTTCAAGTGGGTTCTATTTATGGAACTGAATATGCATAATTAACTATATGATCTCCAAGTGGGTCATTATGACCATTTCTAATGACCATCTGCTCTGTATATGGGTCTTTATGGCCAATTTGATCTATTAGCACTAATGGATACACCCCGTATGACTGTTTACAAGTCTGAATACGTATATGAATCTATTTCTGATTTGAATTCTAATTTCTGAATCTATTATGGACATCATTTACAAAACCTTTACTTTAATGTTATTCACTGTGCTCCAACTCACTGTTTATATTATGTATGTAGGAGATCAGGCGTGTGACCAGGCTTGAGACTTTTAGTCTAGATCGGTTTGTGTAAGCCAACTTGTGTACCTCCTGAAGAGGTTCCGAAAGTCTTTTTGTGGTCAAGTTCTATGGATAGTGTTTGTGAGCAAGTCTAAGTTTTATTTTATTTTCTTTTGTTTGGACAAGTTTATGTTTATTTAGTATGTAGGGCTAAGTCCCCTTTTGACTTATCTATTTTTGGGTTGATGTAAAGATATATGACATGATAAATTACGTATACCAAGTTTTAATTTTATATCCCATATAAGTTTGCACAACTCTATGGACAATGTATTTTGATATTTATTTCCATTAGCCCCTTATTTTGCTAATCTGTTTCAGAGGCCTTCAGTAATCTTAGGATTACTGGCCGATTACGATGCTAAACCTATATGAGCGAGTTTGAGTCATGATAGGCAGTCCCCAGTACCATGTGGCTCCATATTACCTCAATTATACTACTTTTCTTGCCTAACCTAGTAACACCAGCCTCAACACTACTACAACCTTTTTTAATTGCTCCACCATCATCACCACCACTAACACCTCCTACATTACACCACCATTATCACCACCTCCACCCCATCACCATCGATGCCACCTCCTTCTCCTGCTTCGCCACCTCATTGTTGTGACGTTCTTCACTACATCACCTACAACCTTTAGTTTTAACCTACCTGAACCTATGTATATTTAAAACTAGCCCAACTTTGGAAGTCTCAATTTTAAGTGCCATGAAAAGCAGATGGTGTTAAAAATCACGATGACCCATTTATAAACGACCCTAACAATTTAGTCAAGTCTAATTTTAGGGTTAAAACCCTTAAATTGGGTTTGATTTTTCTCAAGTTATCATCTCAATTAGAAAGAGTGTTTGAATTGGACTTGATAGACCCATTTGGGACCTACTTTGGTGATCTAAATCATTCACCGTTTAAGACTCGTTTAGTAAAATATTTATACAAACAATAAGATGATTGGACATCTATAGTTATAAGTTTGATATTATATTTGTTTTAAAAGATAGACGACAAATATAATTTCAAAAATAACTATTCTTTTTTTGTAATATAAATCTGATTCAAACATATAACTATCTATATCCTATTATCTTTATTTTTTGCATAAATATTATACTCAAAGAGTTCTAAAAAATAAAAGGTTGGGATCACCAAAATCAGTCTTAAAATAAGTCTGCCAAATCCAAACGCTCTCTCAAATTAAGATGACCAACTTCAGAGAAGTCAAATTGAAAATATAAATCCTGATCAAAAATTGAAAATATAAATCATGGTTAAGAGACCCTAAAAATTGTACCAAAATTTTTACCTAACATTCACATGGATGTATAGGTCCCACGTCCATGTGAGTGTTTGCTAAAAAAATTGGTATAATTTTTTATATCCCTAAAATTGCTCAACTCTAATTCCATTTATAAATTATAGGGTAAATTACAAATACATCCTTGAGATTTATTTGAAATACAGATTGCTTCCTATAATTTTGAAAAGTAGAAATTTCTCTTGTCAGAATTTTTTATTTAACAAAATTAACAGAAAAAATAAAATTCCTAACTAATCTTCTATACAATAATAAAATTATCTAAATTATTAATTGAAATATATTTATGACATAATTGAAAGTAGCTAACTGATTTGATGATTGATTAATAAAAAGAGTAATTTATTATGCAATTAGAAATTTGAAGGGGTGATATGTAATTTTCAAAATTGCAAGAGGCAATTTATATTTTATGCAAATCTCAAGATGTATATGTGTAATTTGTTCTAAATTGTATAATAGACTTTTTTTGGTGTAATTTAATATAAGTTAAAACTGATGATTAGAAAGTAGCTAGAAGTTAAGAGCATTGATTACCCAGCTTCCAAATAATTAGTTATTTTCAAATTATATAAGCTATTTTTTGTTAATAAGTTCTATGTAAAAGCTGTAATTTCTTACTAATAAATTGTAAACAAAAATTATATCAAACAATTTGATACAAACTCTCACAGCAAAATAAGTTATAAGCACCAAACAACCACATAGTAATTAAACCACTCTTTATCATTTGAGATTAAAAAAATTAAAAAAAAAAATTGAGAAACTTTCACATAAGTGTATAACTTCAAAAAGTACAATTAATGATAAAATTTATCAATATTAATAATTAAATTTATAAAGTTTTCCATGCATATGTAATAATTTTTTGAAAATCCCACTATTGGGTAATTTCTCCTAAAAAATTTAACAAAAATTATGAGTATGTACATTTTCTAAAGTACAACAATACTACAATCTCAGGCATAAAAATCTAGAAAATATTCAGAATTTTACATAAATGATTTAGATTTACTTAAGGTATGAGCTCAGGACACCAACTTTAAATTTGTCTTTCTTATCCTTATTTTGGTTCTATTTTTTGGACCATCGAATTACTGTTCCAAGTATGATGCCTTTGTCATCAAGAGGGAAGAAGAGTCAATCAGATCCACCATAAGAACTTGGAAGGAAACATAGACATAGAAAATGATAACAATAATAATAAATAAATAAAAACTTGCCCTCTACGCTAATTGACTACCAAATATAAAAGTATGGTGCCCTTTTATGATTAATTTCAATGGTGTATTAAATTTATCATTAAATTTAAATTTGATAAAAAAAATTACTTTTTACTCTAACCGTTTATTAAATTTAAAATTTTATTTTATTTTTATCAAACTAAGAATTAATGTACCTTTTATCAAATCATTATGCATTGTCGTTGGATTTTCATCACCTGATAATCCTCATATGATCACGTCAAAGTAAAAATTTGTAAAAAAATTACAAAGACCAGTCGTCCGTCCAATTTACTGATAGTTTGATGAAGTTGCAAAACTTTTCGTTAATACATTTGATATCAAAGGAAACATTTACTTAAATTTTTTATTCAAATTTAATAAAAGAATTAATGCATGCCTAAAAACGTAGAAAACAGTGGGGTCAAAATAATATGCAGCCATAAGAAAATAGTAGCGCGGTGGCCTACAAGTTCATTGACTAACACAGAAATGGTCTGCCGTGCTCTACAAGTTCATTGACTAACACAGAAAACCTCATATTTCTTCTCTCTTTCTCTCTCTCTCTCTCTCCCCCTATAAATAAAGCTAAATTCTCTAATCAACTCTATATCACTCATCTTTTCTCATCCTTTCACTTTTAGAAAGCATTTTCAACTTCGTCTAAGAGAAAAACACCTCAAATAATACAAAATATGGTTGTTTTCTCAGCCATTTTCAGTTGCTTCTTTCCATCATCACCGGCACGGGTTTCAGACAATACCGGAAGCCAACAAGTGAAAGCAGCGTCAATGGGAAAAGACAAAATGAACTCAAAATCATCAAAAGGAGCTCCAATTGTAGTGTCGTACTTCCCGGTTAACTCGCAGTTCTCTCGCTTGTAGTAATTGATGAAGTTCATGGAACATGTAGTAGAGTTTGAAAGTCTTCACAATTCATGTTCCCCCTGCTTTATGTATTTTCTACTGCATGGTGGCGTCTCTTGATTTTCTTATTTCAAAATTGTCACCGCAGCGTGCAATTTTAGTTGAAAATGCATTGACGACTGGGGTGACATGAAATTTAAGAACAGAAGGATTTTAAAATCATACAAGTTTCCTTGAAGAGTACTCTGATGATGGCAAAATCAAGGAAAGGAAATAGCAATAGGTAGTTGTTGCACAAACTGTAGTGTTACATGGGTTTCAATCTACACATGATCTTCTGGATTGAATGATTTGTGATGTGTGTGTGGGAGAGAAAATGATATTTCATTGTAATTTAATTAATTAAACGCATTAATAAGATTGTCTTCATTTGTTTGATTTCTCAAAACTCAAATCATTTATTGATGCTTCTGTATGGTGGCATTTGAGAATACTAAACTGAAATCCCAACCATTCAATTTCTACTGGCACATGAAGTAGAAGTGTAATTTTTGATGTTATTATTTATTTATTTATTTATTTATTTATTTTTTTTTGAGAGAGAGTGAGAGAGAGGGAGACTACGAAAGCTTTATTCATTTATTTTGATAGGCAAATGAGAATTTCATTGATGTGATATATAAAGAACATAAGAGCATGTATGTGATTCATAAGAATAGCTTCTTGTGAGAAGAACTTCTGGGCAATGGAAGAGTAAAAAGGGCCGCCTGTAAGAACCATATAGCCCACGTTTGGCATAAGCTAAACAGGGCCTTTTTTGGTTAAAATTGTCATAAAAAAAAAAAAAAAGAAAGGTTTTTTTAATTTAATAAGATAAAATTTCACATCTAAATTATAATTATTTTATTTTTTTTCTCTCACAAAAATAAAAAAAGCCAAAACGCCTATCTCAAATGAGACCTTTTAATCCCACACTAAAATAGTCAAAAAATTAAAAAATTAAAAAATCAACCTACATTCCAAACCAACCCATAGGAGGACAGTCTTTGGTAGGAATGGCAACGGGGCGGGGCAGGGCGGGGCCAGGGATGACCCTCCCCATCCCCGATTCCCGACAGTAACAAAAGCCCTGGCGCCGCCTCCGATCCCCGGCGGGGAACTCTTCACCTCCCTATCCCCTAACGGGGATCGAGTTTCCCCGACCCCAAAAAATCCTCGACAAATCTGTTCAACACACATACAAACACAAGAACAAAAAAAAATAAAAAATTAATCTGTATGTATACAGATCTGTTCAACACACACACACAACATATATAATATTGTTCATCAACAACAACAGACAACAACAAATATAATATAGATAACAACTTGGAAAAAAAAAAATTTATTCATCAATCAACAACTGATATATATATATATATAGAGGGGGCTTCACGATCTTTCCGTTGATCAAGACATCGATCAGTGGCTTCACGGTCCTGGTCATGGTCGTAGCTTCAGATCAATGGCAACAAAGGGATCGGTGGTGGTGGTGGCTTCAGATCGGTGGTAACGGAGGAGCGGCAACTGTCGTTCGTTGTGTAAGAAAGAGAGGGGGAGGCGAAACCCTAAAGTTCTTGGCAACGGAGGAGAGAGAGAGAGAGAGAGAGAGAGAGAGAGAGAGCAGCAGTGAAAGATGATGATCGGCGGTGAGGTACGAGCAGCGGTGAGGAAGGATCGGCGGTGATGGAGGAGCGGCAGCCGTCGTTCGTTGTGTGTATGTGTGTGTGTGTGTGTGTGTGTGAGAGAGAGAGAGAGAGAGAGAGAGAGAGAGAGCAGCGTGTTTTGTCTTTTGTGTGTGAGAGTAGAGTGTTTCAACCAACCCTATACGCGCACATATATATAAGGAAGGGCAAAATAGTAATTTCATATCGAGGTTTATACGGGGCGGGGATTGGGGTCGGGGTCAGGCCGGGTCTAAGACTGAAACATGTATCTTTGTTCCCGGCCCAAACATCACCGGGGATACATTTTTTAATACTATCCCGACTCGTCGGGGGTATTTTTTAGGGAATAACCGCTCAATTCGGGGTCGGGGGGTCGGGTCCCCGTCGGGCCGGGTTCCGATTGCCATCTCTAGTCTTTGGCAATAGTCCAATTCTGAGACTCCTAATTTTAAGCCTAACAACATCATCCTAAAGTCTTGTTGAACATTACCGGGTCTTTTGGGAAGTAGATAAAAAGCCAGTTTTTAGCTTTTTATCTATTTTGAGTCACATTACTCCTCACATTTTTTATCCATGAAAAGACAAAATAAACTAAAAAAAGTCAAAAAAATTAATTTTTTACTAACTTCTCAAAACAGTCATATGTTTGTTTTCTAGCAAAGGGATTAACATCTTAAAATCACTGAAAAATGGATAAATTACTAGCTAGCCCTAATAGTGGAATCTATGTCACACAGATTCGGGTGTGGATATCAAGTATGGATGCATATCTAAGGGTTGGACTTTTTAAAATTAAAAATTAAAAATACGTGGGTATAAATTTAAATTTGAATACGAGTACGGAAATACATTAAATAATTAATTTTTAAATATATTTATTATATAAAGATGAATTAAAAAAAGTTAGGCCCAACCCATATTATTAATAGAGATGTTGGCAGATACAAAATATTAAAAGGCTTGGGGTAACTATCATAAATTTTAATAGTTGGATTTAATTGAACCCACCGTAAATTCCAAAAAATTCCAAATAACACATAATCAAGTTAATTTCGTGGTCGGATGCCGATAAGGCTTTCAATTCGTAGAACGAAACAGAAATGGAACATATATTTTTACGATAGACAGATATAAGCACATTAAGGCATCACACACATGCAATAAATTTAGAATTTCACCTTAATTATAGATTAGGCTTAATTAACCATGAATTAACGTAAATCAAAGGTCGGGGGTTGTTACAGAATCGAATAGCTTTTTTTTCATGGCTTCCCTTGGAAATCCAAACTAACTAGGAGTGCCATTTGAAACCCACAAGTTCTTCAAACCCTCTGTAGACGTCCCCGAACGTCCCGGGGGGAAACCCGTTCTGTTCATTTCGGCTCACTACAGTTCGGACTCAAATTGTCACGGTTCTTAATCTGATCTCGCAAAGTGCAATGCGAGATTGATAAATCACCAAAGAGTCCAAATCTGACAAATCGTTTTTGAAAATAGATTTTTTTGAAAGAAGTGTCAAACATGGACTGCTTTGCCAGATACAGAGTCGCCACCTAAATATTTTATTTTAGGGAATTTAGGAAACCCTGACTCGTTTGCTTAAGGCCACGTGTCCGTCATCACCAAAGTTGCCTCGACTCGGGAACTTGGGTACGATTGGGGAAGGTCACTTCGTGAGCACCTCCGCTCGCCCGATCAAAGATCGGCCTCTACTAACCATGATATCGAGTTTTGAAAACATTATGTGCTCTTATTCTGATTATTAGCCTAGATTTACTACATGATGCGCACAACATACAAATATAGACCGGATCGCCTGAATTGGAACAAAACATCACATGTTTGTTTTTGAAAGTGGTTTGCTACTCGTAAGTAGGCTAAAATGTAGATTTGCTACCCTCAAGTGGGCTTAGAAAACATGATTTTGCCACTCTCAAGTGGGCTTAAAACTCGCGGTCGATGAATTGTTCCAATCCAGATAATCCAACCTTCACCCATAGGCATTCAGGCAGTTATATCACATAAGCACGTAGCCTCATGGTAAGCATGCTATCATAGCAGTCACTCACACGCATGGAAGGATGCTAAAGCATAAACACTTACCGAGTATCCCAAGCCAAAACAAAAGCTATGTTAGAAATCCATGCATGATCCTAACTATACAGAAATGCCTAATGCAACACATGCAAAAATGCAACTACAATAGGCTCGGCTATTCTAAAATGGCATGTGAAATGCAACAGATAGCATGTATTCAATTTGGAATTGAAAATACAATGCAGTTAGTATGATGCGCCGAGCCCGATGCATGCAATACGAATGAATGTGTGCAAACATGTTATCATAAGTATGCTAAATAAAACATGCCCTAATCTAACCATCATAAGCTAGTAAATAAAAGGGAGAAAGACGTGGGGTTGGGAGACATACACACACTCACGCACACTTATTACACAATTGCCCTCGCTTGGAGGGTTCGAATAAATAATACAGTCCGAATAAATAATTACAGAACCCTAATTAATTAACAAATTAACTAGGAAAGCAAAATAAACTAATGTGCAAATCCATGGACCGCCTCAGCTCTGTTCCGAATGATGAAACATGCATGCATGCTCACGTCGCTTCGTCGGAAAATTCCTTACGATGCCCCGATTTACCTCTGTTTGCAATTGATCCCGGAATACTATGCAAGGCTTTAGAAGGCCGCTGATTTCTGGTTTGCTGCAATAGAGAGCAAGAAAGGGGCATGACAAAGTATTTTCACATATGTATGCACACCTCGATCATCGTGCCACCAATCACGCATCTCGATGCTTGATGGCCAAGGAGTCGAATTGCACGACTCAATGTGAAATGAATGCTCATGAAAACACACAACAAGACCAAAACTCCATCATGGGTAATCCGGAGTGTCGGGGACTGGGAATTGAGACACGTTTCGTCACTTTGAGTATGAAACGTCCCTCGTTTCCCGTGCTTGGGCTAACTCCTATCCCAAACACAATGCAATAAGATGGCATACATAATGCGACTAACATGCAACCTAGCATACGCAATGCTATGGACTAAAATGGCATGCATAATGCTCTAACATGCAACTTAGCATACGCAATGCTATGGACTAAAATGGCATACACAATGCACGATGGACTTACACCAATATGAGTGGACCTCAGCCACACTCACATCAGTGGCCATATGATGAAAATGAGACAACCGAAATACGTGCAAACATGCACGAATGCCAAGGACTGATCCTAAGGCGCGATATGCAACTCTAATAAGGCATGGCAAGGAATGAAATATGGCATACAAACAAACAAGTTCCAGCTCTGAAACATGATATACAATGGTCCCAAATCAAGCAAATATGTCATACAATGCATGCTAGGGGGCCCGGGTACCGAAACTAGTGAAGTGTGTTACACAAGAGGTACCTAAAGCAAGTCTGAAACAGTGGGGAAATGGCCTAAAATGATGGCTCGGAATGCAATAAAATGGAGCTCATTCAATGGTCCGAAAACAAGGCATACAAGTCCGACTCTCAAACACATTTAAAGAGTACAAAACATGGCAATATGGCATTCAAACAAGCTCTGAAATATGATGTATAATGAGCCCAAAGCATGAACACACCTCAGTATATGCATGGAATGGACCTCAAAAATCAAAGTTAAGTACGGGTATTGAACTACAAGCATGCAAAACCAACATCATTCAACCATGAGACCCAAAAAAAGACCTAGGGTAGTCCAAAATAAGCACAATATCAGTTTAAGACATGGTCAAAAAGTGTTAAAATCAAGGGTCAACAAAGCATGCAAAGAAAGCTAGTGAACCATGAGTTACACTACAACTATATGGAGCATATGAAGGCTCACCAAACCAGCCAAAAACAGAACTATTCCATGCCAAAATATGCCCAAATAACCACTGAAACTCAGTCAATGCATGCAAGAATGATGGGCTCCTTTGATAAGCTACAAGAAAGGTTACTCTACACATGCAACAAGGACAATTAACATGGCAAAACCATCTCTGGAAATAACTTATGACAGCCCTAAAACCCACCAAAAAGGCCCTGAAATCAGTCTAGGAAGTATGCAATGAAAGGTCCCTTTGAAAGGCCTTGAGGAGGATTGCTCTACACATGCATGAGGGACACAAAATATGGCCAAAAGGGCTTTAGGCAGAGTCAAGGTAGGCCTCAAAACTCACCAAATAGGGCTTGAGATGTGGCTTCACAACATGCAAGTAGGAGTCCCTTTGGAAGGCCAAAAGGGCCAACAAACAAGACAAGGAGAGAGGGGTCACCCCCCTCTGATTTTGGCTCTCAAAATTTCAATGGCTAGAAGGCCAAACAAAGCATGAAACAAAGGTCTAGATGCAAGGCTCAAAACAAGATGCAAACAAGCATACAAGGGGGTAGATGACCCCCAACAGAAAAATGCCCTTAATCAAACTTCAAGAGGGGCTCAAAATAAGACTCTTTTAGTTTATGAAAAATCTCAAAAATGCTTGCAAGCAAGGCTAAGATAGGAAGCAAAATAAGCCTACAAAGAGGGATGGAGCATACAAGGAGGTAGATGACCTCAAACAGAAAAGTGTCCTTAATCAAACTTCAAGAGAGGCTCAAAATAAGACACTTTTCAGTTTAAGATAAAACCCAGAAATGCTTGAAAATAAGGCTAAAGAATGAAGCAAAACAATGTCAAAATGGGAGAAATAGAGACTTACCCTTGTAGAGAAGGTCTCCAGCAACTTCTGGACCAAGATGGTGAGCCTTTAACCTCTACAAATTAGTTCCAAGATGCTTGGATGGATGGTGGAGGTGTTGTGCTAAGGGTTGGTGTGCAAATGGCCAAGAATAATGGAGTTTAGAGCTTGGGATGGAGAGATATGGAGAGTTGTATGCAAAGTGTCTTAACCAAATTCTTCAACCCTTGCAAATGGAGAGGAAAGCCTCTCTTATAGAAGACCAAGGGCCAAGGCTTCTTGGAGAAGCCTCAAGTGAAGGGTGCAAGCTTCTAAAAGAAGCTAACCAAAAGGGTCAAGCTTCTTGAGGAAGCTAGACCAAAGGGGTTAAGCTTCCTCAAGAAGCTTGACAAAGGGTCAATCTTCTCCTAGAAGCTAAGCAAAAAGGGCCAAAGCTTCCTTAAGAAGACAAACAAGAGGGTCAAAATCCCGAAGGAAGGGTCAAGTGCTTCACAGCTGGCACAGCTGTGTTGCACTCAAGAGGGCCAAAAAGGAGATGGTTGGCTGACCAGTTCAAGTGGTCAGCCGAGCGCTTGCCCTGGTCGGCCGACCAGGGTTCAAAAGGGTCAAGGTGCAAAGCTGGTCGGCCATACCAAAAAGGTGGCCTTCCAGATGAGTAAAATACAACTGTATGGTGGGAAACCAGAAAATATGACCTAGGAGAGAGGAAAACAAGCTTTTTAGCAAGGTTCGAAACGGTCAAGAAGAAATACTAGTCGGCCTACCCGTATTGGTGAGCATAACACAATGATTGTATGGGAGACCTAAAATTGTGGCTCAAAAGTGAGGAAAACCAGCTTTCTGTCAAGAAAATCGGCTAGAGGAGAGGGAAAATGGTCTCCAAAAGAATTGCTGGTCTCCCACTATAGTACCACCTTCCAAACAATGAAAATAGGGTCCATACCAAAAATGAACCCTAACCGATGCAAAATACGAGTTCGGGGGCCAAAATGCGCGGCCTGGGGCCCCGAAAACAGGCTGTGAAGCACCGGAGGTGGCGTACAACCACGAAGGTGGTCTCCTAGGCCACAGTGTCCCTCTAAGGAGAGGAAACAAGGTGTGTGCCAAAAACCGGAGCAAACAGAGGTAGTTAAGCAGTCCCGAACTGAGGCGCACGGCTGACGGCTCCGAAAATCGAAAACTATTCGCCAAATGGAAAAAATGGCCTACGACCACGAAACGTAGCCTACGGCCATTGAGAGATGGTCTATGAGACCTCTCCCTCCCTTCGGGAAGAGAAAACAGAGAAAATAGAACCTGATTCGCAAACCGAGGCAAAGCACAAAAGGGTCTTGAAGTCCGGAGGCAAGGCTCGCAGCCGAGACTCCGCAACCTCAGAACGAGCACAATATGCATCATCACCGAGCGCTCAATCAGTGACGTCTGAGTCTTAAGGTCAGTAAAAAATGGGGTGTCTACAGTTGCCCCTCTTTGACAGAACTCGGAAGTCGTAATTGACGGGAGTGAATGTCAAAGCCCAGAGACGATCCATTTTTGACAAGGCCGAAGACTTAGACAAACAGGCAAGACAAACAAAGATGTGCCCGCAGGCATGCCCGCAGACAGGGGGCAAGATGAAAATGATATGCACAAAGCCGGACGAAACTCATGATCATGCAAAGCAGCAAGCTGTAATGAAGCAAGTATTTGCAATAGATGCAATAGTTTTAAGCAAGAATGCAAAGCAAAAACTCCATTTCATGCAGTTTAAGAATGCGGAGAATTATTCAATTCTCGCCACGTCTCACACGGAGAAGATACAATACCTGTGCGGCTTGTCTGGTCGCACCAGCCTCAAATGAACCGTACATACAATATCGTGCCTGTAAAAGAGAGAAACTTAACAAGCACAACATAGTTAGCAACAAATGTCCAACGTTATATCGAATGCGGATAGACATGATGCCGATGGAAAAGTGCATCGTAATGCGAGGAGAAACGTGTGCGACAACGCAAGTTAGGCGTGAGGGTATGACAATACCCGTGAAACATGCACAACAATGCAAGCAATGTGCATGATAATGCAAGTGACGTGCATAGCAAAGCAGGATAAGTGCAATCTCGAATGCATATTTGACACAAAACAACAAGCAAAGGAATGCAAGTTTCGACGAGGGCGACTCAATCGCGGCCTCCGGTTTACCTCCTGGAAGGGTCACAACATGCTTAAAAAGGATACATCTTGCTCTTGACGAGTAACGATGAAACACGCATCGAAAGTTGGAGTTGAAGTTCCCGCGGAGGGATTTCGTGACGAAAAGTGCACTTTTCTTGTACTTTCTTGGGTGCCGGGGACTCCGATGACAACCAAACTTTGCAGGGAGCTCAAAGGACATGGGAGACCACCTTGGGAACATCACCGACCAGTTTTTGAGGCCACCGACCATGGTTGGTGAAGAGGGGTGGTCGGCCTACCAGAAAAGGTGGTCGGCCGACCACCTAGCCCAAATCAGGGGCAGTTTTGTCCTTTCACCCTTGTTTCTTTAAATACACATTGCCAAACACCTTTTGGCTCACACCTTCAGATCTGAAATCACCTTCTCCTCCTTCCTAGACCATTTTCTTCCTCAGATCTGCGCTCTATACGCGTTTTCCAATGCCCCACGCAAAGTTGTTTCGCGAAAACTTTCAGTTCTCTTCACTTTGAACCGATTAAATTTTGATTTTGGAGCTTCTTTTCTCATTTTCACCACTTGGGATAAGTTTGTCTCAATATTTGAAACATTTTCTCAGGAGTTGACTTTTGTTGACTTTTTCATTTCCCAAGAGTTGGCTTTTGTTGACTTTTTTCAATTTTGGCTCATTTTGTTCATTTTTGTAGATTTCTTGAGATGACAGGTCATTTTCCTCAGGGCGGAGGTCCTCCAGGTGTTGGAGGTGATCCAGACATCATGTCCTTGCCCCCAAGAGTTTGACCGTTTGATCCTGAGAGGTATCATCCTCAGGAGCACGTCCTTCCTCGGGCCACTTTCTATCATTTTACCGATTTTGATCAGCGAGCACCTGTGGATCTGCTATTGCCGGAGCCGGAGTCCCACCTCTCTTATCAGGCCCGAGAGGTATATACTTCACTTTTTACATTTTCTGCCTTATATTCTGCATTTCACGCACATTTCATGCTATGTATGCTTATCTGCTCCTTTTGAACACATTCGCATGCCATACTTCTGCTCATTCTAGCACACAGCTTGTTCTGAACACTTAGTTTATAACGTAATATTCTGTTTGCATTTTGAACACACAGCTCAAACACTTGAATTTCTAAACATGCAACCCATCTATTGATTGTGAACACACAGCACACACTTGTTGAGAGTTGAACACGCAGCCCGAACTTCGAATTTCTGAACATGCAGCCCATATTTGATTGTGAACATGCAGCACACGCTTGTTGAGAGTTGAACACGCAATCCATATTTGATTGTGAACACGCAGCACACACTTGTTGAGAGTTGAACACGTAGCCTAAACTTTGAATTTCTAAATACGCAGCCCATATTTTGATTGTGAACACGCGGCACACACTATTTTTGAAATCTGAACACACAGCCCAAAATTGTGATTGTGAACATGCAGCTGTAGACACCACATTTTTGACCGTCCATAAGACTTGGACGCGACTGATGGTTTACATGGTGGAGAAAGATGTGTAGGGGAAAAGTGCAATTTCTTCGACAAAGAGGAAGTCAAACCTCAACTTCATACCCTTTTTGGACCAAAACAATCTTGATCAAAATATTTTAGATCTTAAAACCCTTTCTTTCGAAACATTTTGAAAATAAAGTTTTTACGATGTTCCGAGGCTCGTATTTTGTCAAATGTTGCGCTTTTCGGTAAACCGAGCAAGGACAAAGTGGAAATGAATGAAAGAGAGATGAAATCTTTGAAAAATCTTTCAAAATACCTTACTTAGGGGTTTGAAGTTGAAGAAAATAGGAGAAGAGGGAAGAAATCCAGCTGGGGAAGAAAATGGGCATGAACCGTTAAGAGAGAGTCGAGCAGTCCTCACCGAATCGGGCCTATTCATTTGGATACTTGGAATCAAGCTATGAGGCCACCACCGTTGGAAATCTTACTCTTGGGGCTTCATTTTGCAGTCAAGAATCTCCTAAATCCAATTCCGGATAGGGGAGATATGATTGATTGAAGTAGGGTATCACTCCGGTTGGGACCGAATCTGTGCGGCTTCACGGAAACTAGCATAACTTTTTCTACAGGAGGAATTTTGATTCAAGGTTTGTGCCATTGGAAAGATAACTTCCGGGGCTTCAATTTGGACACTTCAACAGCCATATTTGGACTTCCCAATCACCCACCGGCCACTTTTCTTTCCGGCAGCCCATGTTTTTTGTCTTGAAAGTAGCTGGCCGGCCAGAAAAGCCAGAAAAAGTAGCTGGCCAGCCAGAAAAGCTAGAAAAAGTAGCCGGCCGTCCACCTAAGCCCAAGAAAGCTGGCTAGCCGTGTTCCTCACACCTGGTTCCTTCCAAAAATGCCCTCATTTCCCTCCTAGATTGTGTATTCGGGTTTGCCAACTTTTGGGGGGAAACTTGGCTTGGTTTCCCCCCATTTTGCCTATATAACAGCAGCCCCAGGTCTGGTTTTGAGGGTTAGAAAAAATGCTTTGAGCCTCTTGTATTGTATCTCTCTCCTTCTACACTTCAACTCTCAAAAACCCTTAAGTTCCTACACCCTTTTCCCTACAAGCCCTAACACCACTCCACCTCATTCCATTCCAGCAGCTTGAAGCTGTTTTCCAGAGGCAAGGAGCACCCAAACTTGGTCCAAGAGGTTGCTAAGGGTTGGTCTTCAAGGGTGAGTCCCACTTTCCCCTTTTCTTGCATTTTTTTGGCCTATTTTTTAGTCCCTCTTTCTTGCTGTTTTGAGCTCCGGCCAAAACTGAAATTGTCATTTTTTTGAGCTCATTTTTCTGTTTGATTAAGGGTTCTTACCTGTTTGGGACTTCCCACTACCACTTGCTTCATTATCCTCTTGGATGCCATTTTTTTTGCATGATATTTTTGGCCTATATATAATCTGTTTTGGAGCATGAGGTAAACTGTAGATAGGCTTATTTTGAGCCCTTCCTCAACATTGAAGAAGGGCTCACCACTTTTTGGGACCTCCATGTATCACTTGCCATTGTACCCCTCTTTGGTCCCCATTTTTGCATGATTTATTAGCTTATTGAGCTTCTGTTTTTGGACCTTAGTCCGAACTGAAAATGGCCCTAAAATTACCCACTCTTCATGTTTCATCAAGGGTCCATGGCTGTTTGAGACATCCTTTTTGTACTTCATGTTATAGCCCTCTTGCGGCCTTAATCTTGCATTGCATTTTGAGCATGTTTTTATACTGATTTGGGCTTGATCATCTACTGTAAAATGCCATATTTTGGGACCCTATTAAACATTGTTGAAGGTCCCTCACTTGTTTGAGACCCCCATATATCAGTTACTTCTTTACCCCTTTGTTGGCCCATTTCTTGCATGAATTGTTTTCCATACTTGCATCTGTTTTTGGGGGTTGTCATAAACTGTAAAACATCATATTTTTGGCCCCTCTTCAACATTGTAGAAGGGGCCTTCTATGTTTGAGATCAGCATCTATGACTTGCTTCATTACCTCTCTTGGCCCTCCCATTTTTGCATGCTAATTTTTCCCTATTTTTACCCACTGTTTGGCCATGCTTTGAACTGTAAAAATGTTTGTTTTGGGGCTTCCTAGCTTCTGTCTTCACACTTCATGTACGAATCATGCATGCATTGCATAGCTATAGGCCATTTCATGTGCTTAATTCCATGTTTCGGGACTCGTTCCTTGCATCGGGTTTCATTTCGCCATGTTTCGGGGCTGTTTTGCATGTCATTTTGCCTCTGAAATTTGCATGTTTTCATATCATATTCCATGTCTTGCCATGTCTCATTAGAGTGGCATTCCGTGCCGTAGGTTCGGTCCTCGGTTTGCGTGCACGCGTGCACGTATTTCGAGTTGTCTCATTTTCATCTAATGGCCTCTTATGTGAGTGTGGCTGAGGCTCTCTCATGTTGGTGTAAGCCCATTATTGCATTGAGTATGTCATTTCATCCATAGCATTGTGTATGCTCGGTTGTGTATTACCTCGTGTAGCGTGTATGCCATTCCATAACATTGTGTATGTTAGTATTGTGTCTTAGTTGCATTTCACGCATATCATGCATATTGCATCGTGTTCGGAATAGGAGCTAGCCTGGGCACGGGAAACGAGGTATGTTCCGTACTTCGAGTGACGGAACGTGTCTCAATTCCCAAGTCACCGACACTCCGGATTATCCATGATGAAGTTAGGTTTTGTTGTAGTGTTCATATGCATTCATTCTATATTGAGTTGTGCAATTTGGCTCCTCGGCCATCATGCATCGAGATGCGTGACTGGTGGTACGAGGATCGAGACATGCATACATTTGTGAAAATACATTGCTATGCCTCTTTCCTGCTCTCTGTTGCAGCATATCAAGAATCAGCGGTCTTCCGAGGCTTAGCGCGCTTTTCAAGAATCATTGCAAAACAGAGGCTAATTGGGGCATTCCAGTGGATTTTCGCGCAAAGCAGCCCAAACATGCATCATTCCATTATCTGGAGCAGAATCAAGGCAGTCCCTAGCTTGCATGCCAGTTTTATTATTTTCTTAGTTAATTTGTAAATTAATTAGGAATTTGTACATTATTTGGACTGTACTATTCTTTCATTCGGGACTGTATATTTATTGGACCCTCTGCGCGAGGGCATAATTGTAATAAGTGTGGGTGAGTGTGATGTATGTCTTCCAACTCCACATCTTTCTTCCCTTTTATTTACCTGCTTATGATAGTTAGATTAGGGCATATTTCAATTAGCATACAGTATGACAGCATGTTTGCATCATTCATCTGTTTTGCACGCACCGGGCTCGGCGCATCATACAAACTGCATTTGTATTTCAATTCCAAATTGAATACGTGTTAGTTGTAGCATTCCATATGCCATGTTTAGAATAGCCGAGCCTGCTATAGTTGCATCTTTGCATATGTTGCATTAGGCATTTCTGTATATTAGGATCATGCATGATTTCTAATGAGCTTCTGTTTTGGCTTGGAGTACTCGGTGAGTTTTATGCTTTAGCATTTTTGCATGCGTGTGAGTGACTGCCATGAATAGCATGCTTACTATGAGGCTATGTGCTTATGTGATATAACTGCCTTGAATGCCTGTGGGTGGAGGTTGGGTTAGTTGGATTGGAACAAATCATTGACTGTGTGTTTTAAGCCCACTAGATAGTGGCAAAATCATGTTTTCTTAAGCCCACCCGAGGGTGGCAAAATCCACGTCTTAGCCTACTTGCGAGTAGCACCATCAAACCATTTTCAAACAAACAAGCATGAAATGTTTTGTTCCAATTCAGGCGATCCAGTCTATACTTGTATGCTGTGCGCATCACATAGTAACCTAGGCTAATAACCGGAATAAGAACTCACAATGTTTTCAAAATCAGATATCATGGTTAGTAGAGGCCGGTCTTTGACCGGGCGAGCGGGGGTGCTCACGAAGTGACCTTCCCCAATCGTACCCAAGTTCCCGAGCCGAGGCAACTTTGGTGATGACGGACACGTGGCCTTTGGCACCGAGTCAGGGTTTCCTAAATTTCCCATTAAAAAACATTTAGGTGGCGACTCTGTATCTGGAAAAGCAGTCCATGTTTGGCACTTCTTTCAAAAATCAGTTTTCTCAAAACGATTTGCCGGATTTGGACTCTTTGGTTCAAGATTAAGAACCGTGACATTTGAGTCCTTGAACTGTAGTGACCCCAATATGAACGGAACGGGACCTAACCCTCCCGGGCCATTCGGGGACGTCTGTAGTTTCTGGCGACTCTGCTGGGGATTTAGAGAACTTGACTTGAACTCATGATATCTGGTTTTGACTACACTTGTGTGTTTCTTTGCATTGCATTTGCATTGGTGCACCTAGGACACCGTGTTTGCCATCTGCCATTCCCGAACGATTTGCCGGAGGCTTGTCTTGTCAAAGCATGACCATAAGGTTGATCGGCTGTGGGCTCTGACAGCATGGGAACACAAACCTCGGTTTTACCAGGGCACCCTTGTGACCATTCGACCTAGTGCATATTCGGATCCATAGTGACCATTCCAAACTAGGACAGGTTGCTTACCCGATAGGTTGTTTGAAACCGCTGCGTGCGTAGTGAAACCCTAGCTCCTGACAAAATTGGACAGGGAAACCCTACCCTAGCATAGGGGTGTTTTGGCTCTCACTTATTTGCTATGTGCTTTTAGAGTGCGTCTCTACAGGAATGCATGTATCAGTTTACAAGTTTGGGCACCAGGCCTGCGGGCACCAGTTCAGTATTTTGGGTATCAAGCCTGAGGGCATTAGTATTTGGGAATCGCTTTTGCAGGGTATCAGATGAGGCGACTCGCGAGTCAAGAGAGAGCACACTCATTCAACTATGCTCGTATCTGTTCAGATGGAATCAGGCTGAGATGCTGTCTGTTTTCTCTTTTGCTAGGTAGTCTGGGAACCATAGCTTCAGAAGGCTCCGATATCCTCCGAGGTTCATTAGACTTGTGCTGATAGACTTTGTCGGGTCAGGGATTCAGTTCAAGGGTAATCAATGTTCCTTTGCCAAAGGCAAGGTAAAAAGGCCAGTCAGGGACAGTTATACCAGTTGTTCAGTAGACCAGGGCAATATGGCAGGGATGGAGGAAATGATGCGTCAACTCCAAGAAAGTATGAAACTCATGCAGCAGGACGCTGCCCGTCAAGCGGAATTCGCCAAAAGCCAGGCCGAGATTATAGCCCAACAGGCAGAGACAATTGCCAGGCTAGAGCAGCAAACTGGAGTATCTACTTCACACCAGGCTCCTCCCCCACCCAGAGTTCCAACGCTCGGGGAGACAGCTAATGTCCAGGAAGATACGGACATTCCGACAAGGCCACCTCCGCCCCCGGTTCTACCCCAGCTATCCAAAGCACCGATCAACTTGCCTAGTTCACCCTTTGAGTTCGAGTTGGACCCTACAGCGCTGAAGTTGAGCAAGCTCGAAAAGTTGTTCAAAAAATCTCAGGGAGTCAACTCCATCCCGAACATTGAAGATGGATATACGGACTTAGTGGTGACATTACCGGATCGGTTCAAGATGCCACATATCGATCGATTCGATGGCTCCGAAGACCCAATGGTGCACCTCCAACTATTTTCTGATATCTTGAGGCCGAGGGGTTTGACCACAGCTCAGAAGTTGTCTCTCTTTGGCCGAACCATGTCTGGGATAGCCGCGATCTAGTATGCGAAATTGGAGGACTCTGTGAAACGGAACTGGAAAGAGCTGGCTGAGGCCTTTATTGCTCAATACTCTTACAACACACAGATCGAGGTCACAACTCGTGATCTCGAAGTCATCCGCCAAGAACCAAAGGAGGGTTTCTCAGAGTTCGTGACGAGATGGAGAGCAAAAGCCTCAATGATGACCACTAGGCCCACTGACAAAGATCAGATTCGGATGATTGTCGCAATCTCCAAAAGCTTATCGAGAAGATGATTGTTCTTCCCTTCCCTACCTTTTCGGATCTGCATGAGATGGGGGTTCAAATCGAGGATGCCATCGGACAAGGGATCTTTGCGAAGATAATGAGCCTTTGAAGAGGAATGTTGCTCGCGGTTCAATGCTACTCGATGGTAGCACAACTGCGAAATGCTCAGAAGTAGATACTATCACCACTTCCCTCAATGGCCAAAAACCAACCACCTCAACTCGGCCCCAAGCCCGAAAATTCTATCCTCTTTACATGAGTCTCTCTCCAGCTTTGAAAAAGCTGCGAGAAGAAGGGCATCTAGAACTTCTAGAAGCCCAACCCCTTCCAAACCCTCTTCCACCAAGATATGACCCAGCTAAATACTGTGCCTACCATCAACAAAGACAAATCATGATCTGGAATTGCATCCACCTCCGTCATAAGATTCAGGATCTTATTGACGAAGAGACCCTAGCTCCACCAAAAGGACCTCAGGATAGTACTGACTCATCACCTCTACATCTCAACCTCATCCATATACTGCCATCCACCTACGACCCCTTCATATACATCATCCCAGCCCATCTACCAAAGCCTGAGGTGTCCATTCCAGAAAGCATGGACTTATGCATGATGGATGCATCTGAACCCCAATCATCTCAAACCCGTGAGCCTACTACTTCTGAGCTAAAGAGAATAATCGAAGATCTCCAAAGAACTATGACAGATCTAGCCTCTGGGACATTGGCTCCATCATCGACCACAGCACATGCTAGGAGTTTCACAACAAAAGGCTCCCCAATTTTGGAACGGGCTGTATTTGAGGAATGCCAATCCCTTGGCAAAGTGGAGGCGAGTGGAAAGAACAAGATAGGGGCGGACATGGATCCCCATGAACATCTTCTGTTGGCTGTTGAGGCTTTGAAAGCCGAGGGACTGAACAAAGAGCGAGTGCTCGCAGTTGTCGCAAAAACTGTAGACGGCATTTTCGCCACTCAAGTTGAGGCGATTTGAATCAAGGGCAAGCGGGAAGCAGTCGTTGTATCAGAAACGTTCCTTTCAGCTATAATCCTACACTCGGAAGAGATCAACAAACCAGGCCAACACCTGCCAATCTCTTTGCTGGTGCGCCCAGTAAAAATTCACAAGCCTTGAAGTACCAACCCCGAGGTCGGAGGGTCTTCCATGCCCTCTATATGCCTTTGTCCAAAGCTTTTCAAATCCTTGTGGGACAAGGCCATCTCAAACCCCTTGAGCCTTGAGCCTCGACCTCTCCCGAACCCTCTTCCGGCTACACATGATGCTACCCAGTACTGCGCGTACCATCAGCAAACTGGCCATACTACCGACGACTGCTTCCGTCTTCGCCATGAAGTACAGGATCTGTTTGACAACGGGGTTGTCCTCCCGCCAAGCCCTGCAAAGTCTATCGACACTGGATCGGTGAACTTGGGGGAATAATGTGATTATGTGATCGGGGGATGAACCACCTGCGGGCGGCGCTCGATTAACTCCAGATATGGTGGATAGCATGCACTGTTTTGAGCACATTTGCGAATGTTGTTAATTTGTACTTTCTAACTTGGGTATTGGGTCAGTCTCGTTGTGTTGTACAGAGTCAGTCTTTTCTTATTAAGTTAGGTGGGTCTGTCCTGTTGTACCGAGTCAGTCCCGTTTTGTTAGAGTCAGGTGATTCCGGGGTGTTACCTCGGACATCACTGTTTTGTTTTCTGTTTGTCTTTTTGCTTTCTTTTGAGTTTGTTTCTGCCAGGGAGCCAGTTATGCCAACGGATTTTGAATGAAACAGCAGTGATTTTTACGCTCTCGTATTTGCTTCTGCCGTGTGCTAGTTGTGTCGGGATTTGAATGAAATGGTAGTGCATTCCACCTGCTCTCTTATGCCTTGAAGTCATTGTAATGACCTGAGTTTTTCAAAACTTTTTGAACACCGTGGTGAAAACGAAGAGGAAGGAATTCCTCGGGATTTGTAAAACCTTGATCAAATTGAGAGAAAGAGAGGCGTGCTAAGCCCTTAATGAATGAAATCATGCTTGTTAGTGTGAGTACTGAGAAGGACCCTAGCTTTGATCCAGATTGGTCCTACTGCTTTGTCAGTATGACGATTTGTCGCTTTCTTAAAAACTTTCAAAAAAATGTTTTGCGCGGTCCTGCAAAGACATGTGTGGAATCGTTCTTGAGATTGTGCAGCTTAGGATCGATCTCGGCCTCGAGACTCAACCCCTTTGCTTCCAAACCTTGAACTGGGATTCAGAATGTTCAACGGTCAACTACAATGTGAGGCCTGTGTGGCCAGATTTGAAGCAGCCCTCGAACAAGAGGCACCAAAGTCAGATCAAGGAGATCAGACCTCATCAGAAGAAGGTTGCGAAGCCAAATCAGAAGCACCCCTCGAACTAGGGGCAAAAATATCCGATGTGCTCGAAGAGCCGAAGATGGATCCTTCTGCGAATCAATACAGCAGTCATTTTCCTGGATTCAGATGACTTCATGATCTCAAAACCATTTGGCATGGACCTGTTACACTTCTACCCTTTGAGAGGCTCGCTGGGCTGAAAACCTGGAAGGGCGACCCAGGCAAAAGTTAGAGCAAGAAAAGATATATACGAAAAGCAAAAAAAAGAAAAAGAAGAAAAGAGAAAAAAAGAAAAAAAAAGAAAAAAAAAAGAAAAAGAAAAAGAAAGAAGAAAAGAATTGAAAAGAAAAGAAAAACAGAAGCTCGCAAGGTCGAAAACCCGCAACGGGCGCCTTGGCAAAAGTTAGAGCCTAAAAGGGAGAGGTTAATACCCGAGTGTACCTTACCCCGAACTACGTAAGGCTTGATTCCCATCTTTGGGATACGTAGGCAACTTCATCCTGAAGTCCAGCCGTAAAACACTTCAATTTGATTGTGTCCATGCGATGGTTCTGGTCATCTTTGTCTTCTCTGTATCTGAGGATTTGGTTGTGTTCGTCGCTTTGAGGACTGACTACAATGTGCTGCAGTACCATTCAAACAAGGGGCAACTATCCGTTGCCATTCAATGCGCCGCAGTGCCATCCAGACAAGGGGCAACTTTCCGTTGCCATGTAGCTCTCTCCAAGCACGGGGCAGTTTTCTTTTGGATCCGAGGTTGCGCATCTCAGGAGTAGGTTTCATGCTCGTTGAGCAGATGGCCGTTTGCAAAATAGTTTTTGAGAATTTTTACTGAGGTTGACCGATTCTCTCGAAAATTATTCCATCTTTTCCAAAACTGGACCTTTTTCTTGGACCCAAAAAAGGAAAATTGTCAATGCTCACAACCTAACTTGCATGATTTTCAAAATCAGAAAGTTGAATAAGCATGTTAATCTAACTTTCATGTTGGTCAAAATTGTTTTAAAACCAAACCAAAAAATGGTCAAAATGATGAACTAGGGGCACAGTTGAGTCAGGTTCTCTGTCTTTCCCCTTTGTCAAAATACTTGCCGGAAAGGGCACTCTACTTGTCGAAAAGGGCACCGTATTCGCCAAAAAAGGGCACAACAAAGGGCAGAAAGCTCTCACATCCTCCAAGCAACGAGGTATCAAGCAAAGTGCAAAGCACGAATTGGAATGGGACATGATAGTCCATTCCCTCATCTGGACAGATCTGATCACGTCCAAACTCCCCAGTAGAGCATCGTCAATTACAGATCTGCTGCACATCCAGCCGCATCACAACCCCTCTGTGGAGAAAATTCACTGTTGTGAGCAGAAAAAAGAGAATCTAGAAGAATGATAGGGGCAAGAGCCCACAACTTCCTGTTTATCCATCAACCACCCAGGGGAGGGATAAAAAAAATGAGAGATTGAAGAATAGAGAGATGTGCGATGAGAGAAAAAGTGAGAAAAGGGCTTTTTCAGAAAAACAGAGCTTGAGGGCCGAGTGATGTGAGAACCACAAATGAGAAAGGGTGGGAAACACTACCCGGTGAAATAGGCTCCCTATGCACGTCTGAGTGTCGTGTCTTTTTGTTTTATCTCGATTTTGTTTTGGGTCGTTTCGAGTGTTACTTGATGTGTCTAGGTTGTGTGTCTTTTATTTCCTTGTTGAGTCGTTTTGCTGTGTTCAGTCGTAGGCTCAATACTTAGTCGAAAACTTATCTCTTAATTTCAAAAATAAAATCGTTTTGTGCTCCGAGTGCTGTGCTGTTCTCCACATTTGTGCAAAACAGAATTTATTCTTTCATAAAACCGCGGGGTTCAACCTAGGTCACATGAGAACAGTAAAACCAGGACCTATCTAAAGCTATGAAAGTTCCAGGCTGCAAAGCAAAAGAAAAGAGGGAAAATGTTGGGCATCTGAGATTGTTTCAACTTCTACAAGTTCCGTCATTTCATCCTGTATGTTCAAAATGAACTATGTGCCCAAATGAGCGGTGTGCCCGAAGTGCGCTGTGTGCCCGAAAAGAGCTGTGTGCCCAAAAAAGCTGTGTGCCCAGATTGAACAGAATTTTGTGCTGCGAGTTGCGCGCCTAACGAACAGAGTGTTGTGTTGTGAGCTGTGTGCCAAATGAATGGAATGCTATGTCGTAAGTTGTGTGCCAAGTCTTGCATTGTTATGCACATCTATCTAGCATTGTTATGCTCATTCGTTGCATTGTTATGCACATCTGTCTAGCATTGTTATGCTCATTACTTGCATTGTTATGCACACTTCACCTATATTGTTATGCACCTTTTCACTTGCAATTATCGTCTTTTCTCCTCTCGCATGCGGCGCGTTAGGACATCTTCGGTTTTGAACATGTGGGCGAGTTCCAGTCTTCGTTCACCTTTCTTCTCTTACGTGTGATACACTGAGAAATTTACCTTTCCTCTCTCGCATGTGATATGCTACCCGGTTAAAACCTTCCCTCTCTCCGTATGAAATACGTTAAGATACGCCTGTTGGTTACACCTTTGTTTACCCGGTTAAAACCTTCCGTCTCTCCGTATGAAATACGTTGAGATACGCTTGTTGGTTACACCTTTGTTTACCCGGTTAAAACTTTCCCTCTCTCCGTATGAAATACGTTGAGATACGCCTGTTGGTTACACATTTGTTCTCTCGGTTAAAACCTTCCCTCTCTCTGTATGAAATACGTTGAGATACGCCTGTTGGTTACACCATTGTCTCCCCGGTTAAAACCTTCCCTCTCCCCGTATGAAATACGTTGAGATACGCCTGTTGGTTACACCTTTGCTTACCCGGTTAAAACCTTCCCTCTCTCCGTATGAAATACGTTGAGATATGCCTGTTGGTTACACCATTGTTATTCTCCCCAGTTAAAACCTTCTCCGGTTGCATTGTAGACGCCCTGGGCGGTTGTTTTGACCTCTTTTCACGATTTCAGCGTGGTTAGAGTTTGGTTCTTTCCTCACACGATTTTCAGCGTGTTTGGAACTATCTCAGGTTGCGTTGTGTAAGCACCTGGGCAGTTGTTTTGACCTCTTTTCACGATTTCAGCATGGTTAGAGTTTGGTTCTTTCCTTACGCGATTTCAACGTGTTTGGAATCTATCTCAGGTTGCGTTGTGTACGCACCTGGGCAGTTGTTTTGATCTCTTTTCACGATTTCAGCGTGGTTAGAGTTTGGTTCTTTCCTTATGCGATTTCAGCGTGTTTGGAATCTATCTCAGGTTGCATTGTGTACGCACCTGGGTGGTTGTTTTGACCTCTTTTCACGATTTCAGCGTGGTTAGAGTTTGGTTCTTCCTCACACGATTTCAGCGTGTTTGGAATCTCTCTCAGGTTGTGTTGTGTATGCACCTGGGCGGTTGTCTTTGGACCTCTTCTCACGATTTCAGCGTGGTTAGAGTGTTCTTTTCCTCACACGATTTTCAGCGTGTTTGGATTTTATCCCAGGTTACGTTGTAGACGCGTTGGGCAGTTGTTTTTGGACCTCTTCTCACGATTTCATCATGATTAGAGTGTTCTTTTCCTCACACGATTTCAGCGTGTTTGGAATTTATCGAGTTGCGTTGTAGGCCATTTGGTAGCTTTTGGACCTCCTCTCACGATTATCAGCGTGTTTTGAGTGTCCCCTTCCTCACACGATTTTCAGCGTGTCTGAAATTTATCTTAGGTTGCGTGGAACGCGCCTGATTGGTTTTCTTTGTTCTCTTTCCTCTCACGAGTCCAGCGCGGTTGGAGTATGTCACCATTTTGCATCTATTATACTCTCTGTTGCATCGCATCTATTATCTATTGCATCACATCTATCACATCCATTGCATCATATCTATTTTATTGCCTGGTCTAGGAGACGTTAAATCCTCTAAAGGTGCAATTCCTTTGGTGTTTGTTGTGCCCGAACGACTTCCAATGGTCTGGTATAGCCACCTGCCTGTGTTAGCGGTGAGTTCCTAGGAGACCAACTGAGACGGTGGAAACTAGAGTTCGAATGGCTTATGCCTAGAATGCAAAGGTTCGGGATTTCCGAGACTAAAGTCTGGTTTAAATACCCAGGGGTATATCCTCGGCTTGAAATTTCTATGGCAGCCCCATAGATTGAGATAGCATGTGTATGCGCCTCAATTCTAGATACTGAATCAACCTAGTCTGTCACCCTGTTGGAGAATAGGGAAAGCTGTGACCATAGTCAGGGAGAAAAGTAGTACCTGTGGTTCAACCAAGAAGAAGCGGAAGATCCCCAGCAGCATGAGGTAAGTCATTGCCAATTACTCCTGTAAGGTACCTTTACCTCTTAGCTATTACATTGCATTTTAGCCACTATATTACAACGCATTGCATGAATCCTCAATTTTCAAACCGGCTTCGCATATCGTATAAGTCCAATTTTCAAAACCGGCTTCACGTAGCGTGTAAGTCCAATTATCAAAATCTTCCTACATATCATTTTGCATCCTGCCCCTAAACTACGCTGGTTTGATTCCTTGCAAAGGGATATGTAGGCAGCCTACGGGCACAACCATTTATTTATCTATATTTTGTTTGCTTGTCCAAGTCTTCGGCCTTGTCAAAAATGGGTCATCTCTGGGCTTTGACATTCACTCCCGTCACTTCTTGACTTCCGAGTTCTGTCAAAGAGGGGCAACTGTAGACACCCCATTTTTTACCGTCTATAAGACTTGGACGCGACTGATGGTTTACATGGTGGAGAAAGATGTGCAGAGGAAAAGTGCAATTTCTTCGACAAAGAGGGAGTCAAACCTTAACTTTATACCCTTTTTGGACCAAAACAATCTTGATCAAAATATTTTAGATCTTAAAACCCTCTCTTTCGAAACATTTTGAAAATAAAGTTTTTACGATGTTCCGAGGCTCGTATTTTGTCAAATGTTGCGCTTTTCGGTAAACCGAGGAAGGACAAAGTGGAAATGAATGAAAGAGAGATGAAATCTTTGAAAAATCTTTCAAAATACCTTACTTAGGGGTTTGAAGTTGAAGAAAAGAGGAGAAGAGGGAAGAAATCCAGCCGGGGGAGAAAATGGGCATGAACCGTTAAGAGAGAGTCGAGCAGTCCTCGCCGAATCGGGCCTATTCATTTGGATACTTGGAATCAAGCTATGAGGCAACCACCGTTGGAAATCTTACTCCCGGGGCTTCATTTTGCACTCAAGAATCTCCTAAATCCAATTCCAGATAGGGGAGATATGGTTGATTGAAGTAGGGTATCACTCCGGTTGGGACCGTATCTGCGCGGTTTCACGGAAACTAGCATAACTTTTTCTACAGAAGGAATTTTGATGCAAGGTTTGTGCCATTGGAAAGATAACTTCCGGGGCTTCAATTTGGACACTTGAACGGCCATATTTGGGCTTGCCAATCACCCACCGGCCACTTTTCTTTCTAGAAGCCCATGTTTTTTTGTCATGAAAGTAGCTGGCCGGACAGAAAATCCAGAAAAGGTAGCTGGCCGGCCAAAAAAGCTAGAAAAAGTAGCCGGCCGGCCACCTAAGCCCAAGAAAGCTGGCTGGCCGTGTTCCTCACACCTGGTTCCTTCCAAAAATGCCCTCATTTCCCTCCTAGATTGTGTATCCGGGTTTGCCAACTTTTGGGTGGAAACTTGGCTTGTTTTCCCCTCATTTCCCCCCCTTTTTCCACCCATTTTGCCTATATAACAGCAGCCCCAGGTCTGGTTTTGAGGGTTCGAAAAAATGCTTTGAGCCTCTTGTATTGTATCTCTCTCCTTCTACACTTCAACTCTCAAAAACCCTTAAGTTCCTACACCCTTTTCCCTATAAGCCCTAACACCACTCCACCTCATTCCATTCTAGCAGCTTGAAGCTATTTTCCAGAGGCAAGGAGCACCCAAACTTGGTCCAAGAGGTTGCTAAGGGTTGGTCTTCGAGGGTGAGTCCCACTTTCCCATTTTCTTGCATTTTTTTGGCCTATTTCTTAGTCCCTCTTGCTTGCTATTTTGAGCTCCGGCCAAAACTGAAATTGTCATTTTTTTGAGCTCATTTTTCTGTTTGATTAAGGGTTCTTACATGTTTGGGACTTCCCACTACCACTTGCTTCATTATCCTCTTGGATGCCATTTTTTTTGCATGATATTTTTGGCCTATATATAATCTGTTTTGGAGCATGAGGTAAACTGTAGATAGGCTTATTTTGAGTCCTTATTTAACATTGAAGAAGGGCTCACCACTTTTTGGGACCTCCATGTATCACTTTCCATTGTACCCCTCTTTGGTCCCCATTTTTGCATGATTTATTAGCTTATTGAGCTTCTGTTTTTGGACCTTGGTCCGAACTAAAAATGGCCCTAAAATGACCCCCTATTCATGTTTCATCAAGGGTCCATGGCTGTTTGAGACATCCTTTTTGTACTTCATGTTATAGCCCTCTTGCGGCCTTAATCTTGCATTGCATTTTGAGCATGTTTGTATACTGATTTGGGCTTGATCATCTACTGTAAAATGCCATATTTTGGGACCCTCTTCAACATTTTTGAAGGTCCCTCACTTTTTTGAGACCCCCATATATCAGTTACTTCTCTACCCCTTTGTTGGCCCATTTCCTGCATGAATTGTTTGCCATACTTGTATCTGTTTTTGGGGGTTTTCATAAACTGTAAAACATCATAGTTTTGGCCCCTTTTCAACATTTTAGAAGGGGCCTTCTGTGTTTGAGATCAGCAGCTATGACTTGCTTCATTACCTCTCTTGGCCCCCCCCATTTTTGCATGCTAATTTTTCCCTATTTGTACCCACTGTTTGGCCATGCTTCGAACTGTAAAAATGCTTGTTTTGGGGCTTCCTAGCTTCTTTATTCACACTTCATGTACGAATCATGCATGCATTGCATAGCTATAGGCCATTTCATGTGCTTAATTCCATGTTTCGGGACTCGTTCCTTGCATCGGGTTTCATTTCGCCATGTTTCAAGGCTGTTTTGCATGTCATTTTGCCTCTGAAATTTGCATCTTTTCATATCATATTCCATGTCTTGCCATGTCTCATTAGAGTGGCATTCCGTGCCGTAGGTTCGGTCCTCGGTTTGCGTGCACGCGTGCACATATTTCGAGTTGTCTCATTTTCATCTAATGGCCTCCTATGTGAGTGTGGCTGAGGCTCTCTCATGTTGGTGTAAGCCCATTATTGCATTGCGTATGTCATTTCATCCATAGCATTGTGTATGCTCGGTTGTGTATTACCTCGTGTAGCGTGTATGCCATTCCATAACATTGTGTATGTTAGGATTGTATCTTAGTTGCATTTCACCCATATCATGCATATTGCATCGTGTTCGGGATAGGAGTTAGTCCGGGCACGGGAAACGAGGTATGTTCCGTACTCCGAGTGACGGAACATGTCTCAATTCCCAAGTCACCGACACTCCGGATTATCCATGATGGAGTTAGGTTTTGTTGTAGTGTTCATATGCATTCATTCTATATTGAGTTGTGCAATTCGGCTCCTCGGCCATAATGCATCGAGATGCGTGATTGGTGGTACGAGGATTGAGACATGCATACATTTGTGAAAATACATTGCTATGTCCCTTTCCTGCTCTTTGTTGCAGCATATCAAGAATCAGCGGTCTTCCGAGGCTTGGCGCACTTTTCAAGAATCATTGCAAAATAAAGGCTAATTGGGGCATTCCAGTGGATTTCCGCGCAAAGCAGCCCAAACATGCATCATTCCATCATCCGGATCAGAATCAAGGCAGTCCCTAGCTTGCATGCCAGTTTTATTATTTTCTTAGTTAATTTGTAAATTAATTAGGAATTTGGACTGTATTATTTGGACTGTACTATTCTTTCATTCGGGACTGTATATTTATTGGACCCTCTGCGCGAGGGCATAATTGTAATAAGTGTGGGTGAGTGTGATGTATGTCTTCCAACTCCACATCTTTCTTCCCTTTTATTTACCTGCTTATGATGGTTAGATTAGGGCATATTTCAATTAGCATACAGTATGACAGCATGTTTGCATCATTCATCTGTTTTGCACGCACCGGGCTCGGCGCATCATACAAACTGCATTTGTATTTCAATTCCAAATTGAATACGTGTTAGTTGTAGCATTCCATATGCCATGTTTAGAATAGCCGAGCCTGCTATAGTTGCATCTTTGCATATGTTGCATTAGGCATTTCTGTATATTAGGATCATGCATGATTTCTAATGAGCTTCTGTTTTGGCTTGGAGTACTCGGTGAGTTTTATGCTTTAGCATCCTTGCATGCGTGTAAGTGACTGCCATGAATAGCATGCTTACCATGAGGCTATGTGCTTATGTGATATAACTGCCTTGAATGCCTGTGGGTGGAGGTTGGGTTAGTTGGATTGGAACAAATCATTGACTGTGTGTTTTAAACCCACTAGATAGTGGCAAAATCATGTTTTCTTAAGCCCACCCGAGGGTGGCAAAATCCGCGTCTTAGCCTACTTGCGAGTAGCACTATCAAACCATTTTCAAACAAACAAGCATGAAATGTTTTGTTCCAATTCAGGCGATCCAGTCTATACTTGTATGCTGTGCGCATCACATAGTAACCTAGGCTAATAACCGGAATAAGAACTCACAATGTTTTCAAAATCAGATATCATGGTTAGTAGAGGCCGGTCTTTTACGGCGGCGAAGTGCTCATGAAGTGACCTCCCCCAATCGTACCCAAGTCCCCGAGCCGAGGCAACTTTGGTGATGACGGACACGTGGCCTTTGGCACCGAGTCAGGGTTTCCTAAATTTCCCATTAAAAAACATTTAGGTGGCGACTCAGATTCCGCAAAGCAGTCCATGTTTGGCACTTCTTTCAAAAATCAGTTTTCTCAAAACGATTTGCCGGATTTGGACTCTTTGGTTCAAGATTAAGAACCGTGACATTTGAGTCCTTGAACTGTAGTGACCCCAATATGAACGGAACGGGACCTAACCCTCCCGGGGCGTTCGGGGACGTCTACAGTAGCACACACACTATTTTCGAAATTTGAACACACAGCCCAAACTTGTTGATTATGAACATGCAGCCCACACACTATTTCTGAAATCTGAACACACAGCCCAAACTTGTTGATTATGAACACGCTGCCCACACACTATTTCTGAAATCTGAACACACAGCCCAAACTTCGAGATGAACACATAGCCCATTGTTTTGAAGTCTGAACACACAGCTCAAACACTTGACGTTGAACACACAGCTCGAACTTTGAGAAGAACACACAGCCCACTGATTTTGAAATCTGAAGACACAGCTCAAATACTTCATGTTGAACACACAGCTCACAAATTGCATTTGCATGCAGCCCACTACTGAACACACAGTCCATAGCATTGTATCTGATTTGATTTGCACGCAGCTCATACATTTCATTCGCACGCAGCTTATTCATTTCATTATGAAACTGAATACATGTGCTCATTATGAATGCATGTGTCTTCTCGTGTTACACGAGGATATGGCTCCATTGTTGCGAGGGAGTGGTACACAGAGCTCCCGGAGGCCGTCCGCGATTCGGTTGACCAAGTAGGGTTCAGACCCTTCTGCACGAGCATATCTCGCTATCTTGCTAGTAGGACATTGATGGGCGCCCTTGTAGAGAGATGGTGGGACACCACCAACTCCTTCCATTTCTCAGCTACCGGGGACATGACCATGACCCCGTTCGACTTTGCTGTGCTGACAGGCCTTGACGTGGGAGGTTGGGCAATACCTTATGATGAGGATATGGGTAAGTGGGAGGCCGCTTGGATTTATCTATTGGGAGCTCGCCCACCAGTTGACAGATCCTCAGCGAGTCCCAGATACCGGTTTCCTCACATTTCGGAGGAAGGGCAGAGACTCCCAGGAGATAGCCTTGATACACAGGGTTTTGATGCTCCTCCTCGGGACCATTCTTCGCCGATAGGGGAACACCGTTAGCTATATCTGTTGAGTGCCTGGTAGACCTCTAGCGGTCGGTCAGATGACTGGGTGGCGCCTTAGCTACCCTCTATTGTTACATGGCGCGACCTCCGCGAAGCGGGAATATAGTCGGCTATTGGAGAGCCCAGGAGGTACTTTACGCCTCTTGATTTACATTTACGCTTTTCATTATCGTACATTGCACACGACCACGGTTTACATTACATTTTGCACTATGCTCTCTCGGCGTCGCATTCTCTGTATATTCTGTATTCACATTCTGCATCAGCATTCTATATTTTGATGGCTTTTGCCCTGTTTTCCACAGCTATGGGTTTTCGCGTACTTCCCGACGCTAGCCCCAGAGCTTGAGATGAAGGTGCCTCTCATGATTCCGTACTCGCTCGTATTTGAGGCGATCTGCATGAGTCCGGAGACTCTCCCCTACCTACGGTAGTTTTTCGACCTGATCTCTTGATGCGGCGAGGTAATCCAGAACTCTTAGTTCTTCATGTTTTCATCTTTGATTTATCTTGCACATTTGCGATTTCTAATCGGATTATACATTGGTTATCCGCAGATCACATGGCAGCCCTGGGTGCCTTTAGGTGGAGACATTCAATTTCAATTTGCTGGAGGATGGGCTGCTTCTCGGTATAGGATCCTATTTGAGGGGCCAGCTGGTAGGGGCTGGTTCCTAGGGGACCGTTTTCTGCGCCAGATCATGGGCTTCCCCGAGCATAGTGTTCCCTTAGCACCTTCGGATGATATGCGATTCACTGAAAGGCTCACTCCCTAGGGGGTCGACAACGCCATGTTGGGTACCGATGTATTGCTACACTTGGAGGAGGGGGAGTACGCGACCTACCGTCAAACATACTTGATGCCTCCATTGACAGGTGTCTGTACTCCCACGAGGAGGTCTGCTGGCATGCCATCCTCGAGTCGCGCCTGAGCTAGAGACATTCCTTCTACCAGTAGAGCCGGCACATCGAGGGGTGGGGCTGGACTGGTCTCCCTGATTCCCCCGACTTACATCATTTTGGATGGCTAGATATCCCGACTGAGTTGACGGGATGGCGATACGGGACTTCCTACCCGATTCCGATAGAGCCTTCTATGCCTGGTCACCCATACGTCAGTGATCCTGACACACCACCGGTATGTTCCACTATTTTTCATTTATCACTCAAATACTTAGGCACTCATTTATTCATTGATGATTTGAGCTTGTATCTATAGCCACCAAGAGAGTACATGGAGGGGATGCTTGAATTGGTGGCCTCACTTGAGGGCATGTTCTTGCGGAGAGAGGCACAACTGTCTATCATCGGTGTCCCGGTACTCTTTAGTTTTCTTGCATTTATCATACTTCTGATGACATGCTGAACTTGAACATTTCACTGCATTGATTGATCGACTGTATGCGTAGAGCATATCTGACACACATCACATTCATGTACTATATCTGCATACATCCACTCCATGTAGCTTTTTTTTTTATCTGTGCATCTGATATACATATTTTGGCTGATGCATTCAAATTGCACTCAAATTGCACTCTTTCTTTTCAGATGCCCCCGCTATATACTGAGCCACAGACCGAGCCATCTAGGCCTTCTCGAGGAGCTGGGAGAGTCGTCTCGAGCAGATGAGCGCAAGTCATAGAGGAGGAGTCCAGCGAGGAGGAAGAGTCTACGCATCCTCAGTCAGAGACATTTGCAGGCAGAGAGGATGACTCTGAGTCGGGCTCTGAGGGGTGGAGGTGATGCCGAGGAGGATTCCGAGGACAGCAGCTCTGATTCAAATGGTGGTGCTGGTGGAGATGGTGCAAGGACTTCTCAGCCGAAGAGGATGAAGAGGACCTCTTATTCTTGCACTTGAGAGCACAGATGCAGATGTTATCTACTTTATTTGCCTTTTTACTAGTAGTTGTAGCACATTGTACATTATTAGGCAGTTTTATTTTCTGTAAAACTTGTACCCTTGTTGTAAAATGTTGTAACAAATGAAGCATGATGGAATGAAATAGCTTTTGTTCAAAAAGTGTTGTATTTTATGCTCTTAGCATCGCATCGCATCATTTTGCACGAAAATGAGATTAAATGAAAATTGTGCATTGAAAATTGCCAAGTCAAGTAGTGAACTGACGCAACAAACAAAACAACTCAACTTACTAAGAATCAACAAAACCTTAGCAAGCCTACAACTCGATAAGCAAGACACAACAACGTTGAGTAAACAAAGAGTAACAACTCGATATATAAAACTCGACAACTCGACAAAACCTAACGACTCGATAAGCAAAGCAACTCGGTAAGCAAAACAACAACTTGATAAGCAAAAACAACAACTCGATAAACAAATGCATTTCGGACGATCTGGGTGACGGAACGCATCCGAAACTGAGGTAAACTCGCACCTTCAACACTCCCAACACATGGAAATGCTAGAAACCTTCTTCCAGAGGCTAGGACAAGACCAAAGCCATACCCCTCTCCATGGCCGACCAGCTTTTTTCAATGGAGACCAAAGGGGTGGTCGGCCTACCAGAAAAGGTGGTCGGCCGACCACCTGGCTTGGCAACCACCAATTTTTCGACACGTGTCCCCCGAACAGTGCCTTATCCTCTTTAAAAGTTCTAGCCTCGTGGTTCATTCATTTCATCTCAGTTTTGCATCAAAATGGAGGCGTTCCTCATCCAAAATCTCACAGCTTGGATTGCTTCTCTAAATGGCTCGGAAAAGTTGAACTTCCGGGGCTTCGGCTTGAATACACTATTCACGCTGGGCCGTACTCCTCTGCATCTTCCCTTCCTCCATGCCACGGCAAGGTTTTGGAATCCGGTAACACACGTCTTTAGCTTTAGCGGGCAAGAGATGTGTCCTACTTTCGAGGATTTCCAAGCTTTGATGGAGTCCGAGTGCAATGAGGAGATCTTGCCTCAACTCTGATTTGGCTACGTCCAAGCCTTAGGAAAAATGTGTGGCCTCACTTTACATGACGCTCGATCATTGCTTCACGATGGAGAGCTGGACATCCCCAGCTTGGTTTGTCGGTTTTTTGATGCTGGTGACCGTGGCGACCATCATCGGCAAGGCTATCGGCGACACGCGCTTTGCCTATGCTTGCTATCTCATTTCTTGCTTGCCCCGGGCTCTGGTGGATTTAGTGTCCGGTTGATCGAGGTTGCCCAAGGTTTGAAGGAGGGCAAGAGCTGGATTGCCATGACATTGGCTGAGACATTGATGGGCTTAAATGCTTTTCATCGCCAGGAGACAGCTAGGCTTGCGGGGAGCCCGCTACTATTGTAGGTAATGTTTCCCACCCAATCTCACATATGTGTTGCTCACATCACTCGGCCCTCAGGCTCGGATTTTCTCACAAAACCCTTTTCTTACTTTTCTCTCATCGTACATCTCTCTATTCTTTATTCTCTCATTTTTCATCCCTCCCCAGGTGTGGTTGATGGACAAGTTACAGATTGTGGAGTCTTGCCCAGCATACTCAGCTCGCGGCTACTTTTTCCGACAACGCCTGGTCGATGCCCTGGATGAGGGGTGGTGGTACAACTGGATGTGCAGTTTGTCTGCAAACCGCATCGCTTGGCGCTGCCCTTGGCTCAATCTGCCGGCAATGAGTTACAACATGACCCGTCAACCTGGGATTCAATTGATTGGCATGACACACTGTGTCTTCTATTTTCCGTTCTGGTTCCAGCGCTAGTTCCGACATAATCAGACTTGCCCGCCAGAGGGAATAGAGTACCCTGCTGCAATCCCAGCCCGAGGCGCACAACTTGCCCGGTATGCCACAGCATGGAGGACTAGAGAGCTCCTGGCCCCCGCTCCCACTTTCAGTTGCACATTGTCTGATGAGTGCTTGGATTGGCTCAATGAAGAGGCACAGGAAGGGCCCACTTTGGCATCAGAGGCTTCGACCAACTCTTGGAGGGGGCGCAGGAACACCTGACTTAGCTATGCCCCGGATTTATTACTTTATTAGTACTTTCAAGTTTTCTTTATGAATGTAATAAAAAGCAACTTCAATTTGTATGCAAGAGCAGGAGAACTTTGTATTGAAATCAATGAAATTGAAGGTTGTGGGTACTGAAAATTTTCCGTTTCGGTCCAAAAATGGTCTAAGTTGTAAAAAGATTAATTTTGAACAAAGTCAACTTTTATTAAAACTTTTCAAAACTATTTTCGATATGGATTAGAACTGGACATGCCTGAAATCTGTCACTGAGGTGCACAACCCGGATCCCAGCAACTGGAAAGTTACCCCTAGTCTGAATAGTACAGTGACACTGCACAGCAACGGAAAGTTGCCCCTAGTCTAAAAAGCACTACACTAGAGATCTTAACCGAACTCTTGAATGCTGAATAGACAAAGATGGCCGAGATGATCAAATGGACAAAGTTGATCGGAGAAAAGTTTATGGCTGAACTTCAGAATGAAGTTGCCTGCGTATCCCAAAGATGGGAATCAAGCCTTACGTAGTTCAGGCTCGGGTTCCCTCGAGTATTTTCACTCTCCTTTTATGCTCTAACTTTTGCCAAGGCCGCCCTTTGCAGGTTTTCAACGTTGCGAGCTTAGTTTTTATCATTTCAAATTTTTTATGTTCTAACTTTTGCCTAGGTTGCCCTTTCGGGTTTTCGGCCTAGCGAGCCTCTCAGGGGTAATATTTCTTCAACTTGTTCATGTTGATCGGTTGGGAGAACTCTAGGCCATCTAGGTCCATCGTAACCACAACTCACTCGACGGATAGACTTAATAATGTAGGGACCAGTCCAATTGGGTCTGAACTTGCCCCTTGGGTCATGGATGGGAGCTCGGTTGTCCTTGAGCACCAAATCTCCTTCTTTTAGATTCTTGGACTTAACTTTCTTGTTAAAAGCCCTGGCAATTCTGTGCTGATAACCTTGAACATGGTACAGTGCTTTCAGTCTGCGCTCGTTAAAGAGCATGAGTTTTTCAAATCTGCTCTGTTGCCAATCTGCTTCGGCTATCTGATACTCAGCCAGTACTCTCAAAGATGGAACTTCAATCTCGATAGGTAGAACGGCCTCCATCCCATAAACTAATGAATACAGAGTCACCCCAGTAGACGTTCTAATTGAAGTCCGGTAGCCTCATAGAGCAAATGGCAACTTATCTGGCCAATCCCGGTAGGTTTCCACCATCTTCTGCAGTATGTGTTTGATATTCTTGTTGGCAGCCTCGACTGCTCCATTGGTGTGCGGCCGATAGGTGGATGACTTATGAAGAGCCACATTGTATTTTTCCAACAAGTCAATCACTTCCTTCTTGAAGTGGGAACCATTATCTGAAATGACCTCGTTTGGGACCCTATAACGACAGATGATGTTGTTTCTGATAAACTTTGCAACGTGCGACGCTTTCAACACCACATAGGATTGGGCCTCAACCTACTTTGTGAAATAATCTATAGCGACCAGGATGAACTCATGCCCATTTGACCCCTTTGGAGTGACAGCCCCGATCACATCGATTCCCCAAACTAAAAATGGTCATGGCGAAGTCATATTGTATAGCTTCGACGGCGGGATGTTCGTGCGGTTTGCATGGATCTGACATTTGTGGCATCACCGAACAAAGCCGATACAATCCTCCTCCATGGTGGACCAATAGTACCCTTGTATGAGGATCTTCCGTGCTAGCATTACCCCGTTCATATGCGCACTGCATTTCCCTCCATGGATGGCCTCCATCAGGTATTTTGATTCTTCAGCTTCAACGCATACTTATGCATTCCCGGATGACCTCTCTTATACAATTTACCTCTGCGGATGATGGTGAGCGGCCATTCTTCTAATTGCCCTTTTATCCTTGGCATTTACCCACGGTGGATATGCTTCATTCTCCAAGAAATTCCAAATATCGTAATACCGGGGTTCTCATCTTGAACCTCATCTATAGCGCAATCGACTAAAGCCGGCACAAATTTTTGGTCGATAATGATTGGACACATCCGGACTCCAAAGCGGGATGTCTATCATGGAAGATAGAGTTGCTAGTGAATATCACGAACTGTTGTTCTCTCTTAAGATGAGCAAAGTTTAACTTCTCAAACCGAGGAATTAACATGTCCAAGGTGCGGTGATACATAATCATCTTTTCTTCTTTGACTTTCCAATCTCTTTTAAGCGAGATACAACAAGGTTTGAGTCCCCGATGACGTCCAACCGTTTTGCCCTAATTCCAGGTCGCTTCTAGACGGCAATGCATGCCTCATATTACCGCCGTTGTTCGAGACTTTGAACCGGAGTTTGAATGCTAAAGGGATATGGGAGTTGTCGGGTGCTATCAGTAACACTCCTATCCCATACCCATGTTGGTTTGACGCTCCGTCAAAGTACATCGTCCAAAACTCGTCGTCGATATGCAAAATGGCCTCATCTGGGAATAAGTACTCAATTGCTTCACCCCCTTCCACTGGATGATCGGCTAAGAATTCTGTTACTGCTCTTCCCTTGACTGACTTGCACGTCACATATTTTAGATCAAATTCGAAAAGCAACAGCAACCAACGAGCTAGCCTACCCGTAAGTGCCGGTTTCTCGAATAGATATTTGATGGGATCTAATCTTGAAACCAACATTACAGAGTGAGCTTATAGGTAGTACCGCAGCTTCCTGGTAGCCCATACCAAGGCTAAGCAAGCCTTTTCTAACGGTGTGTAGCGAGTCTCATACTCCAGCATCTTCTTACTCAGGTAGTAGATGGCTCTCTCCACTTTGTCCTCTGATTCTTGAGCGAGCATGTAGCCCATTGTAGTCTTAGTTACTGAAAGATACAAAATCAATGGTCTTCCCGGCTCTGGTGATGACAACACGGGCGGGTTCTGTAGGTACTCCTTGATCTATTCAAAAGCAGCTTGGCATCGGCCGTCCCATTGGAATTTCTTTCCTTTCTTCAGGAGGCCAAAAAGTGGTTCACAAGTCAAGGTTAATTTTGAGATAAACCGTCTTATGAATTGCACTTTACCCAGAAAGCCTCGCACCTCCTTTTCAGTCCTTGGTGGTGGCATTTCTAAGATGGCCTTGATTTCGGAAGGGTCGACTTCGATACCTCTCGTATGTCGAAACCCGAGATTTTCCTAGTAACACCGACGACACTTCGAGGATTTAGCATAACCCAAATTCTCTGATCCTTTGGAAGAATTTTTGCAAGGCAGTGTAGTGGCCCTCTCTTTCTTTGGACTTGACAATCATGTCGTCCACGTACACCTCAACCTCTTTGTGGATCATATCATGCAATATTGTGGTCGCGGCTTGTTGATATGTAGCTCCAGCATTCTTTAAGCCAAATGGCATCACCTTGTAGCAATATGTCTCCCACGAGGTGGTGAAAGCAATCTTCTCCCTGTCTTCAGGTGCCATCACTATTTGATTGTAGCCCGAAAAGCCATCCATGAATGAAAGCAAAGCATGCCCTGCTGTGAAGTCCACTAACTCATCGATATGCGGCAAAGGGAAGTTGTCCTTCGGACTGGCTCTGTTCAAATCCCTGAAAGCCACGCATACTCGGATCTTGCCATCTTTTTTCGGCACCGGAACAATGTTCGCCAACGAAGTCGGGTATTCGGATACCAGCAGGAACCCTGCATCAATTTGCTTGGTGACCTCTTCTTTGATCTTGAGGGCCTAGTCCGGGCGGATCCTTCTGAGTTTTTGTTTAACGGGTCAGGCCTCGGGGTCAAGAGGGATCTAGTGCTGTACAATCTCAGGATCGATCCCAGGCATGTCTTCATAGGACCACGCAAAAACATCTTTGAAATCTTTTAATAAAGCGACTAAGCGCTCGCATTTCTCCGAAAACAACGTGGACCCGATCTGGACCAGTCGCAGATCCTCCCCAGTACCAATATTCACGGTAGTGATTTCATCCATTAAGGGTTTAACAAATCTTTCCTGCTCTTGATCAATTAAGTGTTGCAAAACCGGAGAAATTCTTCCTCGTCGTTTTCATCAAAATTTTGAAAGTCTGAGTTAGTGCAATAAATCAAGGGCACAGAAAAGTACTCGGAAACCACAGCCACATCATTCTCATTAAGCACATCCAAATCGTTCGATTCTTCGGTTACAACAGACTCAAAAGAGAAAAAAAGACGACACAGACAGATGTGGTATCGGGTTATCACCTGGAATACTGGGACTCGAACTCGGTCAGCTGGAACCTAATTTTGACTCAACAGATTCGAAGGAATCAGATTCCGGCTCATTACTTGACCTGGTGCTGCTTGACAAAAATCCCTTTTCATACTGCCAAATGAGAGAGGGTGTGATAGATGCATCCAAAATGTTCACTCGTAGGCTCGCAACCATTTCATTCCCGATCACGCATACCGAGAAGTTATCCCCCAAGAACTTCTGTTCGATCGGAGGATCTGAAAGTAGACATACCAGCGCTACCTCCATTTCACTTTCGGCGTCCTCAGACTCCACTTTCTTGCTCTGCTTAGCCTCAGCTAATGGGTCCGTCTGCTCTTTGACAACGTCATCCCCAGATAACTGTAGGTCAAATAAAATCTCAAACCCTGGCACACGATGCTTCTCTTCATTTATCCATGGCTCTAGGAAGCCACAAAATGGAAAGTCCTCCCCCTCCCGGACGAAGCGTCCGTTTAGGGTACCCTGAATGGGCCTATGCATCAGCTCAAAAGGCTTCCCCGCCTGCGTCACTCTGGCTCTCCCAGCCATCTCCTTACCTTTCCTTACCCCATCCTCTTTGGTGGGCAGATAACCCAAGCCAAAGGTATATGGGTTGTGTGGCACTTCGGCCAATGCTGCGACGCCCTTCCAGCCGCTCTTTCCCAATCCCATCCCGGGGATGTGTTGAAGCTTGTTCATGAGGTATACTGATTGAGCACTGACGCACACCCCCTCATTAACAGCTAAGATGTTCTGCATGACCTGGGCCTTAGCCAGGGTAAAACCGGATAAGAACACATCCTCCATACCGTGCTCAATTTCCAAAACTGGCATAGATACTTCCGGTTGTGGATGGATCGATGAATTCCCAAAAATAATGGCTACTCCCTTTTCATGGGGGTATTTCACCATCTAATGCAAGGTAGACGAAACTGCCTTCACTTGATGCAGCCACGGCCGCCCCAAGAGCATATTGAAAGTTGCAGGAACTTCTAAGACGTGGAAGTCTATTTTATGCTGTCCCGGCCCAACCATGGTCTGAATTTTCACTGTCCTCATGACTTCTCTGCTCATGTTGTCATATGCCCAAATCACCTGGGCTGTTGGCACAAAGTCTGCGGTCTTTAAACCGATTGCATATGCAGTTCTTGCCGGGCACACATTGATGGCGAACCCTATGTCGACAAGCACCACGGGTATCCATTTGTTTCTACACTCCACAGAGATGTAGAGTGGCTTGTTATGGTTCACACCCTCAGGTGGTAATTCTTTGTCGGAGAAAGTCAACATCGGGGTAGCTCCTCCCGGGAAAACTAAGCCCACCAGCTGTTCGGGCGTGGTGTCTATTGAGAGCTTGGCCTTGTCCATGGCCGATAAGACAGCTTGTCGATGCACTCACGATGCCATAAGCAGTCCCTAGATGGAGATGTCTGCCTGTATCTTTTTCAACTGCTTCAGTACAGCTTCTTCTTCGAGTTGCTTCTCTTTCTGTTTCTCTGTCTTCTTATCTTTCCCAGACGTCTCTAGCTGATCTAGACGTGGGGGCTTGAAATACCGCCAGCTTCTAGTCATATGATCGACTTCGCTGATGTACCAGGTATCGTCTGGCTGGTTGCTCCCCCAATCCTCATCCGTGTGGGCAAGACATAGATCATCATCTTCCCACCACATTCCGTCGGCAACCAATAGACACTTGTCCGGCTCCGGTACAATTGTACTCTCGATTTTCGATCCACATGCTCGCAGCATTCTCTATCCTCGTGCACGCAGCACTTTCAGTCCCCTCAGAGGCTTTAGCTTTCATGATTCTCTCAGAATCCCCGAATCTTTCCTGTTCCAACTGCGTCAGTATAGCTGGTTGTTCAACACTTCCTGCACTCACAATGCCCAAGTCCTGAGCGAAATTCTTAGCACCGACGCTCTCCGGCGATGCACTCTGATTTCCGACCCTTCGGCCTGTTGATGTTCTTGGCCTTGTCGGCCTAATCGAAGCTTTCGACAACGTCTGGTAGGTCATCAAGCCATCCGATGACCTCTGCTAACTCCTCAAAATCTGACTAGTTCACTACCATACCCTCTGGATCTTGTTCATTGAAAAATTAGAGGTTAGCAAAGTCTCCTTCCACAGCTGCCAAGTCATCTATCCTCTAACCAGATTCATCTCCCTGTATCACACAAAGCTCGCCCAAGCAATTCAAAAGCTTGGCCTAGCTTGGCCCTTGATAGAATATAGTCACTTTCGTGATACCTCCCTAGCAAACTCCTGATTCCTCAGATTCTGACTCGACAATCCCATTCTCCCCTGAAATCTCCCATGTTCTGTCTTTGACAGTCACCACCATTGGTTTGAGTTGGGTTGTGGAGATGTCCAACATGCAAAGGTCAGTGTAGTTAGGAAGGAGCACCTCCGCCTTGGATAGGTGAGAAGGAGTGATATAGATGCTAGGATCGTAAGACACGACTCCAATCTGGATGAAGTTGATTCTTTTGGGAGGTGGAGCTTGGTTGTGCAGTGGGAGAGGGTTTGTTGTGACATTGGGTTTCTCTGGTGGCACAATCACCTGCTTGTCAACGAGATCCCGAATCTCGTGACGCAATCTAAAACATTGGTCAGTGTTTTGACCGTGTTGTTGGTGATATGCGCAGTATTTTACTGGGTTATGAGAGGGAGGGAGTGGATTTGGCAATGGCCTCGGCTCCAGGGGCTTTAAGTGCCCTTTCCTGATTAATACCCCGAGAGCCTTGGATAGGGACATATATAAAGGCGTGAAGGTTCTTTGGCCTCGAGGTTAGTATTTGGGGGTTTGTGTGTTGCTTTCAGACGCACCGGAGAAAGGTGTAGCTGCCATGGGCCTTGGAGGGGGGATGGTGGTGACTATGCTTACTTTCGAAGCTCTAGTATTTGCGGCATTGCTGGTGCCTATATTATTGTTGTGGTTGAAGGTTCTTCTGGGTTGCTCTCTGTCTTGGTCAATCAGACCTTGTTTCATAGCATCCTCAATTTGTACCCCCATCTCGTGCAAATCTAAAAAGGTAGGGAAGGGGAGCACTATCATTTTCTACATCAGTTTTGGCTGGAGATTGCGCACAATCATCCGAATTTGATCTTTATTTGTAGGCCTTAGGGTCATTATTGAGGCCTTGGCCTTCCACCGGGCTACAAAATCTGAAAAGTTCTCCTTAGGCTCCTGCCTTGTTGTCTTAAGATCACGGGTTGTAATCTCGATTTGAGTGTTATAGGAGTACTGTGTAATGAAAGCCTCGGCCATCTTATCCCAGTTCCGCTTAACATCATCTTTTAATTTTGCATACCAGATAGCGGCCATACTTGACAAGGTCCGGCCGAATAATGAAAGCTTCTGCGGTCAGGTAAGGCCCATCGGCCGTAGTATATCTGAGAACAAACGGAGATGCACCATGGGATCCCCGGATCCGTCGAAGCGGTCAATTTGTGGCATCTTGAACCTATCTGGCAGCGTCACAGCCACGTCGGTATATCCGTCCTCGATGTCTGGGATGGACTTTACCCCCTGGGATTTCTTGAACAACTTCTCAAGCTTGCTCAACTTTAACGCTGTATGGTCCACCTCGAACTCAAAGGGGGAGTCCGGTTGATTGACAGGCGTAGGTGCCTTAGATAGTTGAGGTAGAATCGGGAGCGGAACCGGCCCTGTCGGAATATTCGTATCTCCCTGGACATTTGGTACCTCTCCGGGCGCCGGAACTCCTAGTGGGGGAGGAGCTGGGTGTGAAGCAGATGCCCCGGCTTGTTGTTGCAACCTGGCAATTAACTCTGCCTGCTGGGCCATGATCTCGGCCTGTTGTTTGGAAAACTCATCTTGGCGAACAGCGTCCTGATGCATGGCTCTCATGGTCTCCTGCATCTGACGCATCATTTCCTCAACTCTTGTCATTTCTGCCATACTGCCCTAATCTGTCTGAACTACTGGTAGGTCTATATCTATGGTAACAATTGAGACCTCGGTCGGCATCCCTTGATGGGGTAAACCACTGCTCTGGCAACCTCTGCTCGGATATACTACGTCTTTTCGACTTTTGTCTGATAACCGGGGGTAGGGAATGATACACTGGTTGTCCGTCGACCAGATCCTCAGATCGATGGAGTCGGCGACCTCTTGTCCAGAGTGCTTGGGGAATATCTGCTTGGTCTGAAGCAATTGTGCTAAACTACCCTAGAAAAAAGATAAATAAAGCAAATAATAAGGAAACACACAACTAGATAAACGGACATCATAACAGCGTAAATAAACACAACACACAGTCAGGTATAATCAACACGCAGTTGATAAGCTGAATACACTATTCTCAGACACTGATCATTGTTCCCAATTTACTGCTCTCCAAAACTAAATCTAATACCCGCAGATAACTGATTCCCAAAATACTGAACTAGTGCCTGCAGGCCTGATACCCAAACTAGTAAACTGATACATGCATTCCTATAGAGACACACTCTAAAAGCACATAGCAAACAAGTGAGAGCCAAAACACCCTTATGTTGGGGTAAGGTTTTCCCTGTCCTATTTTGTCAGGAGCTAGGGTTTCACGCTGACGCTGACTTTCAAACAACCTATAATGGTAAGCAACTTTGTCCTAGCTTGGAATGGTCACTATAGATTCCGAACATGCACTAGGTCGAATGGTCAAAAGAGTGCCCCGGTAACCGAGGTTTGTGTTCTGTCGTGGCGAGCCCTGGCAGTCGACCTTATGTGCACGCTTCACAAAGTGAGCCTCAAGAAACCGTTTAGGAATAGCATATGGCAAACCACGGTGTCCTAGGCGCACCAATGCAAATGCTATGCAAAGAAACACATAAGTGTAGTCAAACCAGATATCATGAGTCAGAGTTAAGTTCTCTAACTCCCCTTGAGTCGCGAAAGCAGAGATGCCCTTAACGTCCGGAGAGAAATCCCGTTCTGTTCATTTCGGCTCACTACAGTTCGAACTCAAATTTTCACGGTTCTTAATTTGATCTCGCAAAGTGCAATGCGAGATTGATAAATCACCAAAGAGTCCAAATCCGGCAAGTCGTTTTTAAGCAATTTTTGAAAGAAGTGCCAAACATGGTACCTTTGCGGATCTGAGTCGCCACCTAAATATTTTATTTTTGGGAATTTAGGAAACCCTGACTCGTTTGCCTAAGGCCACGTGTTTGTCATCACCATAGTTGCCTCGGCTCGGGAACTTGGGTAAGATTGGGGAAGGTCACTTCGTGAGCACCCCCGCTCGCCCAATTAAGGATCGATCTCTACTAACCATGATATTGAGTTTTGAAAACATTATGTGCTCTTATTCTGGTTATTAGCCTAGATTTACTACGTGATGCGCACAGCATACAAATATAGACCGGATCGCCTGAATTGGAACAAAATATCTCATGTTTGTTTTTGAAAGCGGTTTGCTACTCATAAGTAGGCTAAAATGTGGATTTGCCACCCTCAGGTGGGCTTAGAAAACATGATTTTCCCACTCTCAAGTGGGCTTAAAACTCGCAGTCGATGAATTGTTCCAATCCAGATAATCCAACCTTCACCCACAGGCATTCAGATAGTTATATCACATAAGCACGTAGCCTTATGGTAAGCATACTATCATGGCAGTCACTCACACGCATACAAGGATGCTAAAGCATAAACACTTACCGAGTACTCCAAGCCAAAACAAAAGCTATGTTAGAAATCCATGCATGATCCTAACTATACAGAAATGCCTAATGCAATACATGCAAAAATGCAACTAATGGCTTCCTGGCTATTCTAAAATGGCATGTGAAATGCAATAGATAGCATGTATTCAATTTGGAATTGAAAATACAATGCAGTTAGTATGATGCGCCGAGCCCGGTGCATGCAATACGAATGAATGTGTGCAAACATGTTATCATAAGTATGCTAAATAAAACATTCCCTAATCTAACCATCATAAGATAGTAAATAAAAGGGAGAAAGACGTGGGGTTGGAAGACATACACACACACTCATTCGCACCTTATTACACAATTGCTCCTCGCTGAGGGTCCGAATAAATAATACAGTCCGAATAAATAATTTTAGAACCCTAATTAATTAACAAATTAACTAGGAAAGCAAAATAAACTAATGTGCAAATGCATGGACCGCCTCAGCTCTGTTCCGAATGATGAAAGATGCATGCATGCTCGTGTCGCTTCGTCGAAAAATTCCTTGCGATGCCTCGATTTGCCTCTGTTTGCAATTGATCCCGGAATGCTATGCAAGGCTTTAGAAGGTCATTTTACGGTTTCTTTTGACGAGCGAGAGCAAGAAAAGGGCATGCCAAAGTATTTTCACATATGTATGCACACCTCGATCCTCGTGCCACCAATCACGCATCTCGATGCATGATGGTCGAGGAGTCGAATTGCACGACTCGATGTGAAATGAATGCACATGAAAACACACAACAAGACCAAAACTCCATCATGGGTAA